>JAAAKG020000008.1:7280225-7296071 GCA_010014905.2 Druon quercuslanigerum | reverse complement strand
CTTCAATTTAAACACAAATAAATTCATAACATGAGTTCATTTTTTTCCATCAGGAAAAACATTTCTTTTTTCTTCGAAAAAAAGTTTCTTTGAACATCATTTCTTTTTTTTAAGCCAAACCAACTTCTAAAGATGAGTTCATTTTTTTAATCACGAAAAACATTTCCTTTCTTTTCAAGAAAACCTTTCTTTAACATCATTCCTTTCTTTTGAGTAAAACTGACTTTTGAAGATGAGTTCATTTCTTTAATCAAGAAAGATCTTTCTTCTAATTTATTGCATTTCTTTCATTTCTTTTAATTCCTTTTTCATTTCTTGCAATTATTTAATTCATTTAAAATAACTTCAGAACTTTAATTCATTTTTTGAAATTTAGAGAAACATTTCTTTAAATTCAAGAAAAAATTGTTTAATTTCTTTTCGTTCCTTGCATTCCTTTCATTAATTATTTATTTCCTGTTTTTCCTCAATTTAATAAATCAAACTTCAGGTAATAAGTTCCTTTTATCAATCAAGAAAGATATTTCTTTTAAATAAAAAAAACTTTTCTTTTCTCTTAAAGAAAAAGCTTCTTTAACATTATTTCTTTCTTTTGAGCAAAACTAATTTCTAAATAGAGTTAATTTCTTTAATCATGAAAAATATTTCTTTTCTGTGTAAGAATTTTTTTTTTCATTTTTTGCATTTCTTTCATTACTTCTTATTCATTTCTTGCTTTTCTTTAATTAAAAAAAAAAAAAAAAAACTTCAAATAATGGTTTCATTTTTTGAAATCTAGAAAAATGTTTCTTTAAATTATTCTAAATTCATCTCTGTTTTTGAAAATTGAATTTTGTAAAAAAAAAATTAGTTTTTTTTTGTTATAAATTTATCTATTTTAGTTAAAAATTAAACTTTTGGATCGAGTTTTTTAATATTTTGTTACAAATTCGACTTTTTTGGTATAAAACTAACTTTGTTCATCAAAAATTTATATTCTTGATTCGATTGGGCAGAAAAGTCGTTTTTTTATTATTATTTAAAATTATTACTTTTTGAATAAAATGTTAACTATTCCATTTTTCGATAAAAGTTTACCTTCCTTAATTTAAAAATGCAATAATACCACAATTGTTTCTGGCTCAAAGTAATCAGAATTTCTGGTAAATTTAACCAGAATTCTGGTTACTCGAACCAAAAAAAATAGTAAGGACACAGTTAACCAGAATTCTGGTCCCTCTAACCAGAAAAAACAGTAAGGGAATTTTTCACCCGAATTCTGGTAACTCTACCCAGAAATAAATAGTAGACTTTTTTTTTTGAAGGTCGATAACCCTCTTCCGCATTGGAACGTGCTCTAAATAAAAAAGTTGAAAAAGGAGAGCCTGACTGAATAGAGTCAGACAAGACAACAATGATGTGGAAAATCGGTCAGATTTCAAAGATAATTTAGTGGTCAGCGTCAGTGCATGTTTCAGGCTTAGGAGTGATGTTTTTCACAAATGTTTTCGCACCCCGAGGTCTCTCTCGACTCTCTTGACAAGGTGTATCTGGCGTTCCTGGAGAGCCGAGGGTGACCCCCTGGCTGGAGGGTGAAAGGCAAAAAGGGCGCCCAAATTATGCAAGCAAGCGTTCAGGTAGTAAAGTGTTTCGCTGACGACCGGCCGGTTTAGTTCCGTTCAAATTTAGTTTAGTTTATTTTAGTTCAGTTTAGCTTAGCTGAGCTGGCCAGCTCCTAAAGCTAAACCAAGCTAAGCTCTAAAGACGTGTGGAAATCGAGACCGGCTTGGTTGGCAGATACCTAGCTAGCTATCTGTCCGTCCTAAACAAATATTTCATTGGCATTCAATCCAATTTGATACAATGGGGAACACGAAATCAAATTAAAGGCGCATTACCCCTTCGAGAGCAGGAAGAAGCGACACAGGAACAAGAGTGAGAGTGGGGGGGGGGGGAGATGAAAATGCCTAGCGCGGATCGATATCGGCGCGTCAGAACGAAGAACCGGAATTGAGCACATAAATATGTTCCAATCACGAATAGAGTAGAAAAATTTAAAATTCTCCTAAATCTGCCGATTCTAATTGGAATTTGACAAACTCGAGTCATAAATTTGCGATTTGAAATATTTACAAGCTCCACTGGCGAATTATTTACGGTATTTATTCGATCCGACGGCAGGCGTAATGACACTTTTATGAACCCGTATTATTTCTGATTGTTTTAATTCCTGAAATTAATGAGAAGGTTCCCCAGTCGTTACAAAAATTTAAGCATGTCTTAGAGACGTCTTTGGGACATCCCTAAGACGTTTTTAGAGATCCGAGAGATGATCTTAGGATGTCTAATGCCATGGCAAAAGATGTTGAGAGAACTTTCTACATCTTTGAGACGTCTTTAAGACTTCTGTAGGATATTAGACGTCTTAGAGACGTTTTACTGAGATTGGAAGTCCTAGGATCATCCCAATAACGTTCTTGGGCGTTTCTAGGACTACCAATGTCAGTACAACATCTTTAAGACGTATAATGTCCGAAAGATGTCCTAGGGACGTCTTAAAGATATAAGTCGATCTCAGAACATATTTCCTACTGGTATTAGACGTTTTAAGAGTATGTCTAGGATGTCCAAAAGTTATGTTTCTAAATACGTCTGAGGGATGTCCCGTAGACATCTCTAGGATATCCTTACTTTTTTCCCTCTACGTTGACTTTTATAATATTAAATAACACAATTGATTTTTCAAAATTGAAAAGATTTCGAAAAGTTCACAATGATTTCAATTATTACCCAAAAATTTTATAAATATTCTGAAAATATTTGAAACATTTAGCAAAGATTTTGGACAGAGCTAAAAGATTTCTAAAAGACTTAAATTATTTTTGAAAAAATTCGTCAGATATCAAAAATTGCACAAAGATTTGAATGATTTTAAAAGATTTGAGGAATATTTTAAAGATTTCACAAAGGTTTCAGATCGATTGAAAATATTTCACAAAAATTTAAATGTTTTTGCAGAGATTTTTAAGATTTCACCAAGATTTTCCAAAGATTTCAGAAAAATTTTAATAATTTCACAAAAATGTCAATAATTTTACAAATATTGCCGAAACTGTCACAAGGATTTCCAAAGCTTTCAGAAAGATTTTACAGGGATTTTAATGACTTCCCAAAAATTTCACAAAGACTCTAATTATTTCACAAAGAATCTAAAGATTCAAATGATTTACCAGAGACTTTCAATACTTCAAAAAAAATATTACCAAATATTTCAATTTTTTAAAAATATTTCGAAAAGATTTCTAAAGATTTCAAATAGATTTTATAAAGTTTTCACAAAATTTTCCAACATTTCATAACGACTTTAATAATCACCCAAAAAATGTCATAAATATTCTGCAAGTACTTCAAATATTTGATAAATATTTTTGATAAATTTAAAAGATTTCACAAAAATTTCTAGGATTCACAAAGATTTCACCAGGATTTTGTTAAATCCCAAAATTTTTAACACGGATTTCAGATAGATTAAAAATATTTAACAAAGATTTTAATAATTACCTTACAACTTTTTCTAAAACTTTAGAAATATTTCCAAAGTTTTCACAAACACTTCACACCAAATATTTTACAAATATTGTAATAGTTTCCCTAAGATTTCAATTGTTTCCTAAAGATTTCATGTAGATTAAAAAAATTTCACAAAGATTTCAATTATTTCAAAAACATTGTAGGTACATTTTTGGAAAAATTCAAACGATTCGATGAATATAATTATTCAATTTAGAGGCGGTGGGGGTCAAAGTAATATTTGCTGGAAAGGGGGTAAAAAACGTATAGAGCTATCTAGAGTTGAATTCTAAAAATTCTAGAGTTAAAAAATTCTAGAGTTGAATTAGGAAATAGGATATAAATAGAGCTGGAAAAGGGGAAGAATACTTACAGGGCTATTTATAAAAAAATCTAGAGTTGGATCAGGAAATAGTTTATAAATAGAGCTGGAAAAGGGACAGGATACTTACAGTGCTATTTATACAAAAAATTTCAGAGTTAGATCAAGAAATAGGCTATAAATAGAGCTGGAGAGGGGTAAGAATACTTATGGGGCTATTTATAGAAAAAATTCAGAGTTGGATCTGCAAATAAGTTATAAATAGAGCTGGAAAAGGGTCAGGATACTTACAGTGCTATTTGCACAAAATTTTCCAGATTTAGATCAGAAGATAGGCTATAAATAGAACTGGAAAAGGGTTAGGTTACTTACAGTGCTATTTACACTAAATTTTCCAGGTTTAGATCAAGAAATAGGCTATATATAGAGCTCGAAAGGGGTAAGAATACTTATAAGGGCTATTTATACAAAAAATTCAGAGTTGGATTAGAAATGCGGCCATGCATAAAGCTGGAAAGGGGATAGAATACTCGTATGTCTATTTGTACAAAAATTTTCAGACTTGGATTAGGAAATAGGTTATAAATAGAACTGGAAAAGGGTTAGGATACTTGCAGTGCTATTTATACAAAATTTTCAAGAGTTAGGTCAGGAAATAGGCTATAAATAGAGCTGAAAAAAGGGAAGAATACTTACAGGGCTGTTTATTAAAAAAATCTAGAGTTGAATCTAGAAATAAGTTATAAATAGAGCTGGAAAAGGGTCAGGATACTTACAGTGCAATTTACACAAAATTTTCCAGATTTAGATCAGAAGATAGGCTATAAATAGAGCTGGAAAGGGGGAAGAATACTTACAGGGCTATTCATGAAAAAATCTAGAGTTTGATCAGGAAATAGGCTATAAATAGAGCTGGAAAAGGGGAAGAATACTTACAGCGCTATTTATAAAAAAAATCTATAGTTGGATCAGGAAATAGGCTATAAATAGAGCTGGAAAAGGGGAAGAATACTTACAGGGCTATTTATAAAAAAAATCTAGAGTTTGATCAGGAAATAGGCTAAAAATAGAGCTGGAAAGGGGTAAGAATACTTATGGGGCTATTTATACAAAAAATTCAGAGTTTGATTAGGAAAGAGCCCATACACAGAGCTGGAAAAGGGATAAGATACTTTTATGTCTATTTATACAAAATTTTTCAGATTTGGATTAGGAAATAAGTTACAAATATAGCTGATAAATAAAAAAATAATCATTTAACTTTATTTACCAGACTTTTTGAGTTCGCAGGACAAATCGCGAATTTAAGCTCCATGATTTGATAAAATGTTTAATCTTTTATTACAAAATTTTTTTCTTCTGCAGTAGGTTAATTTTTTTTTCTACTACGAAATCGATGTGCAGCCGAAAAGAAAGTAATGCGGGAACCGACACGCTTTCACCTTTTTGACCTTTGAAATTTCGAGGTCTTATCATTATATCATGATCACAAAACTAGTAGAAAAATCAATAAATTGAACATATTTTAGGATTTAATTAATTAATTAGGTAATAAATATCTTTGGACGATCTCAGGTTGAAAAAAAGTTGCAGCGATAAAAATACGAATACATTTTTTTCTGATTTATTAAAATTCATTTTAAGAGAATATCTAAATATATTTCATAATATTCCAAAATATTTCCAAATTTTGTCATTTTGCAGAATTTTATCAAAACTGTTAGAAAAATTAAATAACTTTAAAAGTTATTTAGAAGTTTTTAGAAGAATAAAAAAAAAATTTTCTTTGAAAAGATTTAAAAAAACTTAACTCAAAACTGAGTTTTTGTTTATAATTTCGAAATAAAAAAATTAAAGTTTTTTTAAAGAATTTAAAAATGATACTTTATTTAGATAAAATCAACTTTTGTAAAATTTATACACAATTTTAAAACATTATAAAAGATTTGCTAAATTGTAAAAAAGAATCTGAGTGATTTAGAAAAATATTTATGAATTTTAGAAATGTTTAAGATGTTAATTTTTTAAAGTAAAATTGCAACTGTTTGGATTAGAAAAATTATTTGTTTTTAGCAAATTAATCTGCTGGGTAGAAAATTCATGAAATTAATTTAGAAAACCCTATTTTGTGAAAAATTTGAATCATCTCAATTTAAAAAAATACAATCATTCAAAATTGTCATTTCCATAAAAAACTATTTTTCCTCTCACTTTAAGAACGAAAAAAATGGGTATAGCGATATTCAAATTTAAAATTCCAGACCTTCGTCATTTTCTTCGACTTCTTGGATCGACTCAAAAGAAAGTTCACAATAGAAAATTAAGCGAATAGAAAAAAATTAATTCTTCTATGAGAAACGAGACTCGATAAACAAAAACAAACAAACTCTTTAGAAAACAGTTTGCCTTTTCCCAACTGTCCTACTCGGGAAACATAAAAAAAAGTTTGTAAACGGTGTATTTAGAACGTGTCGTAGGTCGTGACAACGAGACAGCCATAAAAAAAAGTATGGTCCACGTCAATGGGAGACTAACCCGATGTAATTCGAGCGGCTTTTACGGGGCGAATGAATATTTTAATATTTTAAAACGAAATATGCCATGAGGGATTTTTATGGTGCGCTATGGCTTTTCCCTATTGTGGATATCTCGACGGAACAGTGCAGTGCCACCAAGAGAGAAAAGGAGGGAGCGTGAAGGTGAGAAAAGGAGGAAGAGTGAAGGAGAGAAGAACACGCGTGAAGGAGAGACGAAGAGCGAATGAGAAGGAGTGAAGAGGAAGGAGTGAGAAAGGGTGGGAAGTGCGTTCAAGAGAGGGAGACGAGTTACAGTCGGAGTAGGGAAAAGAAAGAGAGAACGAGAGAAAAAGAAACCAGATTTAGTATGGAAACGTACCACTAGATGGCAGCACCTCGTGGCTAAGAATATTTTCCATTTCCCTTTACAAGCATCAATCGCGTGCTTTCAGTTTTTCGATATGAAGAAAAACATTTTTTAAAACATAAGAAACATTTATTTTTTATGTTTATTTGTTCAGTTGTTTTTATGGTTAAATTCCTGGTAAAGATTCTGAAGAAAATTCGAAAGGATTTGGAACCTTTCACGTGGTAAATGAAAGTTTAAAATAAAAAATTACTTTTCAACTAAAAACGAAATATGAAAAAAAAAATTAATACGTTATCGATATTTTAACAACAAAAAATATGTTTATTTTTAATTAACAATAGTTTAATTAATAAAAATAAGAAACTTCAATAAAATTTTGTTCAATTTACGAAATTTGAACAACAAAAAATTAGGCAAGAGTAGAATCAAAACATAAACAACAAATTTTATTCAAAATAGTTGAAGTTTCACACAAAAAAAATTAAAAAAAAAATGTGCAAAAAGTATGTGAAAGAAAAAAATTCGATTTATTTAAAAAGATATTCATAACCTTTAGAATAAAAAAAAAAACATTACGATTTTATTTCTAAATCTTTAAAGATCTACATTTTCGTCCAAATGCTTCAAAAAATCTTCAAATGATTTTTCATTTTTGAAATATTTTTAAAACTTCTAATTATTGTTCAAAACCATTTAAATTGTTCCTAAAAGGTATAGCAAATCTTTCAAAATTAAAAAAAATTGACTCAAACTCTTCCAAATTCTTTTTTAAAATTATATTTTTTATATTTTTCATGTTCAAAATTATTTTTCAATATTTTCAAATTTCCTCCTAATCTCTTGAACTTACTCGGTTTTTTTCTAAAATTTTATCATTTTCAAAAAGTTTAGAAAATCATTTGAAACGATTTAAAATCTATGTCAATTTTTTCTTAAATTTATTTTTTTAAAATTTTAAATTCCATAAAGCGTTCTGAAAACCCATAAAAATCTTAAAATTTGTTTGAAAACTTCTAAAATACCAATAAATCTCGGAGAATTTTAGACATTCCTTCAAATACTTTAAAATTCCCTAAAACCTTTTAAATTTTTTAAAAAATTGTATAAGAAACTTAAAATTTCGTGAAGCCCCTTTAAATTCTTTATCTTGTAATTTTTTTAAATTCCTCTCGAAAACTCTAAAATTTCGAGAAATGGAGAAAAATAATTTAGTTATGAAACTCGTCACCAGATGGCAGCACCTCGTGGCTCAGAATACTTTTCAGCGATCTTTCCTGTTGCTTCTAGTTAATCGATTTGAGGGGAAAATACTTTTAATACAAAATAAAAATTTATAATAAATATTAATTTACTCATTATTTTGTTTGTTCGTCTCTATAATTCTTAAAAATCTTTCTAAATTAAAAAATTGCATTCAAATATTTCAGCCTTTATTGCTGACACTTACAGAAATTTTTTAAAATACGTCGATATATTTTAAATCTTTTATAAGAATTTATTTTTAAAAATACTAAATTCTTGAAAATCTTTGCGAATTCCCAATTATTTTTTAATCTTTCTAACATTTCTAAACCATCTAAATATCTTTTTGAAAACGAGCAGAATTTTATTTAAATATATTTATTAATTGAAAAAACTAAACAATTGATCTAAAATTTGTCAGATTCTTTTTTAAT
Source organism: Druon quercuslanigerum (assembly GCA_010014905.2). NCBI lineage: Eukaryota > Metazoa > Arthropoda > Insecta > Hymenoptera > Cynipidae > Druon > Druon quercuslanigerum. The sequence continues at coordinate 7,287,638 of JAAAKG020000008.1, read as the reverse complement.
TATTTTATTTAAATATTTGGAAAATATTCTAAAGTCTCTTTAAATATTCTGTCAGATATAACTTTTCAAACTAAAAAATCAATTTAAATTTTTCCAAAATTATTCGGAATTTTTATTATTTTCTTGAAATCTTTAAAAATATTTAAGCAATTTTTAATTTTTCTTCGGCATCTTCGAAAATCTATATTTTTTCTGTCTTGAAATGTTTTCGAATTTAATTGTATTCTAATAATGATTTAAAATGTTTTGAATTCTTTTTTTGAATTTTCTCTTAATATTTACTTAAAAAAATACAAAATCAGATTGAATTTTCCCAGGAATTTTAAGATTTTTTTGATTATTTTTGAAAAATTTAAATGGTCTTAAAGTTATCTTCTTCGTAATATTTAAAAATTCACATTTTGTTTTAAACTTTTAGAAATATTCTCAGGATTTAAATTATTTTCGAATATACTACTAAAGGGTTTGTTTCTTTTAAACCAGAAATATGAATTTTACGAACAAAAGAAGATTAACTTTTCACAAAAAATTTAATAGTATATTTTCTACTTTTTTTTCTACTTTTCAAAAAAAAAATTCTTTTACCAAAAAATGTAATAGTTGAATCATAAATCAAAATATGTTCAACCTAAAAGTTTCTTAAAAAAAATGCTACTTAAAAAAAATGATTTTCAAACAAAAAAGAGAAATTTTGAACAAAATAGTTGAATTTTCAATCAAAAAGAATTTTGAAGATTTTACCAGAATTAAGGGAAAATTTGAATCAGTTAACAAGATATTTAAAAGTTTGGATGAAATAAAAAAAATATTTTGCAATTTTTTTAAATCTTGCACTTTTAAGGTATTTTTGAAATATTATTAAAACTTCAAAGTATATTTTAAAATGATTACATTTTTCCTAAAATTGATGAAAAATCTTTAAAAATTAAAAAAGTTGCTTGAAAATCTTACAATTTCTTTTCTCGACAGTTATAGAATTTTTTTTGAAGTGTTCATGAAATTTTTGCGGGAAACCCTTAAAATTTTTAATAATATTTTTTTAAATCTCAAAAAACCATGAAATTTTGAAAATCCCGTTGAGTTTCATGAAATCGTTTGAAAGTTCTGCCAGCGAAGTCGATTAAAAATTGCAGTGGGAGGAAAGAGAAAGAATGAAGAGACAACAATATTTTAGTTTCAAACTCGCCACCAGATGGCAGCACCGCCTGGCTGACAATATTTTCAGCCACCCGGAAATACTTCAGAGGACGATATTTATTCATTCTGTGCAAGAAAAATTGACTTAGTAACGAAAAATTGGTAAATAAATAATTTTATTGTTATAAACAATTATTTAAAATTACTGTTCATTTTTTGTTAAAAATTCATCTATTTGGGTTGAGGGTTCAACTTATTTATTAAAAATTTATCTTTTCGGTTATATTTAATTATTTTTTCTTAAAAATTCCATTTTTTTATGGAAATATCATCTGCTGTATTTTTTGTTAAAAAATAATTTTTTTTTGTCGAAAATTCAACCACGTGTGAAAAGTTGAAATAATTGATTAAAAATTCATTTTTCTTATTAATTAAAGATTCATCAATTTATTTAAAATATGTAGTCGGAAAATTAATTTTTTTTTTAAATTCATGTATCAGCTGTTAAGCTCGTCTTTTTGGCATAAAATTAATCTTCTTGGTAGAAAATGCATTTTTTCGTTGTTGTTGAAAATTCATCCGTTGTTGTTGTTAAAAATTCGTTTCTTATTGTTGTTAAATTCTTCAGTTTTTTTATTAATAACATTTTTATATAAATTCTAGCTAATACATTTTTCGTTAGAAATTTATTAATTTTTTGTTATTAAAAATGTAACTACTGGGTTAAAGGTTGAAAAAACTTTTTGTAAGTAAAATTTCGATTAAAAGTTCATAACTTTATTTGAAAACTCATTTATTTAATTAAAAATATGAATTTAATCGTGTTTCGTTAAAAATGCAATTGGCTCTAAAATAATACATAAATGTTGATGATTCAAGTATTTGATGAGAAATAACAAAATTTTTTAAACTAAATTATAACTTGTTACATATATTTCTAAAAATGTCGAGAATCTGGCTTTTGAAATTATAAGACATTGTTTTTTTTAATTTCGAGAGATTTTTCAACAATTTTAGTAAAAAATTGAATTGTTTAAAAAATATTTAAAAGCTTGAAGAAAGTTTAAAAAATGTATGGTTCCAAGATTTTAAAAAATTTGGAACAAAATGTAGATTTTTGTAGATTTTCAGATAAATTTTTTAAGTTTGAAAGTGATTTTGAATAATTTGAAGATATTAAAATAAGGGTTTACTAAATTTTGGAACTTTGGAAGAGATTTAAAGATTTTCAAAAATTAGTAAAAATATTGTTTCATTTCTTTTTTGGCTTGAAAAATCATGTATTTTTGTTGAGGTTTCGATTTTTTTTATTCGTCTTTTATCAATTAATTCAACCGCTTTTGGTTGAAAATTAAAATACTTTATTTCAAATTGAATATATATTGTCATGTTTTTTGTTCAGGATAAATTATTGTTGTTAAAAATTCAACAACTTAATTAAAATTTGTACTGCTTTGTTCAAAAATTATATTTTAATAAAAATTCATGTATTGGCTTGAAACTTGTTATTTTTTTGACAAAAAATAAATTTTTGTTGTTGAAAATTAATCTTCATTATTTGGAAATTAACTTTTTCATTTAAAACATTATTAAATTATTAACTTGGAGAAAATTGAATTATTTTGTTAAAAATTAAACTTTTTATTTAAAAATTTAAATATTCAGTTGAAAAAATGTGTGGTGAAATCAACAAGAATTCTGGTTGAATGAAAAATATATTTTTCTAAAAGAAAATTTCTTTTTTTTTTGTAAAACATTAATTTTCTAAAAAATCAACTATTTAGTTTTTTGTCAAAAATTCAACTTTTTCGGTTTAAAATTAAGTTGAACCTTTTCTATAAAATTCTACGTCTTATATATAAAACATATTTTTTGTTTGTTTGAAAATAAGACATTCTGAGTAAAAAAATTAATTTTGTTTTGTTTAAAATTTACTTTTTGGTTAAAGATTCAAATATTTGTTTGAAAATTTAATTAATAGTATTTAATGCTTATTTTATTTATTTAAATTATTTATGGATTATTTATTTACATATTATTTTCAGTATTATTTTATTTATCTAATATTCTATAATATTCTTATAATTATAAATTTTTCAAAATTATTTTCATAAGTAAATTCTCGTAAGATAAACATAAATTTTTAACTGTACTTTTTTTCAATTAAAAGTCTTTGAACAATTATTGAAAATAGTTTCTTCATTCAAATTCCTTAAAACCTTTTTCAATATATTGATTTTTTGGCTGGAAAGAGGGAGACATCAAGAGAAAAAGAATTTCGTTCCAAAACTCGTCAACAGATGGCAGCACCTCGTGGCTGAAAATATGTTCCAGCAACCATGAAGTATTTCTCAAAAAACAATTTATATTTACATATTATATAAATATTAAAAAATTATATATTATATATATTATATATTATATTTTCAATTCTTTATATTATTTTTTCTACGATCCTAAAATTATTTGCATCAGTCGATTCTGTCAAGATAAATAAAGAATTTAAAAAATATATTTTTCTTTAATATTTCAGAAATTGTTAAATATTAATTATAAAAAATTAAAAATAATAATTGTTAGTATTGGTGAAACAGGATGAAAGATAAAAATTAACAAAAATCCCATTTCACTAGCATGACATTATAGTAAATGATGCATGAAATTTTTCTGAAAAAATATTATTTTTAATAATAATAATTTGATTAAACAATTATTTTCCTAACTTTTATAATAATCAACTCATTCAAAGTGAAAATTGAAAGAAAAATGGAAAATTTTAGAACGAACTACAACTTTTTAGGATTAATTTGAGAGAAAATAGTTATAAACAATATCAAATTGTTTAAACAAATTAAACTTCTTGAATATTATTAATTTTTATCTTCCTCTAATTAAAAAGTTGACAAAAAATTGATCCATTTGGAAAATACGTCAACTTTCTACCATTACTTTCAGAGAATATTTTTATAAATAATAATAAACTATTTAAAAAATTATGTTTGTTAAATTTGATAGTTCACTAATCCACTCTAGAGGAAAAGTGGAAAAAAATTTTAAAATTAAGAAAAAACCTCAACTTTCTGGAATCTGTTCAAATATTATTATAAATAAAAGTAAATTGTTTATACCATTGTTTTTTAAAGATAATTAATTTTTTTTCGAATTAACTGAAAAGGTTAGAAAAAGTTGAAAAGTTCAGAAAAAACTGGGGCATTCCTCCTCTATTCTAACTCAAAATGGTTATGAATAATAATAAATTGTTTAAACAATTACTTCCTTAACTTCCATTTATCATTTTGTTATTCTAACTTAAAAGCTAAAAAAAGTTGAAGAATTGAGAAAAAAACAATTTATTAATACTTATAAGAATATTATTTTAGAATTATGCTATATAATTACAGTTTTTCAATAATTTTTCAAATTGTTGACCACTTTAATCATTAATTAAAGTTAACAAACTTGATTGTTTAAACAATGAATTATTTTTCATAATCATATTCTTTTCGAAGCTTTTGTTTTTCCGGATTTTTTACACTTTTTTGTTTTGCGTCAAATAACAATTGATGAAAGTTAATCAAGGTTTTATTTAAATAATTTTTTTTGTTTAAAGCTATATTATTTTAAATTATTATTAGAAAGTTCAGGTTTTTTCGGAAATTTACAATTTTTCTATTACATTTAACTAATAACTAATTGAAGCTTGATCCAAATAATTGTTTAAACAATTTATTATTATTCATAACAAAATGTTCCCATTGAAAAATACTTTCACCCAAATAAACAGTTCCTAAAAAAAAAATTCGAAAATAATTTCCGCGATGCAAAAAGCTTTTTCCTTGAATAAAGACAAAAATAACGACTAAGAGTTGCAATTCATCGAATTTCCTGATACATTTTATCTTGTAAGTCACGACACGAGTGTCTTATCGAAGCAGGGCGGTAAATTACGATTCTCGGTCGCTAGTAACGTTTCTAATTGCCCAGCGGTACGCGTAATTTCATTCGCCAAGAAATTATTCGCTCTGCAGGCTATTACACGCATGAGACCTGAACCTGGGAAAAATGCAGTGCAGCGAAAGATTCCATTAGAGAACAATAAAAAATTAATATAAAGGGCCGACAGTAATTGCGTTACGCAATTCTCGACCGTAACTGACATCTCACTTTAATACAATTTTCTTACACAATCTTAGTTTGGAAAATAAAAGTTGCAACACTCAAGTGAATAAAATATTTCAGAAAAAAGAGCACTATGAAAAATTATTGGTTAATTAGGCTTAATTATTTAATTAGGCGCAACCCCTACATTCCCCTCTTTCCTCTATCCACCTCTACTTCCCCTACCAACATTTCAACTTTTGCTTCCCCTCAGTCCCCTATTTTCTTTTTCATCTACTTCACCATCCCCTTACTTTCCTTATATTCCTTATTACTGCCACCTCTCCCCTCAATTCCCCTTACTTCCCCATAATTCCCTTTCCCCTATTTCCCTCACTTTTCCTACTTCGCATAATTTCCACTTCTTGCGTTATCCTCATATCGCGTATTTCCCCTTTTATGATTTCCCCTTATTTCCCCTTATTTCCCTCACTTTTCCTACTTCGCATAATTTCCACTCCTTGCGTTCTCCTCATATCGCGTATTTCCCCTTTTATAATTTCCCCTTATTTCCCTCACTTTTCCTACTTCGAATAATTTCCACTCCTTGCGTTCTCCTCATATAGCGTATTTCCCCTTTTATGATTCCCCCTTATTTCCCCTTATTTCTCTCTCTTTTCCTACTTTGCCTAATTTCCACATTTTGCGTTCTCCTCATATCACGTATTTCCCCTTTTATGATTTCTTCTTATTTCCCCATATTTTCCTTACTATTCCTACTTCACATAATTGCCACTTCTTGCGTTCGCCTCATATCGCGTATTTCCCCTTTTATGATTTCCCCTACTTCCCCTCATTGCATCCTATTCCCCTACTGTACCTCTGATTATTTCTCGTAATTACCGCGCCCTCATTTTCCCTAGACAAACATATTCTCATTTCCCCTTAATTTCCTTTACAATCCTCCCCACTTTTTCTCAAATTTCCCCTTCATTTATCTACTTGCGCTCTCGCCATTTCTACTCATTTGCTTCACTTCTCAACCTCTAATTTTTATTTAATTCATCTTCTCTATCTTGCCTAAGTTGCCCTTACTTCCCCTTATACCATTCCCTTTATTTCTTCTTTTCTCATTTGCCCTACTTCCCCTTATTTAACCTCACTTCCCCTAGTACCCCTCAAATCATTTTTCATCACTTGTTTTTGTTTTCTTCTCCTCATTTTCGCTGATGCCCCTACTTCCCCTCCGCCTACTCCCCTAACTTATTTTACTTAACCACTTCCTTTCCACTCATTTTCTCTATTTTTTACACATCTATCCCCAAAATAACTTAACCCTTATGTCCCTACACTTCCCCTACGTGTCCTTCCCTATCACTATACTTTCTCTCCCTACCTTTCCCCTAATGTCCTCTCTTCATTTTACCTACGTTTCCTCCTCTTATTCCTCCTCATTTCCCCTACTTAAGTTTCTAACATTTTGATCTACTTTTCATACTTCTTATCCCTCATATCCTTCTACTCAGCATTCCCTGAATTTTCCTACTTTAACACTCCCCTTTCCCCTTATTTTTCTTCCTTATTTCTCTTATTTCTCTTACTTCGTCTTATTTCCCTCATTCCCCCTACTATACCTCCATAGTTTTCCTTGATTTCTTCTTTCATCACTAACCCTAGCCCCCTCTCCTCATTTCCCTTCAATTCCCCTACTAATCCTTATCACTTTTTCTCAAATTTTCCTTTTATTTCCCTACTTCCGCTTCCACCATTTTCATTCATTTCTCCTATTACTCATCCTCTCATTTCTGCTCAATTAATCAACTTCCTATCTCCTCCTTTTCCTCCTTTCTTTTTAATTCCCATTCGCCTATTCCTCTTATTTTCTTTATTACTTTATTTATTTATTCCTCTTATTCCTTTTACTTACCCTACTCCCACTCTTGTCATTTTAGCTCATTTTCTAGTACTCTTAACACACTAGCCCTCTCTTGTCCTTCTTTTCTTCACCCCTTATCCTCTCATAACCTGTATTTACTCATACCTGTATTTACCTCCCATATTTACTTCTTCTACTATTAATCCTTCTTTTTGCTCTTTTCTATCTTTCTTATCTTTCCCTGTTATACATTCATTTCTCACTCCCATCACCATTCCTCCCATTGCTCTGCCCTTTTTATT
>JAAAKG020000008.1:7251610-7270285 GCA_010014905.2 Druon quercuslanigerum | reverse complement strand
AAAATATATGTATTTCGAAACTATTCTTTTAAAATTTCTTAATTAGACAAAAAGTCAAAAGTTGGATCATTTTGGGAACCTTATAAGAAGTGTATCAAAGGCTGACTCGATTGGACAAATCCTTCAAAAGTTAGAATGTCTACAACGTACAGGTAACCATACATACAGACATACAGACCCTCACTAAGAAAATTGTATGATTTCTGGACTCTGTGAGTGCCGAAACATAAAGATCCGTTAAAAACCAGAGATCGAAATTTTGACGATTACATTACACTCTCATCAATGAGAATGTAAATATGACTTTTCAAGAAAATAGTTAATTTTTTACCAAATAGTTGAATTTTGAACCCTAAAAGACGAGTTTTCAACAAACGATTTATGTTTTCCACCAAAGAGATGAATTTTATACAAAAAAAAATTGAAATCGAAACAACAAAATTTCTACAAAACAGTTGAATTTTAACTAGAAACGATGAATTGGAACAACATGCTTGATTTATGAAAAAAATTAAATTAATTAATTTAATAAATTTATGACGAAAACGATTTTTCAACAAAATAGTTTAATAATAGACTTTTTAACGAAAAGGAATGAACATTCAACCAAAAATAGTTTTTTTTTTATTCGATTCTATTACTGATGAGAATAAGGAATCAAAACCTATCTACTAATAAAATAACTTTTTTTAGTCATACATGAGCATTTTTCAATCCTGTTGTTTATCTATTTTGAATTTTTGAGCTGTTAGAATTTTTTATGATGTAATTTTATCAGAAGAAAGTGTTAAAGTGTTCAAAAGAAATTTAAAAGCTATAGCTTTTAAATTTCTATAGCTAAATTTTCTATAGCTAAACAATTTTTTTTAAACACAAAAGTGACTAGACAACTTGCTTTAAAAAATGCTCTACTGTTAGAGGGGAGTTTCGTGCAATATTTACGAGATACCCATACAATATCAAAAGTTTTTAGTAATAACTGAAATCACCTTTATATCCCCCTTTTCAGAAAAAATACCATTTCTTACCTAAAATTGAACTACTGAACCACTATGATCCTTGGAAGTAGTCTAACTTTTCGGTTACCTAATGATATAACGTACTGTATGTTATGTTTTATCGGTCTGATTAGGTCGATAAATATATGAAGGGTAGCAAACAAATCGTGATAAATCAATTTATTGAAAAAAAATTGAGATAATAATTGTTTTGGTATGTTTGGAATATCATGAATTCGATTATCAAATTTAAGTTGGCGAACAACATTTTTTCTTCTTGGTTAATTTATATAATTAGAACATGAATAATCAGTAAAATATGACTTTGCTGTATCACGAGTCAACGTTGCTGATTTCGGTGTTCTTTTTTTAAATTACACACTATGACACCAGAATAATAGTAAAAATGAAAACCGAAAATAAATTAAAACAATTACTTAGAAGTCTGTTTTAAAAATAGCTCTAATACTATTCTTTGAACAACTAAGTACAATTTTCCGTGAGATAAAATGAAAATGACAAACTCGAGAAATTTTTTCACTTAAAAATCTCTTCTTATCACATATTCCAGAATGAATGTCCTTTCTAAATAGTTGAAACACACGGATCGATTTTCTCAAAAGATGAATATGGCTTCTGTTCCAAATTCGTAAGGAGCAAAAAAAAAAATTTATTTGCAACATAAATTTTATTTTGAATTAAATAATTTTATTCTCCAACATTGAATCTCTTGATGGATGAGTAATTGAAAGCTTTAAAAATCATCGATTATATTGGAAAGCGTATCGAGTTTACCCCATTGGCATGTACCTCTAGGATGGTGAAAACAAAAGAAGTAATTAGTCGTTTTTCAGATACCGAGCCTATTATGAATTACTTAACGCGACCCTTGCCTCTTACATTCACTTGGAGATTCTCTTATAGCACGCAGCATCCCTTTTTAGTCATGTCTAGACAGCTTGAAATTAAGCTCATTACCCATGAAATATGACAGGTTCTCTTAAAGTGAAATGCAGAAAAGTCCCTTTCTTGACTATTTTTATTTATTCATCTTCAGAGAAATAGAAACATTTAGTCCTTTTGAGGATTAGCAATGAGTGTCGCCTATCCACTATCATACTGAAAGGCTAATTTATATCAAACATAGATTTGTGGATTGTGTTTTTTATCGTAAATTGAAATTTGTGTTCAACCATCGTTAGAGTTTAAAGAAGATTCGTTATTTTTTAACAACTTTAGGTTACGTTAATGTTTTGCATAACAAAAATTTTTTTAAAGCTAAAATCATTATAGTTTGAGCAAAGCTTAGAAAGTTTTAACAATTTTGGATTATGTTACTATTTTTGATCGGAAATTGGTATTTTTAATTTAAGCAAAATTACAGTTCACACATTTCAAAGAAGAATCAAAACATATTATCTACTTTTTTAGATTATATTTATGTTTTGCACCCGAAAATGGTATTTTTAGTGAAAAATCCTTAGACTTCATTATATTGAGTTTCATTATATTTACAATTTTTAGTTTCGTTCGCAATTTATGTCGGAAATCGGTACTTTACATAAAAAATCATTGTATTTCAAAGTAGATAAAAAATTGATCAACTTTAGGTTAAGCTCGCGTTTTTAAAAGAACATTTTCAATCTTAAACAATTCTTTGTTCTGTTATAATTTTTTTCATCTAAAATTGCTATTGTTAATAAAAAACAGTATATCTCAAAGAGTATTTACTATTTTTACTATATTATATTTACCATAATATATATATATATATTTATATATAATCAAGAAATATTCAGACTTCAGACTCTTTCTTCTATTCACTTCTTTTCTCCTTTTTTTAAAGAATTCCTCTTTTTTCTCGTTTTTTCGCTTAACTGCGAACTGAATTAATAGAACCCATTAAAAAAATCCAACTGTTTGCGATGAAAGTTAATAATTGTTAATTTAAAAGTCTTTTATTATATTTTTGGTTCAGAATTGACCTCTTGGTTGAAAATCAAAACTTTGTAATTAAAAAGTCTACGATAATATTTTTGGTTCAGAATTCATCTATTTTGATTAAAAATTCGACTGATTTTTTAAAATCCAATTAATTAGTCAAAAATTCAACTGCTTTGTTGTATATTCATATTTTTGGATAGAAAATATGTCCTTCAGACTTGAAATTTTATCTTTTGGCAGAAATGTCATATTTTTTGGTTAAAAATAAATTATTTTTTATTGAAAAGTGTATTGTAATATTCTTGGTTTAGAATTCATCTCTATTGGTATACAATTTAATAATTTTGTTGAAAAATTAAACTATTTTGTCAAAAAGACACCCTTTTTAAGTCGAAAACTCTACTAGTTCGATGAACTTTTTGTAAAAAATCAATTTTTGGTTGAAAATTAATTTTTTTGTTAAAAATTTAATTTTTTGTAGAAACTTCACCTTTTTCGCTTAAAAATTTCACAGCTTAGGTGACATTTTTTGCTGTCTTCACTGAAAAATCTTTCTCAGTTATAAATTTACCTTTTTAGTGAAAAAATTAATTTCTGTTGGTCAAAAATACAAATTTTTGTTTGAAGTTTAATGTTTTGTGTTTTTAGGATTCACTTATATTGTTGAGATTTCAACTGTTTGGTTGAAAATGATCTTTTTTGTCGAAAATCAATAAGTTGGTAGAAATTTGATCTGTTTGGGTTGAAAATGTATATTTTCGGGCTAAAAATTCAAATTTAGAAAATATATCCTGTCGGGTTGAAAACTAACGTTCTTTTTATTGAAATTAATATTTTTGGGTTGAAAATATGACTGTTTTCTAAAACACTTGTCTGCTTCGCTTGAAATATAAACCATTTACTTCACTTTACTTTACTTCACTTCATTACCCATGAAATATGACATATATAATAATAATCTCATGATTTATTTTTTCTTTCTTGTTTGGAAATTCAACTACTGTTGAAAATTCGTCTTTTCGGCATTGTAGGTTGAAATGTCAACTATTGGATTATAAATTTAACTTTATTGTTAAAAGTTCGTTTATTTTGCCCTAAAGGTCAACTATTTGGTTGTAAATGGAACAGTTTGGTTGAAAATTCATCTTTCTTGATTCAAAATTAACTTGTTCGTAAAAAATTCAACTTTTCGGCTTTCAAAGTCAAATCTTTTCTAACAAAAAATCTAATTTTTAGTTAGAAACAGAGAAAAATCTAGGGAACTGTTAGAAAACTCAACTTTTTTGTTGAAGAGGCAACATTAAATATTAAGATTACAGAACATATATTAATTTTTTTTTAATGTATTGCCTTATTTCCGTAAAAAAAATTCACCCTATTCTCTCTCTTTTGAGAGAATTTTCGATTGTGGACTCTGATATACTTGACTGAAAATAATCTTTCCAGAAAAAACTGGTTTATGTTCTGAACATTCTTTCGAGTTTGTAATAAAATATATAATTAAACATAGTATATATAATATATAATATAATTGCAGTTTGAAATTGAATATTTTGTAGGAATACTTAGCTATTGTATTTTTTTTTACGTCGACAATATTCCAGACTCGAAATTGGGAGTCCAATATCGTTCTTGAGTTGAATTATTTGAGATTTCACCACATTCATGCACCATTCAATCTATTATCTGTAGACAATGTCTAGACTCTTCGCAAACGAAACCACTTTAGAATCCCATAGAGAACACGGGGATTTATTTGGCGACCCGAATTTCCGCTCTCGACTCTACTAGACCGAACCCCCCAACCCCAACAGCCGAACCCGTCTAGCCAAAAAGTTTTGGCCAGCCGTCAGGTTCAATACCTGACGGTAAAAGTCATTCCAACTCTTTGGAAACAAACCAAAGCAAAACCTTTGATTCATTCTCGGATGTAAAAAATTTATGTTTCTGTTGTATTTTAAACTAAAAGTTTTTAAAAAACAGGGTGACCATAGGTCAGGGAAAACCTGTTAATCAGGGTAAAATCAGGGAACTGGTCAGGGAAAGTCAGAAAAAGGTTAAAGAATTTGAAGAAAACCTTTCAAAAGTCAGGGAATTTCTATGAGAAGCACTTTAAATAAATGTCAAGGATAATACATTTAAAAAAATTTAATTTAAGAATTGTTTTATTAAGTTTATAAAAGATTCTATGATAAAAATGTTATAAAATTAAAAATCTGGTATTTTAATATTATTATTATTTTTATTGCCTTGTGCATATTTCTATTTTTCTGCAGTAGTATATTTTGGTGTTGAAAATTCAATTGAAATCTTTCTTTGTTAAAAATAGAACTAGACTTTTGAAAATTCGTCTCTTTTATTAAAAATTGTGTTAAATTCTTGTTCAAAGTCAAAAAAAAATTCTGTTCCGCTAATAAAAGATTCTATGTTCATAATGTTACCAAATTGGGCAGAGTAAAAAAAAGTGGTGTGAAAAATTGAAAGTTATTAAACAAAAAAATGTGTTGCCTGTTTCAAACAATGTTCGAGTCTTATCAGTAGCATTCAGTTTCTATGTGGAATCTATTTTGATAAGAGGAATAAAAAGAAACGAACTCCAAGATAGTAAAAAATAAATTAAATTTATGGGATATTGCGGAAAGAATCTCATGGTATAACTTCTCATATGAGTTAAAAAAAAAAGCCACGAAGGTTGCTAAAAAATTAGGAATTATAAAATTGCATGCTAAGATATACTTTCGTAGTAAAAAAAGGAATTTAAAGGTAGTAAAATAATATTCCTCACACAATTAGGAATATTAAAAGGGAATTCGAACTGCATATTATCCTATAAATATTCCGTCTGCTAGTTTGATAGTCCATGCATTATTTAAAACGTTTATCCAGATGAACGAATTTATTTTTAGAGCCAATTGAACAAGCCCGGAACAGTTCTTGATTTAATGTCATCGCGTGCAGATCGCATGGGCTTCTGAAGGAAACAATTTCTAGAATTACTCTAATTAACTCTGACGTTCAGAAAATAATTTATTATTTACATTAAAAAAGTATGTCACTAGAATTTTTATTCGACTCAAAATTGTCTTCTCATTTTTATTGTGTATTCAGTCTTTACAATAATTCTTATCTCGAGGTGAAATATCGACCTCTCATATTGAAATTCTCAGCAATGCAATACAGAAATTCTGATGACCTTTTCTCAGTATATATATTCAATTGTTATCAGTTGCAGTAATTGGAGCGAAGAAAAAATTAATTTTTAAACAAATGGAATTAAATAATCAATAATAAAATAATAACAATGAAATTAGTTCGTGAATCACTAAAGAATTAGAGTTTAACAGATTTAGTAGTACCTAGTAATATTAATATTAATATAAAATGTAATAATTATAAATTCAGCAAGTAATAATAATAAATAAATTAGGTAAGGTGTTTTTTTGAAATTTTTAAACCCCCCTTCCCCATGTAAGAAACCGTGAGTTTTTCTTAAATCCCCCCTCCCCTCCAAATAAAAATCTGACTATTTATAAACTTAGTAAATACAATGTGTTAATAATAATAAGTATTTTGGGTTTACAAACGTAAAATTCTATCATTTCTTTAGGGCCTAAAATTTTGCGTAGTCCGGCACTTTATTTTCAAAATCAAATTTACAGTTTTGTCACCTAATGTTTTAAACGTGATAAAAATGAGCTTCAACGTTTATTTAAACTATTATTCTTAAGTCTAAACATTATTTAAAAATGTGTAGCCTCATCGAATGATCAGATTTTTTAAATTTAATTAACATAGTGGTGAAATTTGCATTGAAAAAATCTCAATAAGGGTTCTTTGAAATACGTCAAAGTGGAAATTGACGTGCATTCTTCATGAGATAAAAGAACCCGAATTCAATGGTTCAACCTCCAAGGTCTATAGTATATAAAAAGAAGCAAAAAGGGCAAAAAAATAAAAAAATCTTCCATCGTCAGTTTCCTCTCGTTTCTCTCGACTTGTACAAGTTCAGTGGTATCGAGCGTAATGTAGGATGTTGAGGGCGCTTGCGCGTTTTTAGTACATTTTCATCCTTACACCCAGCACCGCATTGTCTTACGAAAGTCGTAAATTTTCTGTTTGAAACTGTCATTTAAAAAAAATCGACAATTAAAAAACTCGAAAATCCCATGGCTTTCACCCCAGTGATAAATTTTCTGAAAATCGTGAAAAATGACGAGAATTTCTATCAGGAAAAGGTTTTTCATTGACCCGAAGAACGAAATATTCACATGCGCGATCATAGTTGTTTCTGGTTTTGTGAAGTTAAAAAAATATGTCAATCTTTAAGTTTTAGAATTTGTAAAGCCTTGTGATATCTGTGGCAGTTAAAAATTCGATAGTTTATTTATATTTTTTTGGGATTTTAAAAATTGATTATTTTAATAATTGTATTTTCGTACGTGGGTGTGAAGGCCAATTCGTACTTGGCAAAAGAACTGTTTTGGATGATCATGGACATGTGATGAAGTTAATTCGGAATATATAGACATAAGAATCAATAGGTATTTTATTCTTTGATTACGAAAAAAATAAATTTATATATTTTAAAATCTTTATTGTCTATATTTTGAATTTGTTAAAAGTTGTAAAAGACTTAGGGGCCGCCCATAAGCTACGTTACAAATTTGAGTGGTTTGAAATTCACTTTCAGATTTCAGACTTCACTCTCCTTCTCCTATTCTCCTCCTTTCCCATTTTTAAAGCTATCCTCCTTTTTCTCAGTTTTAAAAGAAATTTACGTTTAAACTTCAAATATTTAGTTGAATTTGTCTATTTTTATATTACGGTCTGTATAAGTAATTGTAATTGATGATTGTTTTTTCTGTACATGGTCGTAAACCAATATTTTTAAAAATATTGATTTAAGACCACGTAGAGACTAACAGCAAATTATAATTATTTAGGCGAAAGTTGAAGTACTTTGTTAATAATCCATTTTTTTATTGAAGATTTATCATTTTGTTCGAAAATTCATCTATTTGTTGGAAAATTTAACCAATTGGGCCAAAATTCGATTTTATTTGTTTAGAATTATTTTTTTGATCTGAAGATGGAACTATTCTATTTTTAAATGAAAAGTCATTTTTTGTTATTGTTCAAAATTATATTCTCGGATTGAATAAATCATCTTGTTTGTCAAAAATTCGACTTTGGTAGAAAATTAATTTTCATTATTTAAAATTCTTATATCTTGTTGAAAACTTCTCTACTTTTGTCAGAAAATGCATCTGTTCTTGTTTAAAAATGCATTTGTTTTTTTTTGAAAACCCATCCTTTTTGGTTAAAACTTTAACTGTTGGGCTGAAAATTAATCTGTTTATTATTGAAGATGCATCTATTTTGCTGAAAATTCGTCTCTTTTGATTGAATTCAACTGTTTTTTATTTCAAATTAAAATCTTTTCTGGATAAAATATGAACTATTACAGGTTTCGTTGTAAATTTCGTCTTTTCAGTTTGAAAATGTAACTGTTTTTGTAGAAAATTCATGTTCTAGGCTTGGAAATTCAAAAATTTGGTAGAAAATTAAACTGGATAAAATTTTTAATTTTAAATTAATACGTTTGGGTTTAATATTCAATTATATGGTAGAAAATATATCTTTTTTGGTCAAAAATTCGTTTTTTTTCGTAGAAATATCTTTTTTTTAAATTTATCTGTTTTTTTTTTGTTCAAAACTCTTGTATTTTGTTGATATTTCGGCTTTTTTTTTGTAGAACGCAAAGTGGGCCTGATGGGGGTGGGAGTCAAATACAGCCAAAAATTTAGAGCGTAGTTTATGGACGGCCCCTTTTTATATCCATTTGAACTTGATAAAACGAATCAAATTTCCCATGTTAGTAAAATGCTGGAACGTGGTTTCCAAAGTTGAGCAATACAAAAAAAAATTGTCTCAATGGCATCCTCGATTCCGGAATTGGTAAAAGGCGCGAGGAGACGTTCAGGTTTGCCTGTAAGAGTTTGGAATGGTCCCGGAAATGTGACAAGTCATGTAAATAATTCTGAATCGAGAATTCGTGATGAAGGAATAGATTCAGGTCTTTCCTCGGAATGCACAACTCCCACAGGAGGTTCTCCACCTCCGAGGCAATCAAGAACCTCAAATATTTCTGCATTAATTGCCGCATCACGAGCAAAGTTGGAAAACGACAGGTAGATTTTAATTTCACCTTGATTTGATTCTTCAATGTTAAATTCCTAAAATGAATGAATGATTTTTAAACGTTTCTTAAGTTCAATTAAAGAATGCTTTGGGAAGAATCTATGTAAACTAAAAAATTTCATTTATATAAACTAAAAACGGTACTTTTTTTTAATTCTGAATTTAAAAAAAGTGATTTATCGTTAAGTGTAAACCGGAATATTAGCGAGTATATGATGGCCCCAACGGATACGTAACTGTCTTCTCTTTCCTTTTCATATTCTATTTTAATAAGACTGGAAAATGCATACCACTTGTTTCTGTTTTAAGTAAAATAAACTTTGCTTATTAAACTAATCGATGTGTAGAATTATTTTAAAAATATTTTCTGCTTTCATGTTGACGTGTTTTTGACACAATTACTTTCGAATTTAATTAATAAAAATATTATTTATTTTTGGTTTCAGAATCAGCAGTAGCAGAACCTCCAGATTATTGCGAAGTAGATCCGGCGCAGACTCACCAAGATCTCTGGACAATGTAAGGACGAGACAAGTTTTCAGCCCCCTCAGGCCCCCGCGAAATGTAAGAACCGATTTTTTGTTCAAAAATATTAACTATATTAATTGCTTGATTAAATTTTTTTTATCGTTTTACTACTTCACTCCATGGTGGTCAGGGAAAACCTGGAAATTATAGAAAACAAGAGACTTTTTTGGACAGGGAAAATAAGGGCGGACACACTTTTAATTATTTTTTCAAATTATTTGAAATATATTATGATATTTTGAAAGGTTCCAAGAAATTTTTAATAAATTTTAATAATTTAAATGTATTACAAAGAATTTTAAAGATTTGAGTATATTTTTAATACATCCAAGGAGCTTTCAAGAGCTTCACAAAGTTTCAAGGAATTTCGAAGAAAATTGAAGAAAATTAAGAAAAAAGGTTAAGAAAATTTGAAAGATTTCCAAGGAATTGATTTTTTTGGGTATTTTAGAAGATCCCGTGGCACTTTCAAGTGATTTTTAAAGTTTCCAGGAATCATGTTTCACGGGTTTTTATAATATTTTTATTGATTTCGAAAAATGTGTTGACAAGAATTGAGAAATTTTTTAGAACTTCAAAGAGTTTCAAATATTTCAAAGTGTTTAGAAAGATTTTTAAGAATTTGCAAGACTTTAGAATATTCTTTAATATTTCAAGGGATTTTTAATCAATTTCAATCAGTTGAAGGAATTCCAAAAAAACTGTAAGCTTTACGGTGTTTTTTAAATTCCCAAGGAAATTTTCAAGAGCTTTACAAATTTTTAAAGGATTTTAAAGGATTAAAAATATTTTAGATTTTTTTCTTTAAATCTCAAGAACTTTTCAGGAGCTCACAAGCATTTCAAGAGATTTAAAAAGCTCTAAAGAGCTTAAAAAAATTTGGAATATTTTAGGTAATTTAATGAGATTCTAAGGAATTTCGAATTTATTTTTATGATTTGAAGGGACTTCAACGATTCGAAATATTTTTGAGGGGTGTAAAAGATTTTAAAGTTTTTCTTATGAGATTTCCGATTATTTTAATTATTTTAAGGGATTTTAAAAGCTTTCAAGGTATTTTAATATATTTACCCAGATTTTTGGAAATATCACCAGCATTCATAGAATTTCAGGGATGTAAAGGATTTCGTAGGGTTTCAAAGATTTGAGGAGATATTTAGATATTTATATATTTTTCATTTAAATTCTTTTGATTTCTTTGGAATTCTCTTGAATTTTTCCAAACCGATTTCAAACTTGCCAAATTCAATGCATTTTTTCACATTTTTTAATTGTTTTCAATTTACTTGAATTTTTATGAATTTCCTCGAATTCTTCTCATTGCCCTTATTATTACAACATTAAGCCGCTTCCCTTTCGGGTTAGCCGTGACTCACTCGGTGGGGAAGGAAGTAGTGTGAGTAAAGGGTTATAGAATTTTTAGATTGAACTAGAATTCTCTTGTTATTTATTTAAATAACACGTTCATTTCGCAACACTGCTCCGATCCAGGTTGCTGATCAATCTCTCTAGCAATCACCCCAAGTGAAGATCCTCACAAAGTCGTCATGTGAGGTTCCCCACTTGGGTCCATTAGTATCCAAGGTTTTCTGTTTCAGGCGTCATTCACTCTACTATCACTCTTCTTATTAACTATTTCCCGCCATACGTTTCTGTCCTGGCATACTTCTCTAGCTTCTTTAACGTCCATGCATTTTTTGTGTAGGGTCTCGTGTTTCTATGGCTTCATATGTTCCTTCTAACTAGGGTCTCATTCGCACATTCTAACCATTTTTTCCGCGGTCTGCCTCTAGGTACGCTGCCGTTTACTTTACCTTGATACACTTGTTTAGTTAGTCGTTCATCCTTCATTCTCTCAACATGCCCAAACTAGCTTAACGGATTATTCTATTTCTTTTGAATTAAACTTTCATTGTTAAAGTCTTATGAATCGAATTCTTTTAAATTCAAAAGAACATTAGTGTCATTAGACACTTCTTATGTTTAAATGTGTTACTTTTATACTTTTTTCAAGTAAAGTAGGGACTTTGGCGACAGCCCCGAGAATAATAAAGAAAAAATGTATAAATTTGAATTTAAAATTATTTAATTCCATTTATAGTAGATTCTATATTAAAAATATTACAGATTAGAATTTCGGTTTTAAAATATCAATGGCCAGGAAAAAATGAGGGGAATGTCTAAGAATTTGGAAAGAAGTTTTTCGTCCACCCTGTTGCTATTAGTGATGCGTCGTAATTTTTCAAAAGTGTAGAAATTTTTGAAAAAATTGAAAAGAATCAATATTGTTTAAAATTGAATCTAAAAAATAGTTTTTATCTAAGGTCCAATCGCCAAGTTTGGATTCCGGAGATGAAGGAAGCCTTCGGATGGAGCGTGGGACGTACCAGCATATGTTCCAGGACATCGTCTCTATCAAGACTATGCTCTTGAAACTAAAGAGGGTTCTTCAGGAGGTAGGTCTCCGAAATATAATTGCATCATACATTTTCTATTCCAAATGTATTGTTTTGAAGCTGCACACGTTTTCTGATTTTTTTCATATATAAATATTTACAGTTATGTTTTTCTTTTGCATTTATATTTATGTGTTTCGTTTCTCACATTAACACGCTTTTTTCTGTTCTTGTATTGTTTTTTGGTCCTTCTACGTTTTGTCTTTCAAGTCAGGAGAGAACGGTTTGACGAGGGTACGTTGTGTTTGATTTGTTGTATACATTTTTCTTCGATCATTATCATAATGTTTTGCTTTTCATTATAATTAAATGAAAGTATAATTCGAGAAATCTAACGTTTTGGTGTTTATTGCAGGCAGAAACTCTCAACCCATTCGATAATTCTTTAAAGGTCAGTATTATCTCGAGTGGGTGTATCTTGAATTGCATATTTATAATGAAATAAAATTTAAATCATGATTTTTGAAATTTAGAATGGTCTCTTCTACAACCTGAACGAGGAGGGAACGACTGATACTAGCACATCTCCTAGCAGTGTGAAGGACAGCGTTAGCGACGAATTAACTGATTTAAGAAGGCAGGTGGTTTTCTTGCAAGGTCAAGTTGAAGATAAAGATCGGACGATACAGTTGCTCCAGGTAACTAATTAATCATAATCATCCACAAGTGGTTGCAGCTATGTTTTGTATTCCTGTTTTTTTAATTGGATTAGAATTTTTATTTAAAGTTTAGAATCGAATAAATGTAAAAAGAAAATTATGTTGAATTGACATTATATGAAATTTTTTTAAATTGTACAATAAAATGAAATTAATAATTTAAATAAAATATTTATAATATATTTGAAGTTTAACTTACAATGTTTCGGTGATTTTTTCAGTTAGTAACTTTTCATTGTTTTATGACTTAAACTACTTGTAATGTAGAAAAAGGCTTTATCCTTTTGGTCTTTTGATATTGGTAGTCAAAAAATATCAAATAAATTGTTAAAATCTATTACAGTTACAATTATAATTTTTTAATTTCAAGTCTTTAACCGTTTTAGTTTATTGTATAAAAAGTAAAAAATAAACATTTTCCAAATTCTCTAAATTCCTTAAAATCTCGGAATTCCTTCGTTTCTCTGAAATCCTTAAATTTTCAAAATTATTAAAATCTTCTAAATTCCATAAATTATTTTAATTCTCCACATTTTCTCAATATTCTGAATTTCTGGAATTTTTTTAATTTACGAAATTCTCTTAACTTCTTTAATTCCTCCAATGCTATGAATTCCGTCAATGCTCTGCAATTCTCTGAAATCCTTGAATTTCATCAATCTTCTGAAGTTCTTGAAATTTTCTGAATTCCCTCAAATCCTTGAATTTCTGGAGTATTATAACATCTTTGGATTTCGGAAAATCTCTACAATACTTGAATTCAAATATTCTGAATTTTCGAATATTCGAAATCCTCTGAAGTCCTCGACTTCTCTAAAATTCATGAGTATTATGAATTGCTGAAAGTCCTTGAATTCTCTGTATTCTTTAATGTTCCTAAATTTTCCAAACTGCTTTCATTTCATGAATTCCATGAATTCCCCCTCATGCACTGAAATTCTCTGAATTTCCTGAAATTCTTGAATTCCTTGAATTCTTGAACTTCCCTGAATCCTCTGAACTTCATTTCCTTTCGATTTAACTATTCTGAATTCCTGGAAATATCTGCATTCCTACAATCCTTTTAAATTCTTTGCATTATCTTGTCAGAATTTTGGAAACTTCACGATCTCCGGAAATTTCACGAATTCAAGGAATTCAGCGTATTGAGGTTTTCCATGAATTCCAAGGATTTAAAATGAATGCAAGGAATTTAGGAAATTTAGACGGATTCAAGTAATTCGTATGATTTAGAGAATTCACATGAATTCAGAAGATTTCAAGGAAATTGAAAGATTTCGAAAGTATTTCTAAGAGTTTAAAAGCTTTCCAAGTAATTTAAAGGAATACAAAAGAGCACATAGGATTTTAAGTATGTAACAGTTTTCAAATGAACCAAACAGTAAATATTACTAGGTTAATACTGATACATATTTGGCATTAAACTATTTCACGTATAATAATTTTAAATTGAAATTCCGCACGAATGGAATATGCCGGAATGTTTTAAGGATCGCTTTTCATTCTTCCAATCCTCTTTCCACATTAATATGTAAAAATAAATAAAAAAATTTATCATGAAAAATAAAATAATGCCTTTCGAACTATTTTTTAAGTGATTAAACTATACAATATAAATTGGAATCATCGTAACCTTATTTTAAATCATATTGTTAATTATTAATTGACAATTTAACGTTTCCCGCTTTCTGTAGCGCGCATATATAATTGCTATTTATTATTAATACTTGTTTTTAACAACATTTTTTGTGATTTCAGTTGCAAATGACGAAGCACCAGGGTCTGAATGGCGTAGATTCTCAATTAAAAACTCCTCCTGGCCAAAATGAAGCCAAAAAAACTTACAATGCAACCACGCAAACAGAAAAGGTAATAATTTTTTTTTAATATATAATTCAAAATTAGTTTCCGTCAGGGTTGCCGCTGAACTAGGAATTATATGATACCGGGAAAAACCAGAAATGACTATGAACTAATTTTTTTACCGGGAATCTGACAAATTTTTAGAAAACAAACTCTACAAGTTTTATTTTCACAGTTTTGTAACTAATCATTTGAATGTTTATCTTTTTCAATTATGATATTATTCGGTTTACAATGCGTACTCCGAAAACCTTTCACTTACAAATGTTTCATTTTGTATTATAAAGACAGTTTTTGATGGCAGCTTTGAAGGCTTAAACATAAAAAATTAGTAGCGTTTAAAATCGAAAATTTTGGATAAAAAAAACCTTTTCAGTTGATCAAATGTGAGTATAAACTATACATTACTATATACTATACATTAAGGATTAGCAAGTGAATAATTGATTTTAAAAGACGATTCGTAATCAGTTCAAAATGTAAGAATTTCCAGATTTTAACGGTAAAAATAAAACTATTTCAATTGGAATGTTTAAGTAGTTGAACATATGTAGACGCCCGATCGAAACTTTATAAACTATTTTCAATTTTAAAATAACTTTAAAATAATGTATTCATAATTAAAAGCGTTTATCAAATTAAAAATATTGTTTTAGTCAGAAATTTGTAATCGAGAAAAATAACTAACCTAAGGTGTAGAGTAAAATGGTTGCCTTTTGTTGAATAATAAATTTTGAAAAAACCTAGAAAAAATTCGAGTAAGTTGAAGAGATATTTAGAAAGTCTGAAAAGGTTCACAATTCATTTAAAGTTTGAAATGATTTCAAATAATTTTAAGAGAATGTTTTAGAAAGATTTTTAATAGTTCCAAAATTGTCATAAATGAATGTGGAAGATTTTAAGGAAATATTTTCAGCATTGCAGGCTTTTTAAGAATTTTTAAACTATATAACATTAAAATCATTTAATTTTTAATTTAAGAAGTGTTTAGTTTATAAAAAATGTGATCGTTCTATTTTTAATATATCTACTTTAAAATTGCTTAAAACGATAACGATTTGCTGATCAGTTTTTATTACATAAATGAAACAATTTTTAGCTTTAGAGTTCGAATTTTTTAATTTTATTGGCCATGAAAAATGTTTGCGAACGGGGAAAAACTGGAAAATGATCGAAAATTTTTTTATGTGATTAAAACAGCCACTCTGGACTTTACGCTCGACTTTACGTTCAAAATGACAACTAGACGAGGAAATCCTTTTGTTTATTTTTATTTATGTACAATACCCTACCAACTAATCGAACTACCGCTTATCACGACTTCCCCTACTCGCTTCGATCCCACTACCAACTTTTAAAAAAATGTTGACATTTAATGTAACCTATTGAATAAGTTAGTTTCAATTTATCAATAGCAATTCTAGAAAAATAAATTCAACCCAAATCGTTTTATATGGAAACACTTACATACCTTTCCAGTCCAGAGTACCCCATGTTTTAATTTTCTTACGAATAAAACTTGTAATAAACTATTCAAATTTTAGGATTAGTATATTATTTAATTTATTATTACGATTTGAAAAAAAATTCCTTTTGGTTTCTGCTACATGTTTCCTCAACTGTCCAATTTTTACATGGCCTTTTTTGAACAGATTCGATTTTATAAACCAATCAGATATGAGGATAAACCTAAGGGGAGAAAGATTTTTGATGTATGGGGGGAACTCGCATAACGCGAATTCCAGTCCCAGCCTCTCACGATAAGTGGGAGGGTACTGTAATTCTGAATAATTTTCTTTACAGATACGTCCAGTCTCAGCAGGGCCTGGGATATTACAGTCACTCCCTCAGGATAGTGGTATGGGGCCTCTCGTTAGGTGAGTTTTTTAAATATTAAAATTGCTTTAGAGTCATTAAAGGAGAACATTTCTAAAGCCTAAAATCAGCCTAATTTTCTCAACATTCTAAAATTGATCGTATAATGCCTCATGGTTCCTACACGCGGTAGTTGTCGCGTTCCAATGACCAATTTTGAAAGGCGTAAATGATAAATTGTTTCATTAACTCGTGAATCCAGGGTGACCACTGACCGGGAATTAGCTTGGAATTTAGAGCACCAGGAAAAAGCCGGGAATTTTACAGATTTGTTTTTACTCCCGGGATAAATATCATCTAGATCTTAAAAAACGAAATGATCCCATACAAAATTTATAGTTTTAGATCCTGGGTGACAAAACGCGAATAGATCCAAAACTTCTATTATACTTTTGGTCCAAATTTCATATCTTTTGGTTTAAAGTTCTATTTGGATAAAAATTTAATTATTTAGTTGAATATTCAACCATTTTCTTAAAGTAGTATTTTATGGTTGAAAAGTCATTTTTTTATTTTAATAGTCTAGTATTATATGTTTGGTCCAGAAATGATCTCTTTTGGTTAAAAGTTCTTTTTATCCTTAACTGAAACGTTTTTTTTAGTTGCAAATTTGTTTTGCTTGAGGATTCAACTACTTTCGTGACAATTTGTCTTTTTTAGTTGAGTTCAATTATTTTTTATATAAAGTGGACATTTTGTTTAAAAATGTAACTATTCACTTGAAAATTAATTCTTTAACTGAAAATTGAATGTTTCCATTTTTGGTTGAAAATTCATGTATTTTTTTGATATTGATTTTTTTTTTGGCAGAAAATTACACTGTTTTTAATTCAAAGTTCATCTTTTGATTTAAAATTCGATTGGGTTAAAAATTCAATTCTTTACTTGAATATTCAATTATTTTCTCAAGTAAATTATTTTTCCTTGAAAAATCCACTATTATATTTTCGGTTCAGAATTGATCTATTTTTGTGGAAAATTCAATTCTTTCGCTGAAAATTCAACTGTCTTGATGAACATTCTTTTTTTTAACACGAAATCCTTTTTTTTTGATTTAAAAATTCACTGTATTTGGTCGAGGTTTAACCTTTTTGCTGAAAATTAGATCATTTGTTTGGAGATTAATCTTCGTAGGTTAAAAATTCAACTATTTGGTTGAAAATGAGTTTTTTTGTTGAAAATTCATCTTTTCTAGTTTAAAAGTCAATAGTTTCTAAAAAATTTGTCTTTTTAGCTAGAAAACTCAACTCTCTTGTAGAAAACTCATTTTTGTTGTTGGAAGTTCCGATATTTTGTTTAAAAATCCAATATATGTCGACTTGAAACCTTAGGAATATGATACCTACATTGATGTTAATTAAAAGAATTTATTTCCCTGTTTTGTTGAGAAATCATCCTATTTCCTCTGTTTCTAATAATTATTTGTATTATTTAAATTATTATTATTATAAGCGCTTAAAATTCGATCGGGAAAAATGTAATTTTTGACCCGGAAACCTGGGAAATAGCCAGGCATTTTTTTTTTAAGTTTGAGTGGCCACTTTAATTATGTACCAAAATTTTTCCCTTCATGAAATTAGCGAAAGAGAATTTGGCACAAATAATATAAATTAATTATGTTCTACTAAAGTTGTTGAAAATTGTTAGATTTTAAATCATTCACCTTTCTTTCGCTTATATTACTTCACATCTGACACATAAATAACTTACTGTTGTCGCTGCTCTGGTCCTTCTTGGGTGGTACGAAATGAACAGCTTCAGGATCGGGAAGGTAGAGTCCGTCAATTTGTGTGATTTGCTTCTGGGATATGTAATACTTTGTACTTTAAATGCTCTTATTTATATTCATTTAAATCATCTGCATACCCAGTGTTCATTTTTTTAAATGCTTAGTAAATGCATGCATGCGGACTCGTTTTGATTCCATTGCTTTTTCAGGTACTCGATCTTTATTTAAAAATAATTTAAAATACATTTTTGGTTGTTAAAATTACTCTGAAAAAACAAAGGCAGGGATTTGCCCTTTATCCCTGCATTTCTCTTTAAATATATCAAATTTGAAAATACACGATTTGTATTGTGCGAAAATTTATTTTAACTTTTAAAAATTGAATTTAAAAATGTTAATAATTAATTAATTATTAATAATGA
>JAAAKG020000008.1:7218959-7251510 GCA_010014905.2 Druon quercuslanigerum | reverse complement strand
ATAGTCCATTAAAAATTAAAACTCTTTAAAAAAAGAATTTAAGTCAAAGCAGTTTAAAACATCTTAAAACTGTGAATGGGGAACATTTACAAAATTACAAATTGAATAATATTAAAAATGGAATATTCCAAGTTGATCAACTGTGTTGAGCAGTTTTCAATTTCCATTTTACATCTTACGAATAAAAAATTTACAAAATATTTATTTCATTGATTTCAAACTAAACTAGTTACGATTAAAAAAAACTCTAAATCCAAAATATTTTTGTAGAGAAAATGGTAAATATTGGAAAGAAATATCGGGTGTCTACTCACCTGAAAAACCTGGAAACATCAGGGATTTTCTTGGGCAGGTAAATTCAGGGAACATTCAGAAAATTTGGTCGATTATTGCTTAAATTTTTTTTAATCGTAAGAATAAATTAAATAATTAGGTTTTTTATTTGTAAAAATAAATTTATCGTGTGTACTGAATTTACAGTTATTTGAATCAAAGTTCTTTTTATCATTTTCACTAATCACACGAAAATATATTTTATTGAAAATATTAATATGTTAAATAAGTACTGAATTTTAAGTTCATATAAAATACAAAAATTGGTTTTAGTTACTCATTAAATTCATGTAGTTCAGTAACAAGTTAAAAAGGATTCATTTTGTTTTTAATATTATTTATTTTTTTATTATTTTAAAGTGATAATATGAGCATATTTCGGAATATCATGTAATCATAAAATTCCTAAAAGCGTGTACTAATAGGAAATTTCTCGTTTTTAAGTTACTTTTATATATAAAGAAACTTCTTTAATCAATTTTATAGAAAAAAATAATTCATTTATAATTAACTCGTGTAATTGGTGTATATCCAATCCTGTTTTTTATGATCTTTTAATCAATTAAATGGCTCCGTATCGAAAAGAATTATCCCTGAAAAAATCTGGAGGTAACTAGAAAAGACCTCGAATTGTTAGGGATTTTTTTGTCAGAATGTGAGTAGACACCCTGCAAAAGGAAGTTCTACTGAAGCCTATAAAAATATGAAACGTTCCATATCAATTCAGAATATTTGGCATGCTTAATAGAGAATGGTGCCGTAGCTCTTTTTTTTTTTAGGTACGCATTTCTTTCATTTTTATTGATTTTTCAAAATATATTTATTTATTGATGGATTGGATTGCGAGTGGAGCGTACTGTGATAGATGTTGATGATTTTTTGTTAACTTTTAAGTATTTTATCTCGTTTTGTTGAAAAATTAGATTCTATCTAAGTTCTGATAACGCCTGTAAAATTTGTATTGATCGTAATACATTCACAATTAATAATGTTTCATGCTGCGATGTTCAGCCATGCGGGGTAAGTTTATTTGATACTCGTTTTTTCTTTCATTTTTAAAATCGCATTTCGAATTTTTCCGAAATATTGTAACACTAAGTAAAACATATTCAAAATGATAAAACAGCAATTTTCTTAATTTTAAATTCCAAGTTCAAAGTATCAAAGTAGACCGCTTTTCTAAGAGCCTTTTTTTGTATCTTGATTATTTTTATTTAACACCACCATTAACAGAGCTATATTTTTCTTATTCAAGTTGGAGTGACTTCAACAATCACAGCCCTCCATCGATCGCAGAATTTAACCAAAACAAGTCCCGCAAATCAGCGGATCGTTCATTCCGAATGTTGCGTTCGCCAAAGGAACACATGTCAAATCGGAAGATTGGATTGATATCAGATATTTCTTCGAATAACATCTCGACGAAAGACACCCAAACTGCAAAATCCCTCGATTTAGCTGAAATTGTTCAAGAATTTCCTACTAAAATTGAATCCTCGCCAATAAAATCATCGATACCGGCACCCAGGAGATTAGCAACTCCAACGCTTATACCCAGATCAGCAAGAGCTGTTTCAGCCACGGGTCGATTACCTGGTCCAGATTTAGGAATAACTTACGGAGGCTACAGTCCTGGCTCTTAAATTTTTGGAAATTCTATCTCGTCCACTCCTAAAATAAATTAATTGTAAATAAAGCTTTATAATTTATAGGCCTAATTCTTTTTAGCTTTATCTCATTTTTCGATCGCTGAGAATTTAAACATTTAATTTGATAAACATTCCCTAAATTTGGACTGGGCAATTGTGATAAAATTATTGAGCAAGTGTACATTGTAGAAATATACACGCAGAAATGTAAATTTTCTTTTAGCAAGTGTGATTCGAACGACCGTCGTGAAAAATTGAAAACTTACCGCCCTTAGGTTTATGATTAATTTATTTGGTCGAGCTTTTTGTAGGTTTATCGAATTTGTAACAAATAGCGATATCTGTATATATTTGATTGGTACAAACGTAAGATTTTTTTATTGTACGTAGTGATCGTATAAGTATTCTTTTCTTGCTTTACGTATTTATTATCGTGATCTCAGAGAATGTGTTTTTTTCTTTGCACGAAAGCTCAGTTTATTTCTCCTCGAAAGAATAATTTCTATTGTAAAAAATACGTTTATTTGATTAATTACTCAGCTTATTGGCTCGTGCTTTTTTGCAAAATTTCAGAATTAAAACGCTTGTGCAATATATAATGTATTATCTTTTTATATATTATTTTGCAGTTTCGATCGCTTAGTTTGCAATACTTTAATTAGGCACATTCTCATGTACTCGTCGCTAATTGTTTCTGGCGATCGAATACCTACTCTGCAGTATTTTAAACTACATTTCTGAGAACTTTTAATTTTTACAGGATACCTAAAAACCTAAACCTACTCTTTTTTTCAAGTCAAGGTCCTTTAGTGAATTTTTCATAATTTTTTAATCAGATCTTATTATTTCTGGTGCTAATTTATACATAGATTTCTTTTATTATTGGAATAATTGATTAATTTGATTAATTGAAATTAATCAAAGGTTTTTATTTGGAAGCAATATCAGTTAATTAAAAAATTATTCAAATTTTTTTCAATCTTTTACAGTTTTAGATTGAAAAGACCTGAACAGTTATTTCTAGTTTCTCCTGAATAGTTTAAAAATGAAAATTTTCAGTTGTAAAATTTTTCCGGAGAAATGGAAAAGACTTGATTCCGATAAACTGCATGAAAATGAGTTTTTTGAAAAGCTAATCCTATTAGTTGAAAGAGGATTTTTTACGCTATTATATTTTGCTGCTAGAAAATGTTATTGTGATTGCAAGCAAATCGAAACTATGTTCTAATGTACAAAGATTTATTTCTCGATAATTCGTATTGTACGTCGTGAATCTCTTTTATACAAGGACGCATTCCGAAGCGACAAACTAAAATTCCAATTAGATACACGTCTTTTGTGTACATTTGACAGATTGTGATAATTTAAAAAAAAATTGAAAACTCATATTAAAATTATCTTTGATTCTGCAATCTGTACTTGTAGTGCCATTTGGCATGAAATAGTGATTATACTGCGAATGAAATAAAGAAACGTATTTACTCGTACCTTGATTTTTACTTTAATGCACGTATGTCTTTGAAATTCTTGAAAACAGTACAAATGTGAAATTTTGTAACTATTATAAACAAATTTCCGTAATGAAGTACATTGTAATGTCGAGACGCACTATAATTGACGAATTTCCAGGATACTTTCTGCAGCTACTTCTTCGGTTTTATTCGCAAACGACTGAAAATAATAGTACAATATTTATTCTATATTATTGAAATTACAAAAGAATCTTACTTTCAACAATGTTTATTTTTTTTGCCACTGCCTTTTTGCCAAACGGCTCATAATTATTTAGATCAACTTTATTATACTCGCGCGAAAGAAAATTAATTCGAAACATTTGCAGTTTAAATGAGAGAAAAAAGTTTTCTTTTGTTTCGCATTCTTCACGCAGGTCCTTTTTTCAAATTAAATTCTCACACTGCTGCGAATATTAAACTATAGACATTAAATACCTTTTAGAAATATGTCTGCCTATTTCAGTTCAGAAACAAATCTATCCTGTCTACTAATGTTTGAAACAAAACTGAAAATCTTTCGCTTGATATACAATTGATTTAAATTAAACTGAATATTCTTATTCTATGTTATTATCGTGACCAATCGGGAACATTGTCGTAAATTGCAAGCTATTTACTAGCATATGCATTCACACTCATGTACATTTGTCCATTTTATTAGATAGGCAACTAACTACTTTCGAAAACATATTCGGCACTTTGCATTAATCAATTAAAACAGCAAGATATTGGACTTTGATTGTTATACAGGCTGAGTTCAACTTGCTTTCTTCTCGTCAAACATCGACGGCCTTTAAAGTTACTCTTATAAAACTACAGGGTGACTTACTTTTTTTCCTTGTCGTCTTCTGACGATTCCTTCTTAATGTTAACTTTACTATCACTACTTTTCCCTTTATCACTATCGGCAGATTCTTTCTTTATAGTGACTTTATTGTCGCTCCATCTCGTATCGCTTTTCGACTTGCTGTCACTTTGTGACCCGTTCATTTCACCCACCGATCTCTCGTCTTGGATTTCGACTACTTCGACTTTCCTGGAATCGGCGTGGATCACTTTTGCTGTCAAGTGATATACGTTTTTCAGAGTCGACAGGTACGTGTGAGAATCGTTCTGTATTTAGGAGAATAATTTGGTTTAATAATACATTTACAGTAGACAGAGAAAGTTTTCTTTCACGATTAAGGAGGAACATGCGCAATTTGGCGGGCCGAAAAAAATAAATTTCGAGCAATCGATTTCTGATAGCAAAAAATGGTTGGTTTTTTATGAGCTCTTTATGAAATGAATATACTGGAAATTTTTTTGAAATCGATTAATATGTTTGATCTTAAGCGTGTTGGAAAAGGAAACAAATTTAAGCGTAAAAAATATGTACAGGATATCCAGAGATTCTAAGGAACGAAATTTAATCAAATAATTAAATATTACTAAAAACAACAATTGATTTCTTGAATTTGTCTCTAAAGTATAAAATGGATGAATTTTAATTAACAAAGATCAATTTTCAACCAAATACATTGAATTTGAAACTAAAAATATCAGTTTTCAACCAAAAATGGAAGTTTAATTCTCAGTTAAAATAATTAATTTTCCTTTAAAAAAATATTACAAACCAGTAATAAATTTTAAATTAAAATGACGAATCTTTAAATGCAATAGATACATTTTAAACCAAAAACATGAATTTTTAACAAAAATATATTTTTCAACAAGGTAGTTTTATTTTCAACCAGAAAGATTAATTTGCAAATAAAGTGATGAATAGTTTTAACTGGAATACTTTAATTTTCAACGAAAAAGGTGAATTTTCAAATAAGAAGATAAATTTTCTATACAAAAATCTAAATCTAACTCTAAAATCTAGATCTAAAAATAACAGTTTTTAACTATAAAAAAGAATCTTTAAAACAACAGTTAAATTTTCAACTAAAATGATGAATCCTTGCTTTTAATAGTTAAACTTTAAACCAAAAAGATGAATTTTCCACAAAAAGGTAAGTTTTTAAATAAAATAATCAATGTTCAACTGAAATATTTAAATTTCCAACAAAAAAGTTAAATTTTCAAAGAATAAAATGAATTTTTAACCAAAAATAAAATAGATACACTGTTAGTTTAAAAAAATTAATACTTATCCAAAATAAAGAATTTTCAAATAAAATAGTGAATCTTCAACTAGAATAGTTGGATTCTCAACCAAAAAGATAAATTTTCAAATAAGAAGATTAATTTTCTACCAAAAAATGCCATTTTTTAACAAAATATATGAGTTTTGAACGACATTTGGAACCATAAATGGAATTAATTTTTACAACAAAAATTTTTTTAAACAAAACAGTTAAATTTTCCATCAAAGTTATGAATTTCTAACTAAAATGATGAATATTTGATTGCAATAGTTTTAAAATGTTTAACTGGAATATTTAAATTTCCAACAAAAAAGATGCATTTTCAGACAAGAAGATAAATTTTCAACCAAAAATGAAATAGATATCATTTTCAGTTAAAGAAAATTAATTTTCAACCAAACTGATGAATTTTCAAAACTAAAATAGTGAATCTTCAACTGGAATCGTTAGATGTTAAACTAAATCTTGAACTAAAATAGTTGAATTTTAAACGAAAAGACGAATTTTTAACTAAAATAATGCACCTTGAACTGAAATAATTGATTTTTTAAACAAAAAACATGAATTTTCAAAACAGAAAAATTATTTCTGGCAAAGAAGGTGAATTTTAAACAAAGTATGCACATGAATTTTCTACTAAAGAGATAAAATTTCCACCAAACATTTAATAGTAAAATTTTAGGTTAATAAAAGAAATGTTCAACCAAAGAGAAAAATTTTTAACTAAAATTATGAAGCTTCAACCAAAAAAAGAAACAACTAATTTTCGCAAACGAGTTTGGCTTTTTACCACGTTATTAAATTCGTTTTCTAAAAATGATCAATTCTGAACAAAAATGTAGTTGCTGATATTTCAACAAAAAAAGATGACTTTTCAACATAAGTGCAATTTTTTACTATGAAAGATTTTTTCTGTAAAATATCAAAGTAGTTCAATACAGTAATATAAAGCTACTTTTGCAAATAAATAATCACTGTTATTCTATTTTATATTACAATTTAAATCGACTTTAAACACAAAATTAAACACGCTCGCGCAAAAATTCCGTGACTTAAAATAAACTCCCTGACTTTTCCAGGTTTTTCCAAGAAGGTTAACAAAGTAAATAAAAAAATAAGTAAGGAAAATTACATTTTAAAATGGTAACGATAACGATAACTGGTGACTTTTTCGCGATGTAACGTTAACTGTTTGCTGGATATTGTAGTTGAATATTTGATATTTAAAGAGTGAACTTACCGAGACTTTCTTGAGCTTATCGTCCGTATTTTTGAGCTTGTCCTTGTAAGATCTGAGATCATCAGACAAATCCTTGATAGTGCTGGATTGCTTGCCTGACTTTTCGCTAATGGCAGTGAGTTCGTGCTGTATTTCCAGCATTCGCGTCTCCGTATCGACGCGAGCATTTTCCGATCTTTTCAGTTGATTGACTAGTTTTTCGACATCGAGAAGTGATCCTTTGTACACAATAAAACCATCTGGAACGGTTTGGCCCTCATCATTCGAGGAGCCGTTTTCTCGTCTAGCTCTCTTGGAGGCTGGTCCACTTCCCACGAATATTGGTAGTAGTTTCTTATTGCCTAAAAAAAAAATGATTAAAATATAAATAAATGGTATACGACATATGAGAATAAATTTTAATTTCAGAAAAAAATAATTCCATCATAAATTTTACTAACCCATGGCAAGAGATTGCAATATTTCTTCTTCGCCCTCCGTTCTATCGGAACAATCCATCTTCTCGGCGTCTTTTTCATCCTTCTTGCCGTCTTTGACGTCCTCATCCTTTGTCTTATCTGTTAATTTTCGATAATGCAATGAATCTCTGGTGACGACCTTCTGTACCAGTTTACGAACTTGGGCTCGGGAAAGATTCAATCCGAGAGTATAGATGAGTTCTTCGATATCTTTATCGAAAATATAGCCGCAGTGGGTTTGATCGAAGTAGACAAAGGACAACAGTAAGTAAGGATCGTGGGTATAAAGTTTTGCTTTCTTCTTTCTTCCATCCTTGTCTTTATCTTTCTTTCCATCCTTGGAATCGTCGTCCTAAAACAATCATTTTCTTCTTTTAATAACACATTCAAATTGAAACACATATAAGGAGTCGAAGAGGTCGTTCATAAACCGCCTTATCAATTTGGGACCCCCCCCCCCGCGCTTTCCAAAAAAAGTGACGTAGTCCAAAATGCTCTCAAAACAGGGGAAATAGGATGATTTTTAACAAAAATAGGGGAATAACATGGGAATAAAATATTTTTGATAAAATTAAAGTAAATAACATATTGATTTAAATATGAAAGGCTTTACATTTCTAAATTTTCCTAATTTTCTACAAAGGAAATTAATTTTTTCCCAAAAATACGAACTTTCAAACAAATAGTTGAATTTTTAACCAAATAGTTAAATTTTCAAGCCAAAAAAATTAACTTTTTCCAACACAATTGAATTCGCCACAAGAAGTTTATTTTTAATCAATCCCGAAGGTTAAATTTTTAACAAAACAGTTGAATTTTCGACCAAAAAAGACAACTTCGTCAAACTATTTAATTTTCAACCCAAAACGATGCATTTTCAACCAAATAGGCGAATCTTCCAACAGAAAAGATTAAAATTCAATCTAAAAATGTTCAATTTTCAAAGTCCAAAAGACGACTTTTTAGAAGATAATTAATATATAACTTTTTAACCATGAAAAATGAATTTGCCATCCAAAAGAATGAGTTTTTAACAAAACAGTTAATTTTTCGACCGTAATAGACTTTATTAAAGTATTTGAATTTTCAACGTACAAAGATGCTGTTTCAACCAAATGGCCCAATCTTCTAAGAAAAAAGAATAAATTTTGATCAAAAATAGTTGAATTTTCAAGGAAAAAAACTCATTTTTTAGAAGACAGTTGAATGCTGACTTTTCTCTCAAGAAATCAATTTTCAACCAAATACAGTTGATTTCTCAAGCCAAAAATACACTATAAAAAATCTATTGAATTTTACATCGTTGGTGGATGTAAATAAAAGGACCCTCATGTATCGGAGTAAGTTTATGAAAATTTGTAAGAATAAACCTAGCGATGGATTTTGCAATTGAAGCTGTTGTGATATTCTAATATCGGCCAGTAATTTTACACACGAAAAAATAAAATTCATTCAGTGGAAAAATAAAATAAAATATATTAGGTCGACAGGATTCGAGCACTCGAAGTTCAAGCTTTATACAATTTAATACAGAAGATACTATGGGTACTTTTTTTGAAGTTCATATATTCCGTAACAAAAATATGAAATATAGGTTTTTAATAGCCGAATTTCGTTCGTTCCAATAGCAGAAAATGTAAAACGCAAAATAGGAATAGCTCAAATTATATAAATTTTTGTGTGAAAGGTGTCAAAAAAGTTGATCATAGTTGTCAATTTCCTCGCATTAAGAATGGAAATGTTCCAAAATTAGAGAATGAAGGCATCGATAAACAACGGAAACTAGGGACGCTTTCATATTCACACATAATTTAATTAATTATTCTAAATTTTCATTAATTATAAATCAAAAATATTGCATGTAATTTTTAATCACAGGAAAGTCATTTTACCGACGCATGGCATTTTTACACGCTGCGACTGAATTTTCTCTTTTGAATGTAAAGTTCATATGAGGGAATGTGTAATTTTGTTTTTATCGTGTGTGTAATATTATTCGAGGGTCCTTTTATTTACATCGCAAGGGTATATAATTTCACACACTTTTGTAAAATCACACAGTGAAGTGTGTTATATTTACAATGGTACAATATGTAATGTCCCGAAACTTTGTAATTTTACACAAATGGTTTTTTTTTACAGTGTACGAATTTTTTAAGTCAATAGAAAGATGCCTTTTTACCCATGAAAAAGGAATTTTTCATCCAAAAGGATGAGTTTTTAACAAAATAGTTCAATTATCGACCAAAAAATACAACTTCATCACATTATTTGAATTTTAAAACCAAAAAGATGTATTTTCAAGCAAAAAAGACGAATTTTTAGAAGACAGTTGAAAGATGTCTTTTCTACCAATTGGTCAAATCTTTCAACCAAAAAGATTAAAATTGAACCAAAACAGTTGATTTCTCAAGCCAAAAATACAAACTTTTTAGAAGACAATCGAAAAATGACTTTTTAAGCATGAAAAATGATTTTGCATTCAAAAAGATTACTTTTTACCAAATAGTTGAATTTTCAACCAAAAAACACAACTTTATCAAAATAGTTGGATTTTCAGCCTAAAAAGATGCAATTTTAACCAAATGTTCAAATTTTCCAACAAAAAAGATTAAAATACAACCGAAATCGGTTCAATTTTTAAACAAAAAGAGGGATTTTTCAGAAGACATTCGAAAGATGACTTATCTACAAAAATAAGTTTTCTCAATAGTTGAATTAATCGAAAACAAAAACGAATTTTTGAAAAAATAGTTGAATTTTTAACCAGAAAGATAAATTTTCAACAAACAAAATGTAGTTTCTAACCCAAAAGACAAATTTTGAATTAAAACACATCAATTTCCCAACAAATAGTGAAATATTCAACTTTAAAATTATAAATGCCCAACCTACATTGGAATAGTTAAATGTTCAGATAAAAAGATTAATAAGTAACTTACTTCAGAGTCTTCATCGTCTTCCTCTTCGTCGTCTTCATTTTTCTCTTTCTCCTTATCATCGGCTTTACTCCTCGCTTCTTTGTCTTCTTTCTTGTCCTTACTTCCTTCCCTCTTTTTGTCGTCTTTTTTACTCTTCTTATCATCATCCTTCTTCTTTTCATCCTTCTTATCCTTCTTCTTGTCCTCTTCCTTCTCCTTTGGTTTCTCGGGAAGGCTGCACAATGATCGATAAATACGAAAACCAAAGTCTCGCATTAGCATCTCATTGAAGAGTTCAGCAAAAAGAGAAACCTCAAATGAATGTTCCTACACAGGAAAAAAATATATTTACCTCACTTATTCCCGGTTTAATACGACTCGAGACGAATATAAATGAGCGCGCTTTATTCACCTTTGTGTCCTCTGGTCTGTAATCTAGAAGGACGCTTAGGGACATGACTGTGCAGTCAAATTTTCCGCTTTTAGCCGTCTTGGATGGATGGACGACAATATGTGGGGGTTCTGGAAGATTGTA
The DNA here is from genome assembly GCA_010014905.2 of Druon quercuslanigerum. NCBI lineage: Eukaryota > Metazoa > Arthropoda > Insecta > Hymenoptera > Cynipidae > Druon > Druon quercuslanigerum. The sequence continues at coordinate 7,240,728 of JAAAKG020000008.1, read as the reverse complement.
CCTCTTTTCGAGCAGAGCACGTTCTCGTTCGTACAACTTTTTCTTATCTTCATCATGCTAAAAGATTTACATTAAATTAATACCTTTAAGGTCAATAGTATTACAATTTTCAGCTTAAAACTTACGTCTTTGCTGTCCTTGGACTTTTTCTCGTCTTTAGTCTCTTCTTTGGGAGCGGGAGAACTTTCCTTCTCGTTTTCCTCAACCTCATCTTGTCGGCCCTCCTCTTTTGCTTGTTCCGACTTGATCGCTTTTGACAGCCTAGCGACCAACTGTGACTTGATACCTTTGGAACTGAGATGCCTAGCTACCAGTTCTTGTCGCAATTCATTCACCTAGAAAAATTGAAGAACAGGATTATTAAAAATATTTTTGATTTAGATAAAAATAAAATAGGGAAAATGAGGAATAATAAAGGATTTAATGCTTTTAAATAAAATAAACTAATTAACTGCATGTTCGATATTAAATGCAATATAAAAATCTTAAGTTTTGAAGTCGAAATATATTTCATTTTCAACCAAAGAAAATTAATTTTCATCAGAAAAGTTAACATTTAAACAAAAAAGACGAATTTTCAACTAAATTGTCGAATTTTCAGAAAAAATGGTTAAACCTAAACAAAAAAAAGATGCATTTTTAATAACATAGTAGAATCTTCAAGACAAAGAGATTTATTTCTTAGAAGACAAATAAATTTCCAATCAAGAACTTTTTTACCACACAAAATTAAATTTCAATCAAAAGAACGAGCTTTCCATCAGAAGTCGAATTTTCAATAAAATAATTTAGAATTTTTAACCCAAAAGGTTACAGTAGAATTTTAAAGTAAAAAGAGTAACTTTAAATAAAAAAAAGATAACCTTTCTATCAAAACATGAATTTTTATTCCAAAAGAACGAATTTTTTACCCAAAAAGGCGAATTTTAACAAAATAATTAAATTTTCAAACAACAGAAAAACGACTTTAACAACAGAATGGATATTTCTACCAAAAATAAGAATAAAAAAATGGTTGAAACCTCAAACAAGCAGTTGAACTTTTAGCCAAAAAAGATATTTCTACCAAGAGCTGAATTAAAAATCCAAATAAAGAATTTTCAACAAAAGAGTTCAATTTACAACATGAAGAAAAAATAAATTCATCCAAATTGATAAATTTTCTACCCAAAAACGCAAATTTTCAAACAGAAAATATGAATATTCGACCAAAAAGTTCATCTTCCAACAAAAATGTGGTTACATTTTTTACCAAAATAACAGAATCTATAACACAAAAAGAATTTAAAAAAACAATTTAATTTTTAAGAGAAAAATACGAATGTCCTACAAAGCAGTTGAACTTTCAACACAAAAATATAAATTACTAATGAAAAAGTCAATTTTCAACCAAACAGTTGAAATTTCAACTAAAAACGAGCAATTTTCAATAAAAAAGAAATATTTAAATTTTCAGTTCAAAAAAAAGTTTCTCAAAAAAATATATCTCAAAAAAATATTTGAATTTTCTACCTAATAAAATTAATTTTTAACAAAATTTGTTAAAATTTCAACCAATTAGTTGCATTTCCAATCAAGATGGTTAATTTTTTTACAATAAAATAGAAATTTTATACCAAAAATGGAAGTTAAATTTTCAGCTAAAAAATTAATTTTCAGCAAAAAAATTAGTTTTCAACAAAATACTTAAATCCTTAACCAATAATGTGAATTTTTAACAAAGAATTTCCACTTTCAATCAAGTTCTCAAACAAAGATGCGACCAATAAAGTGAATTTTCCAAAATTAGTTCAACTTTTAACCAAGTACTTGAATCTTTGATGAAAAAACCTTCACAACAAAAGAATTAAATTTTCTACCAAATAGTGGAATCTAAAAAAAGAGATGAATTCTCTACCAAACACATAATAGTAGACTTTTCGAATAACAAAGAATTAACAGAGGAGGAAGAATGTGAAGCCTGGTAATTTAATATGAACTGAAAGACTTACATTCATGGACTTGGGATCCAATTCTGAATAGTGAGTGGGGTCTTTCTTTTCCGGAAGATTTTCGTCCTGTAATAAGAAAGAGTACGTCAGCGCAGTTGTAGTAATAAGCCTGCTGAAATACTACAAAAACAGAAGCAGCCCTTATAGTCGAACGAAACCACTCCCTTTTCATTCTTTCACCACACTCTCGCAACATTATGACAACGTGTTTCTTCATTCACGATGACCTCTAGTACGATTCAAGAAACTGCTAGACTCTCTTAGTGTCCTGGCTCTGGTGTCGGTGTGGTAGGTAACGGGTAAGCGATATTAATAATGTAATAGTATATAGAAAAGAAAATAGAATGCGGGTTTTAAATGACTTGTCAATTAAAGTTGGAGATTTCAGGAGGGGGAATGGCTCAGCTGCGCTCTTCTCCGAGTTTCTCTTATTAATATGAATCAGATTGCCAATGGCTCAGAGGGCATCTGGCGTAGTTGTCCATCGATCTTTCTCGATATTTTTCAGACCAGAAACAATTTAGCAGGGTTTATTAAAAAAAAAAATAATAACTTTACCCGAAAAGGACTGCTGGAAAGTAGTATTTTCTTTAAAAACTGCAGATCGTGATCGGATAGATTGAAACAACAACAAAAAAGAGAAAAATGAACTGAAAAAAATCTCGGAATGCCGCAAACCTGACAATGATCCGATTTTCAGAGTGAGAAAACTTTGCAAGCGTAAAAAAGGATTGTGAAAGACAGAAAGTCTTTGGAAAGCAGTTGGATCGATGGTCAAGTATAGCCTACTGAAAACCAGTTTAGTAATGGGACAACAGCTGCACAATTTAATAATAGTGATAATAAGAAATTTAAAAGTAATATGGGATGATGTGGGCAGTGCCTTTTGATCAGCGACGGCAGCCTCATCAGTGTCATTGGCAGCATCCGAATCGTCGAGGTTAGAGGCAGCACGTAGCAGCTTTCGCTCCAGTTGTTTCTTATAGTTGAGATGCAGCCCGTCCCATTCCAGTCTGGTTGGTACGCATCGCCAAACATCTGGGAGAAATAGTATGACGGTTTCAACGCGAGACGGCACCACTCGCCCCGACTTGTGGGTCGTTTCAGCACGTCTGTAGTAGAGCTCCAGGAAGCGGTACCTGTGCCGCAAGGAAAAACAATACCCAAACGTCAACTGAGGTTAATGCCGGTTAGCGTTACCTTAAATTCTAAAGTTTGCTCGTTAAGCCCACGCTCTGCGCACAAAGTCACGCTCGTAACATACATTTTTATTATAATGATAATTATTATTGTGATTATTATTATTATTATTTGAAGGGCATATCAAAAGAAATCAAAATATGAAAATTGCGACAATGGAACAATCGCCCGATACTCTGCTCAAGTAAGGAAGTACTTCCTGTACCAAGATCCAGGTTTGGTTTCCTTGTCGCTCTCTTGCACGGAAAACGAATACATACCTCCTTCGAAGAACTCGAGCTATAATCTTAGTCTATCAATTCAAAATTTATGTTAGGTTCTGCGGTTCTTTATCTCAATTAGAGTTCTAAAAGTTTCGAGAGTTTCTAATCGACGAATATTTTTGAGCACATGTAGAAAATTTAGGCCTCACAGACCCTATGGGATAAAACCTAGGAATCAAAGGGTCATAGTGATAGTGTACTACTATTTTCGCACATAAAGGGTAACAAATTCATACTAAATTCTTCAGAGCTCATCACAATTTAATTTAAATTTAAAAACTTAAAAACAATTTAAAAATATGGAAAAAGTTAGTTGAATTCATTAACTTTGAAGTGAGCTTAGGGAAATTCAAAGGAATTTAAAATAATTTGATGAAACGCCTAATTAAGTAGGATTATATAAATTCAAAAAAATTCAAGTGAATTAAAACAAATCAAGAGAATTTCAAAGAATTTAAAACAATTCAGGGTAAGTTAATAAGATTTCATGATGAGTTTCAAAAAATAATTTCAATTATTTTCAAACCTTTAAATCCCTACTAATTTGTAACCAAAAAATATAAATGGCAACAAAATAATTGAAATGAATTCGATGAAATTCATAAAAAATCCAACTGAAGTTAGAAAACAATCAAATTAATTCAAAACGATTTAAAAATATCCAAAGATTAATTAAATTGAGTAAGTTTTAAATGCGTTCAAAAATATAGAAGAGAATTTAAAATAATTTGATAAAATGTATAAGAAGTGAAGGTGAGTGAATTTAGAAGAATTAAAAAGGATTTAAAAGCATTTAGGGTAAATTAATAACAATTCAGGGTGAGTTCCATATACATCTCAAAAACTATTTGAAAATGTCTTGAAATATTTGAAACTCTACAAAATACTTTACTTTTTGTGAATAAATTCTTTTAAATCTGATTATACTTCCTGAAATCCTGGGAATTTTATTAAAATACCTTGAGAGATCTTAAAATTCCATAAAATCATGGAAATCCTTGAAAAGCTTATAATGTGCCTTGCAATTATTAAAAAAATATTCTATAACCTTTCCGGTCAATCCCTTGAAATTGTTTAAATCTCTTTTAAATCTTTTCAAAATTTCCTCAAATATTTCAAATCATTCAATATCATTTTTTAATTCCTTAAAAACGACTGGGTATCTTTTACATCCCTTAAATATTGCAAATCCTTTAAACTCCAATTAAATTACTACAATCAATTACACATTATTTGCAGTTTCTTAAAATGACCTAACACATTTCGAATACTTAAAAATGTTTTGAAATCCTTTAGAATTTTTTTAAAGCTCTTGAAAATGCCAAGTTATTTGAAAAAAATATCTTAAAACATTTAAAATCAATTATTATTTTTATCTCAATTCAATAATATTAACATTAAAATAACAATAATTAATTGAATTAATTTTGTTAATTTCTGGGAATCTTTAAAAATGCCTCGATATATTTCAAAAGAATTCAAGACACTTCAGAAATAGGTATGTAACTGAATTGAATAGTTATTAACTCTTGAATTATTTTATTGGAAGAAAACTGACATTATTGAAAGTTACATTATGGGCTGCAAGTAGCGTACTATAGGAACAAAATCTTGAAAATAGGGTGCTGTAGACACCGGTCTGTGAGGCCTGAAAATCTTTAGGTTTATAATAATGAAATTAATTCCTAATTCGAGTGTGTCTTTTTAAAAACAAAACCTAAACATTTTTTATACAATTTTGTTTCTTTGGATAAATATTCCAGGCCTCAGACTCATTTCAGAGATAAAAAATTGTGTAAACAGTGTCACAAATTTGAAAGCATAGTGCCATAACATTTTTCAAGCATTAAACTTACGTGTTGTCCGAATTTTAACGTGTACCTATAGTCGGAAATCAAAAAGTATGCAATGGGAAACTCACCTTTATTTTGAAATAAAATTTCCAGTTATTTAAGTGAATCAAGTTATTAAAATTTCTATCTAATTGTTTACATTTTTTCCCTCTTTTTCTGTTTTAAATACGAACTGAATATAACCCAATAAGAAAATTCAACTATTTGTGGTTGAAAGTTCATTCTTTTCGGTGGAAAAGTCTACTATTAAATTTTTGACGAAGTATTCCTCCTTATTGGTTCAAAATGTTATTATTTGGTTGGAAACTGAAACATATGTTGAAAATCCAACGCTTTTATTGAAAAGTCATACTTTGTGGTTAAAAATTCATCTTTTTTGCTTGTAAATTTAACAATTTTATTGAAATTTGTTAAGAAATGGTTTTTGGTTGAAAATGTATATTTATGGTTTGAAAATGCATCTCTTTCTGTAGAAATTTCACCTTTTAAATTTAAACATGCAAATGCCTGGTTAAAAATTAATCAAATTCGTTTAAAAATGAAGTTGTTTCATTGACAATTCGTTTTTTTAAGAAAAAGAATTTTTTAATTTTCAATTAAAATCTTTTTTTGATCAAATAAAATTTATTACATTTTTTGTCGAAAATTCGCCTTATTATACTAAAAATGCATCTGTTTGGTTGAAAGTTAAACTACCTTTTTAAAATATTTTTTTTTTGTTGAAGATTCATAATTTTAGTTGAAAATAGTTTTTTTCTGGTTAAAAATTAATTTCATTAACTTAAAATTTAATCTTTGGTATAAAATTCCACTATTTGGTACTAAATCAAACGGTTTTGTAGAAAATTCTTTTTTGTTTATTAAAATTAAAAATTAAACTTTTAAGTTTAAAAATGTAACTATTTAGTTAAAAATTTTCAGGAACAGAAAAATATAAAATAAAATTTAATCAAATAAATTTTGGACTAACATCAGATGCACTGTTTAAACTACATGACTGAACATCTATGTAATTTACTGATAATTGGTCTTTTTTTTAGTAGAAAATTAATTTTTGTTGTGAAAAACTGTTTAGTTAAAAATTAATTTTTTTTTAGTTGCAAATTAAATTTTTTTGCTGATTATTTTTTGGTTAAAGATTCATAATTTTAGTTGAAAATTAGTTGTTTTTTTCTTTGATTCAAAATTAATTTTTGTAAGTTAATATTGAACACTTTGGTAGGAAATTCCTTGTTTATTTAATTAAAAATTGATCTTTTTAGTTAAAAACTTCAAACATTTTTTTAAATATTTTAAGAAACTAAAAACAGTAGACTAAAACTGACTAAAACAAAATATAGACTAATATCACAAATTAATCTTCATGGTAGAAAATTCAACCGTTTCATTGAAAATTAATCTGTTTTAGTTGAAAATGAAATTGTTGATAATCCCTGAATAAATTCACGAAAAAAATATAGTCTGCAATCAGGTATTGAAACGATTTTCAGGTATTGAATGTCATTTTTCTCTCAAAATAGTAGCTAAATGTGCCATCGCTAAAAAATTTAAAATATTGTCAACAGTGTGGTGAGTCCGAGGACTGGTAGTTCCTAACTGCATCAACAGAGCACGATATTACAAAAAGTTGCGGCTACAATAAAAATGGCCGATAAAAAGTATTACTTTAAAAATTAACTGAGAAGGCTTTTTCCTCATCATTATCAAAAATTAAATGCAAAAGCAAATGCTCTGATATAGCTTTCGAATGGATATCCTATTAATTATGAAAACTCTTATTTCCGAGTTTATAGTTTGAATCCTCATAAATTCGTCAAAGTTCATCACAAATATTCTCGTTCTTGCAAAAAAAGTCTCTCTTTAGAACTCTAATCTCAATTATCTAGCTGTATTCTCAATCTGAATGCGAATAATTAAACGCGTTAAAATTGTCTAACGTTAGAATATCTTGAGTGTAGTTAGCGACTGGTTTTAAAGCTGATTCGACTTTTCCATGGCGTTTTAAAAAATTAATTATGAAAAATGGGTGACTAAGACAGGGGACATGAAAATAAATAATTCTGTATCCACGAGTGGGTCTTTTAGAAGTGAAAACAATTCAAGCTTTAACGAATGCAATGCGAAATTCTTGATTCATACCATTGAGTACAGCTGGACAGATCAATATTAGTGAGTGCTTTGCAGGTTCTTATAGCAGTTCTGATAAGAACCGAGGGGTCCTTTTCCGGATTGGGTCCATCCAAAGAGGGACTCCATGGTCCACCGATTGCCATCGTCTCATTTTTACCACGCAAACCAACTAAAAAGTTTATAAGTCGGGTTGGATGGATGTAGTCACGGTCGGGATCTCTGTCCTCTGTCACACCGCAACATCGCTTATAAATTTCTTCCATCGCAGGCATCGACATGAGCATCACCTGTAAATTTGTACATAAAAATCTCTTTCTTTACCGACTCTAAATTAAACATAGGAGCCGTACTTAAATTACGTAACGGATTACAAGTCCTCTTTAAAACCCCCTACCCCTCTAACATGACGTAACAAAATAATTGTACCCTCCCCCCACCTTTAATGCACATAATTTTTAGTTTCCGAGAATTTCATTTTCAAAATTCCCTGATTTTTACTTGACTAATTTTTCATTTTCCTTGTTCATGAATATTCAAATACCAGCATTTTAACCTTATAATATTCTTAACATATAATACGTTATTAACGGAATAAAACAGTATTACAGATACAAATTTTTAAATTTCAAATTTAATAATTTATTGTAAGCAAAATAATTAAAATTTGAACATAATAGTTGAATTTGCAACCTAAAAAGATAAATTCCCCAAAAAGATGCATAGTTCAATAAAAAAGATGGAATTTTCAACAAATAAAGATTTTTCACTCAAGAAAGAAATAACAGTTTATCTAAATTGTTAAACCTTCAAGCCACAAGACAAATTTTCTCTACAAAAATTGAATATTCAAACCGAAATATGACTTTTCAGCAAAAATTTAATTTTCCACGAGACTGGTGCATTTTAACCCAACATAAATGAAATTTCATACCAAGAAAATTACTTTTTGTACCAAAAAAAAAGGTTTTTTGACTAAACAGTTACATTTTCAAACAAATACATAAGCCTTAAACCAACAAGATAAATCTTTAACAATGTTGTTCAACTTTTACCCTAATAGTTGAATTATCAATTAAAAAGGTTTTTTTTTTAAACAAAATAGTTAAAATTGCAAACAAAGAGATGAATTTTCAACTAAAACTATAAATATTCAAGAAAAAAGGATTTAAAGAAGAATTTAAAGTAAAGAAGAATTTCTAAACAAAAAGTTGCATTTCCTTAAAAAACAGAAGATATTTCTACTAAAACAGATGTATTTTTAAGTCAAAAAGATAAAATAAAAAAAATAGTTGGGGTTTCTGTTAAAAAAGAGTTTAGCCGACTTTAGAAGATCAAAGTCTGAATTTTTCTATAGGAAATAAGTTTCTAGGAAAAAAATTGATTTTTCAATCCAAAAAGACGAATTCTTTCAACCAAAAAGGTTGAATTTTTTAACGAAATAGTTTATTTTTATCTAAGAAAGATGAACTTTATACTAAAACAGATAAATTTTCAATCAACAACAACCATTTTTTTAGTTGAACTTTCATTCCGAAAAGATTTCAGTTCATTATCAACATCAAAATATAAATTTTAAACAAAAAGAAAATTTTCTACGAAATAGTTAAATTTTCAACAAAACAGCAGAATGATCAAACAAAAAGTAGGAATTTTTAACATAATACTTTAATTTTCAACCAAATAGTTGCATTTTTCTCTGATAAAGATACATTTTTTCTTAAAACAGATGAATTTTTAATTTTAAACCAATTTTTAAAAAAAGTTGAGTTTTCGTCCAAAAAAAAGGTTTCAGTTCTCTTTTCAACAAGAACATATTAAATTTAACCAAAAAGTAAATTTTCGACTAAATAGTTCAATTTTCAACAAAAAAGTAGAATTGTTAACCAAAAAGTATGACTTTTCAACAAAATTGTTAAATTTGCAACCAAACATTTGCATTTTTATACAACAAAAATAAAAATTCTAGTAAGCAGGTGAATTTTTTAATCAGAAAGACAAATTTTTAGATAAAGAGTTGCTTTTTCATTTAAAAAGATTTTAATTGACTTTGCAACACAAAAATAGAAATTTTAAATACAAAGCAAATTTTCTAGGAAAATTAAAATTTCCCAATTTTTAACAAAATAATAACATTTATAACTAAAAATATCATCTTCAGGAGCAAGTTTTTGCGACTTTCCAAAAATTACGTACATGAGTGAAGAATCGCCCCCCCGTATCCCGTCAGAAATTATTTTCACCCCCCCCCCCCCCGGGCAGCTGTTACCTAATTTAAATACGTACCCATATGTAAATTTGTACAGTGGAAACTAAATTTCCATCAGAACTGGAAATATTAATAAATAGGAGTTAAAATTATTTAAAGACTAGCATACCTTGGCAGAAAACAGATAGTCCGAGTCAGGTGGCTCTAGTACGGCAGTATTTTCCGTATACGGATCGATGTCTTTGTGCATTACGTGAAACGAACACGGTTTGTTAAGAGTAAATGGCACATGTGGTGGAAATGCATCTACCCATCGAAAGTTGGTAGAAAAGAAGTCACTGGGAATGTACATATTTTGGTACCGCCTTTTGATTTCCAAGACGTCTGCTTCGGGCCTTTCGGATGGTAGGGAAATTGTTAGTAAGAACTGATCATGTTCGCTTGATCAGGGTGTCTACCCAAACGATGGTTTTAAATTCCCGATTTTCATTCGGTCAATTGTAAATTTTTCCCGGTCATTTTAAGAGTTGACAAAATTTGTATAACTTCCAGCCATTCTCGAAGATTTTAAAAGATTTCTAAAAATCAAAAGTATAATTCTCTACAAAAATTCTCTGTTCTAAAGTAAAAATGATAATTTTTCACGGAAATTGCCTTTCCCAAACTCAAAATTATATTTCTTTACTGAAATTTTATGTCTCAACTTAGAATTAAAATTCTTTCCGGAAATTCCCAGTTCCAAAGTCGAAATTATAATTCTTTCAGAAAATGTCCAACCCAGAATTATAGTAGTAAATCCCGGTCACAGAATCAGATTCCCGGTCCTTCACCGATTTCCCAGTCAGGTAGACGTCCTGCTGATACACTATTAAAATATCTAAACTAGAAAAAATAATGTTTAATAAATTACATACAAATCAAGTGCTATTTTCGGTATTTGGACCATGTAACGAGGAACGACTCTAGTACGTCGACGAGGTCTAGGGGATTTGCTTCTTCTAGTTCTCGACGGACTACGCTCCTCCTTCTTCTCACGTTCCCTGATGCGTTCCTCTCGACGACGCTTTCTTTCAATTTCTTCATCATCGTTTCTACGATCACGTGATCTTTCGCGAACTCTGCCTTGTTTTGTACGATTTGCAGATGAAACTCCACTGTTGTTGCTAGAATTGAACCTGCTGTGCCGTTAAGAAGAGTTAAAGCATTTGGAAGAATTATATTATATGAGTAAGAAGGCACATAATTATCTGCATAAAGCAATATTCAGGTGATAAAGTAGATATTTCGGGTTTCAATCGTGTACAAAACTACGAATTTTGCCGACGTTTCGTGAACATTGCAGTTCACTTCTTCAGGGCTGACCTGAAATATTCAGGGTTGCCACATACTAATATACTTAAAAGAGTGACTAAAAGTGACTACTGAAAAAAGGGACTGTAATATAAATAGAAAAGCTCAGCTAATCCCAAATTTCAAGTACACTACATGTTTAATTTATTCGCTTCAATTTAAAAAATTGGATGAAATTCTACTGCTGAATTCGGCGTTGAAACCCGAGGAAAAATGTGCTAGAATAAATTTTACAAGTAATTATCAGACTAGTTGTAACTGATTTGATAATAAGCTAAATGAACCTTCGATGCTTAACTGTCGTATTTATATTTACATGCGTTGCAATAGGAATTAGAAAACTAGAAAACCAGGAAAATATACAGCAAAATAATTTAAATTTTAATATTGCACACTTCACAGACTAAAATGCTTTCAAAGCAAGATATAAATATTTAATTTAATATGATTCGCTTTAAACTCCTAGCCTTTCAAGTAAAAATATTAATTAATTAATTTTTAACCAGAAAAATGATTTTTCAATAAACCAGTTGAATTCTCAAACAAAGCATATTATTAACTTTTAACCAAAAAAGACGAAATTTCTATCAAGAGATGAATTTCAATAAAGTAGCTGAATTTTTAACCATAAGCATTAAATTTATACAAAAAACATTTACATCTTTACACAAATAGTTGAATTTTCAATTAAATAGTTCACGTTTCTGCTAAGAGAGATACATTTTCAATAAAAAGTGGGATATATACTTAAATTTTCAACTAAAATGAAAATTCTTTACAAAAAAAAATTAATTTCTAACAAAATAGTTGACTTTGCAACATAAATAGATTATTATTTGCTAATGAAACTGTTACATTTTTAACCAAAAAAGATTAAATTTCTACCAAAATGAATTTTCATCAAAAGATTTGAGTTTTCAAGTGAAAAAGTCTAATGTTTTTGAAAAAATTGAATTTTATTCCTGAAAACATAAATTTTCAACAAAAAAGTTAATTTTTATTGAATATAGTTCTAAAAAAACAAGCTACAGCATTGCTTTGTTTATAACAACATCTGTTTTGTTCATTCTGTCAAATTGTCACTTGTCTATTTCGTATCAAGTCACCTTTAAGTTGTAATAAATATATGCTCTTACCAGTTACTAATATCATTTAATATCTTAGATATACCGGTAAGATCCACCAAGTTACAAAAATTTTTATCCAAGAAAGATTAATAATCAACTAAATAACTAAATTTTCGAAAAAAAAATAAAAAGAGACGAATTTTCAACAAAAAGTTTAATTTTTAACCAGATAGTTGAATTTTTATTCAAATGTTCTAAATTTTGAAACAAACAAAGTAAACTACAACAAAAAAAAGTTGCATTTTTATCCAATCAGTTGAATTTTCCACAAAAAGTTATTTTTCAAACAAAAAAAGATTACTTTTATACCAAAAGGTGGATTTTCTATCCAAAAAGACGAATGTTGAACAAATCAGTTGAATTTTTGAACAGAAAGCATGAACTTTTAACAAAATAGCTGAATTATCAATAAAATAATTAAACGTTTAATCAAGTAATAAAACTTTTCATAAAAAAAACATGAATTATGGACCGAAAATATAATAGTTGACTGTTCAACTAAAAGAATTAACTTTAAACCAAAAATATATAGATTACCATATTGGATTCTATACTACAATAGATTGTATACATAGATTAATTCAATTTTTTTTAGATAAAATCTCAAATAAGAGATTGACTAAATTGAATATAGTGGCTTTTTCTTAATAAAGTGACTAAAATGTGGATTTTTTAAACAAAGTATTTGAATAAAGTGACCAAAAGTGACTGTGTGGCAGCCCTGGAAATATTTCCCCATAAATATTATTTTATTATCATTCACCTGTTACTCGAGTTCTCAGAGGGAGGAGGAACAGCGTTGTAAGTCCCTGACGGCCGGATTGGTTGCTGCTGACGGTTCGACTGATTTGATTGATGAGTGTTGGTATTGCTATTATTATTGCTATTTCCCATAGGGAGTACTTGTATCCTAGTAGCGTTCCATTTAAAAGGCATAGAAGGATTGTAAGATGCTTCGACGAGAACGCGATCACCCACTACTGGATTGGATCCTTTTACACACGCACTAGAATAAAAGTTGAGTCCTTTAAATTAGTTTCTAAAATGTAATCATACTAATAAGGAGAAGTCGTGAGATATGTGTATCCGATTCGAATTGGACTTTACAGGGTGAAAGTACATCAAAATCCATCAGATGCGCATTTTTTCTTTAGATTCAATGGGCCTCAGTTTCCGAGATATAGAGGTTTCAGCATTTGCGCGATGGATTGTATCAAATAGATTTTCATATACAGTGAAGCCCTGTGAAAACCAGAGGTGGTAAAAATGATTGAAATCTTTTGTAAATCATTGAAGCCTTGATGAAATCTTCAAGACATTTTTTTAAACTTTGTGAAATCATTCTAATCGTTGAAATCTCTGTGAAATCATTCATGTCATTGTAAAAACTTTTCAATGGATGCCAAATCTTTGCGAAATATTTGAAACCTTTTATTTCATTGGAAAATCATTATAATCTTTCTGGAATCCTTCGAAACCTTTGCGAAAAATCTTTGAAGTTTTTGAAATATTTGTACAATCTTTTTAAACTTTCCAAAAGCTTTGCAAAATATTTGATATCTTAGGGAAATAATTGAAATCTTTAAAAAATCTTTGCGAAATATTTCTGAAATATTTGGTAATATTTGTAAAATTATTGAAATCTTGGTAAGATTGTTAAAATAATTTAAAATAATTTAAGTCTTCGTAAAATCTTTGAAATCTGCCCGAAATACTTGCGAAATATTACAAATATTTTTAAATATTTGGTAATATTTGTGAAATTATTGAAATCTTTGGCAAAATGTATTTCATAGCTATATTTATTATTTATTGTTCATTTAATATGATTTAAGTACACTTTTTATTTAGTATAATATTATTAAACTTTGTATAAAATGTGTCATTCAATATTATAAGTTTATTCTCCTGCCCCCACCTAGAGAAAAAAGGCTCCGCCGCTTCTGGTGAAGGCCCAGTCGAATCGGCGACGAATATCTCGCGACCTCTCCTTCCGAGATCAAATTTTCAATGAGACTATTTAGAATGTTCTTAGCATAACAAGGTTTAAACAATTTTGCAAGGAAACAACTTGCCTTGTTTGAAAGAAAACGTCCTCATCCACAAAGCCAAAATTGTCATGTACTTTGGTAACAATGCCCGTGAATACTCTTTGCTTTGTAGAGGAAGAAGACTGAACGTTTTGTTGAACTTGTTGCGCAACGCCAGTTACCGATTGTTGAAATGCGTTTGTGTTTAACGCTCGGGGGGTTGGATACGAAACTGTGGCCACTTGCGAATATAATTGACCTGCTATATTGGGCTGCAGATTCGAGCCAAGTTGAGCCATCGAGGCCATTGTTAAGTTTTGCTGTAATATCACGATATTTTGTACACTATGTGCCGAATAATCGGCAAAAAAGAGTTATGTAATTACAGTCCATATATGCCAGTGATCTTATGCAGATTCAAAAACTAAATTATATTAAAATAATATTCGCAGGCCTTAAGGTAGATGTCCCAGTAATCGGGATGGTCCCATTAATCATGAGTTTTGAAGTGTAAACGGCAGAAGTAAGTATTTCCGCATAGAAAATACAATCCTAAAATATTTTTAAGTAAGCTTATACAGTGCTTGTTGTGGAAACTAAATTAGCTGCACATGGATAAAAAAACTTTATATGCCGGTGGCGATGTATCACAAAACGTGGAGAATAGCCTAACATTCAGGTTAGCAAAGGCGTTCCTTTGCTTTAAGCTTTTAATATACCAAGAAAGTACTTGATCGGGTAGAAAATTATGTATTGTAATAAAAAATCATTTTTATTTCATAAAATTAAGTAGAGTCTTCATTTAGTAACTTCTCGTTCCAGAAATATCGGTCACGATTACAGGGATGTTTCAAAAGCATAGTTGGTCGATTAATCTTGACAGGTCACTAAGACTAGGATCATTAAAAAAAAATTATTTACATATGTCATTACAAATAATAATTAAATTCGTTTCAAAAAGACGTGAAATAAAATCGGAGAACTGACTTTTTACTGTGAGTAGTAATCGTAATATAAATTGGTGCTTAAAACTAAAAAAGGTGATGTAAAATATTGGCATAACTTTAGTGATTTCATTATGAATTTTTGAGCATATTATCATTCATTAGTGAAATTAATATTTTTTCAGTAGTTTTTCATTAGCTAACAGCAATCTCTACTACATAATATAAAGAAAAATGTGTGATAGTTATATGATTATAAATCGTTTTAATATTTTGATAACGTAAACACAGCATTACCTCCAAATACACAGGATTTTTTTAGTCACTGCAATTTATCAAATTTCGGCATTATGTTTCTAATTTCTGTTGACGATTTATTTTTATTATTGATTTTATTGAAGTATATTAAAATACAATAATACACTAGAAACGCACCTTCAAATCCCTAAAAAGTGATTTCAAGAAAACTTAGCCTTTTTCACAAAGACTGGAACAATGACTCATGATTTAGTACATGTCAGATTTGGAAATCACGATAACTGGAACATCGGTACTTTTTTACTTTTAATTGTTTATAAATAAAAACTAATATTAAATATAACGTAAAAATAATTCTTATAATATTCTAGGATGTTTAATGGTTTAATCAGCATCAATCAATTTTAAAATAATCCTTCCGAAACAATTTTCTAAATATTTGAAGTCAATGAAATCTCTTATGGTCACGATTACTAGAACGTTTACCTCAAAACATGTAAAATTTTTGTAATTTTGATAAGTTATCGAAACTCGATTCTGATAAAATAGTTTACTAACTTGTTGTAAACCCAGGCTCTGCTGATAGACCTGTTGACTTTGTTGTTGATACTGTACCATAGGTTGGCCTCCTATACCCCCCATGGCTTGACCCAACATCTGCTGCTGTATGTTCTGAATTTGCCCTGTTGAATATTTTTTATAATCAAGTAAATGTTTTTGGCATTTAATTTTATTATCATTACATTATATTTTATATTTGTATTTCATAATATTATTCTCTACTGTGTTTTATAGTTTTCGTGAACATAATATTAACAATTTACATATTAAAAAAATATATTTTGAAATTTAATATTGGAGGTGCTGCGGCGCTTGGGTAAAAACGCAGTAAATGATTAAAAACAGTAACAGGGTGTCTACTCAAATCATGAAAAAAACCCTCTCAATTCCAGTTTTTTGTCAGGTAACTCAAGATTTTTCCAGACATATATCTATTACACCATTAAGCGTGACTCACTGGGTGAGAAAGAGGAGTTTTACTTATTTAAGTAACACGGTGTTGTAAAAATAGTATTATTTATATATTAAACTAAATAACTGTTTTGTCATTCGTAACAGTAACTTTATTAATGTTTCTATTGTAAGCTTATTATATGGCTTTGACAAATTATATTACAAGATATTCTTAAATATATAAGAACCATCATTCAATTAAATAATACAAAAAACATCAATTATAATTTCTTAAACTTGTCCCTATATTCCATGAATTTGAATAATAATTAAAACAAGGTTTTATTTTATCTTCATAAATCTAATTAAAAATCAGTGCATATTTGAGTAAAATTAAGGTAGGTACTATATTCAATTCAAGTAAAAACGCTTTAATTTCCGTATTTTTTAAGTGAAAATATTGTACTTTTAATAAGACAGATGAATTTCTAACCAAAAAGATTAAAAAAAGACGACTTTTCAAGCAAAAACTTTCATTTTCAACTAAAAAGATAAGTTTTCAACAAAACAGTCGGATTTTAAACTAAGAAATATCAATTTTGAATCAAAACCCGAATAGTTAAATTATAAGCTCAAAAAACTAATTACCAAAAAATAGTTAAATCGTTAACTAATCAAATGAATTTTTGAGAAATTATTTAACTTTTTAACAAGCAGTCGAGTTTTCAACCAAACTAAAGAATTTTTAACTTAAATGATAAATCTTCAACTGGAATAGTTGAATCTTAAACAAAAAGGTGATTTTTCAAGTAAAATTATGAATCTGTAACAGAAACATTACTTAGATTTTCAATCAAAAAGACGAATTTTCAAACAAAAAGATTAATGTTCTTAAAAAAAATGGATTTTTTAACAAAACAAATTAATTATCAACGAAATAATTAAATTTTTAACCCAAAAGTTAAATTTTCAAGCAAAAAGATTAATTTTTTACAAAGAAGGCGATATTTAAATAAGACACATAAGTTTTCAAAAAAATACTTTCATTATCAACTAATAAAATAATTTGAAACTGAACAGTTGAATTTTGAACTAAAAACAGCCATTTTTAAAAGTTTAGTTCAACTTTCTACCAAGCGTTCAATTTTCAACCAAAAATATGAATTTTTTAACAATATTAATGTTCATCCAAAAAGGCGATTTTTCAACAAAGCACATGAATTTTTAACCAAATAGTTTAATTTTTAACCAGTTAATTATTTTTAATTCAAATGATAAAACTTCACCTGGAATAGTTGAGTTTTCTACCAAGATTCATTCTTTCATAAAATATTTTTAACGAAATACGTGAATTTTCCAAAAGAAAAGATAAATATTAAACTAATAATTATAAACTTAAATTTTTAGTTACACAAGTTAATGTTTACCTAAAAATATAAATTTTTAACTAAAATGGTGGAATATTCAATTGGAATATTCAAAATTCGGCTATAAAAATTAATTTGCAACCAGAAAAAAAACGAATTTTCAACAAATTACCTAAAGTTTCAACTGGAATAGTTAAATTTTTATATAAAAAAGATGAATGCTTAACGAAAAATGCAATACTTAATATTTCAACCAAAAAGAATTTTAAATTTTGATAAAAAATAGTTGAATTCAATTAAAATGACACTTTTCAGCCAAGTACATTTGCAGTCAAAAGAGAGTGACGAAATTTCAACCGAACTGAAGCATTTTTTAAACAAGATCAATTTTCAACCAAAAAGATTGTTTTTGTACAAAAATGGTAAAATATTAATGTAAAGATGATCAATTTTCAACCATAAATAGAATAGTTATTTTTAGTTGAAAAATATTAATTTCCACGAAAAAAATGAATTTTTGATTATTACTTTCAACTCACCAATATAAAACTTTTTTCACAAATGAAAAAAACATTGATATTTAATTTAATTATATATTACAAATTGAATAAAATAAATGTAAGCACGCTCTGGAAAAAATACCATGGCATTTCCATGTTTTTCCAGTTATATACAAATTCTCTGGAAATTCTACGTTTTTAAGGTGAGTAACCACCATAAATAAAACCTAAAGAGCTAAAACTTGAGAACATTCTTAATTTAAAATGATTTATTTTTGAAAGATTCGTTTTAAAATTACTCAAACAGGTATTTTCACTTACTACTCGTTTCGAAAATATACAGTTTGTTTTCTCCTCAGTAAGTGTGACAAAAACACAATTCTGCATATTTTTTGTATTTTTCAGAATAAAAATATGTGCAAAGCTAATCTAGTCAATGATCTACTTTTGAAAAATAAAAAAAAGTAACATTAATTCAGAAATTTTTGTCTCATGAATCGTTAAAGAAGAGAATTTGAGGTTATAGTATCACACATTGTGTAGGCTTTTATTGCTTTTAATTTAATCCTTCAATTAACGTCACTTTTGTTTGTATCTTACATAAATAGACCATGGACTATATTTACTTGGTAAATATTTTTTTATTGTAAAAAATGGTGTTTTTCTGCTCTTGCTACGGGGAAAACAAAATTTTTTTAACGAGAATTAAGTGAAAATCTGGTAAAAGTACCCAATCTGCCTGGGTCCTTGGGAACTAAATTTTACAACAGGACCGATTGAAGAAGCGGTCCAACACAAGAACTCCATAAGAGGGCATCACTTTTTATTTTAATAATAATAATACGAATTTTGATAAAAACTAAATTTTTATTATTATTATTATTAGTGAAAGAGCAACTTAACTGATATCGATTGATGTAAAAAACTAAAAATATATATTTTTGGGCTTCAGGTCCCTTTCTTGGAAGGTCACATATTTCTAATTTTATCAACTGTATTTATAGATCCAATCAATTTTGTGCAAACTAGCCATAAAATTAATTTGCTATAATTCAGGCCATCGTGTACCGCATATTATACATGCATATGTAATAATGCAAAAAAAATATTAAAAATCAGACGCTAATAATAATCCCGAAAACAAAAATGTAAGCAAACACGTAGTCTTTATGAATTAAAAGAATATAAGATCGCAATCAGTGCCCAAAAACCTCTAAGAATTGTCATATGCCCTCATGTCACACGAAATTATCATTTCAATTTCCATTCTCCCACTTACGATCTAAAAATTATTAATCTTCTATTTTATTTCTCTCAGTACCCCATCTTACTTTGAAAAAAGCATCTCCAAATTCCCTAATTATATTATACGAGCCTTAAAAAATATTTGTATGAGAGAGCGAAATTTTGCCATTACGGCAGAATTACAATAAAAATTTGGAACTTCGCCGCCTACACACAAAATTAGAATGAACGAAAAGCGAAAAAAGGGGAACTTTACCTGAGTTTCGGACCCATGGTGGGTTCTTTCCACCACCAAATGGTGAAATATTACTCATTTTTCGCGAGATTTTCAATCCTTTAGTAAAAAATGTAACAACTAAATAAATTCTCAGCTTTCTGATAACGCGTCTTTTACTTCAACGCCATGTTTCCGGAGTCTACCTCATTACTACTACTAAAATCAAGTTTATGCCATCTTTTTGATTTTCATTTATGGAACTTTGTAAAATTAATCAAATTTTCGTGCTACAGAAAATGTTTATTAATTTATCAAATTACTTACAGGTTGTAAGTAAAGAGAATAGGTAATTATATCAGAGAATCAATAATAAAAATAGTTGTTTTAGGTATTTTAGTTTAAAATGGCGGACTTAATGGCCTGAATCTGGAAGACACCAGAAGCAGAGATGATCTCTGCCAGAAGTAATTTAAAAAAATTTTTTAAACACGTCAGGGAAGAAAGAATTTTTACCGAAGTTTTAATTGAAAATAGTTAGCTTAACATTCTTAATACCTATCAAATAATCATAAAAAAGTAAGTCAAGTTTCGGAGTTTAGAAAATACATTATTTTGTTTGGTTAAATGAAATATTATTGGGCGTGTTCTATGAGTGTTCATTTACATCACTGTGTTGAGTTTTGTACTGTTTTTGATTAATTTTTTCTTGTTCTGTTTGATAATTATAAATATTATTTCTAACGCATAGAAGTGATTGCGAATAAGCCGATTTTCAAAAGTGAGTCGGCAACTTTCAGATACCTCAAACGAAAGTGTGATGGCAGACAAACTTCGGAGATACGAGAAAATAGACTTTTTGGGAGAAGGGCAGGTTAGGTTCATCCTTCTCGCAATTTCATTAATTACAAGTTAATAATATATAATATGTCATTATGAACGAGTGAAACATGACTTTAAACTATGCGTTCACTTTTCTCTAAAAGAATTTTTATGAATTTTAGTTACAAATCGTAATTGTTCTTAATGGCCAAATTTATAGGTTAGGAAGTCTCTGTAAGGATTTTATAGATTTTTTCTGTTAAATTTCCGTTATTTCTGAAAATACGAATTACAGATTTTCAATAAATAAAGTAGAAGCTATTTTTAAAAATATTTTTCTAAATAAAATTGATTTGCAAATATGAAAGGTATTTCGATAATTTCAGTTTGCTACTGTTTACAAAGCCAAAGATTGTGAAACTGATACCATCGTTGCTGTTAAAAAGGTACAAAATTTCAATTATTATTGGTATTATTTAAAATAAAGTGGGTTTATATGTGTAAACTTTTAATCCTTTTAATTAATATTATGTTCAGATCAAAGTTGGAAGTCGTGCAGAAGCCAGGGATGGAATTAATAGGACTGCTTTGAGAGAAATAAAACTCTTACAAGAATTAAAACACGATAACATTATCGGCTTATTAGGTAAGTCAAGTTCTAAATTATCAAGTTTTGAATGCAATTAAAAAATATTTATTTATTTAATATATATATATATATATATATAGTGTCACTCCATTTGTTTTTCATTAGTTTTATTACTGTTATTGTAAACCTTATGAATGCTTTCTGTAATAATGTCGTTCAATAACTAAAGCGGATAGTTATTATTGTGATTTGAGACGATTTG
The DNA here is from genome assembly GCA_010014905.2 of Druon quercuslanigerum. Classification (NCBI taxonomy): domain Eukaryota; kingdom Metazoa; phylum Arthropoda; class Insecta; order Hymenoptera; family Cynipidae; genus Druon; species Druon quercuslanigerum. The sequence continues at coordinate 7,219,423 of JAAAKG020000008.1, read as the reverse complement.
AGTTATAGTTTTTTAAATATTAAATTTTAAATTGTCTTTAATATTTTTAATAGAATTTTCATTATTTGCAACTAAACTGTTCATACGAATTTTGTTGAGATTTTAAGGCACTCCAAATTTGTTACCTAAATCTGAAATTTCCACGACATCATCAGAAATTTCAACCGTTGATGAATTCCCAAAACATTTGTTCAATATAAAATCAGTAATTTCTCGATTAAAATCTAAAGAACTGCCTTTTAATAAAACTAATTTTTGAATACAATCATACAATTAATTAAAAAAGTACACTGTTCTTTAAGAATAACTAATTTTCTATTGGTATGAATCCAATCTCCAATTTGTTTTCTTTTGACAGCACCATACCTCTCAAAGATGTAACATAAATAGAGTCCGACCGAAACTGGTTTTCCCGCCGAAACCGAAACCGAATGTTCGGCCATGGCTTTAGTTTCGGCCGAAAC
>JAAAKG020000008.1:7170832-7218859 GCA_010014905.2 Druon quercuslanigerum | reverse complement strand
ATTTAAAGTTATTTAAAATTAATTATTTATTTAATTAATTATTATATAATTATTAATATTATATATATAATAATAATTATTATTATTTAAAATTAATTAAAGTGCGATCAAAAAATTTAAAAACAGTTTTAGTTTCTTACAATTATTTTTAAACAGCGCAATCTTTTTTGTTTACTTTGAAAATAATTGACAAAGAAATGAGAATTATCAGATTTTTTTTATTTTAACGAAATATTAAGTAAAAAATATGCAAGTAAACTGTTTTTTTTCTGTAAAAAAACGCAAATTATTGGTAACATGAATTTTCAATTAATAATTAAAATAAAATTTATTAAAGGGCTAACAAAAAATTTGAAAACAGTTTGAATTCATTATAGTTGTATCTAAGGATCGCAAACTTTTTTGTTTACTTTCAAAATAGTTGACAAAAAAGTGTTGTACTAAAAAGGTTTTAATTTCAACGAGATATAGAGTAAAAATGTTATCGAAAATATGTAAATTATTATTAGAAGAGTTGCAGTAGAGAAAAAAAGATATAAAAAAAATTAACTTTCGAGGAAATAAAAAATGCTTTTTTTAGTTTTATCAAAAAATAAAAAGTAATTCATTAAAAAAAATTAACCAATTTCGATGTTTAAATCAATTTTTATACCAATTTATATCAATTATTATAAATATTTTAAGAATTTGGAGTTTCTAACATACCGGTTTTTGGAAATCATTTTTGGACAACGATTGAAAATCTGTTTTTCGATTTTTAAAAATATTTAAAAACTTTCTGCCGAGATATGAGGTGGCTGAATTAAAATTTAAAAAAATTCATCAAAAAAAAATTGTTTTCCGGGAAAATAAAGATTTAGTGTGACGGTATATTAATTTTATAAACGTTTTAAAACGAAACAAACTAAATTATTTTCTAGTTTTAAAAAGAAATATAAATGTTTATTATTTAGTTCAATTAACCGTTAATTTTAATAATCATTATAAATTTTAATGAAATTAAATTGAAATTTACTATTTGCTATGTTTAAAAATAATTTTTTTAATAACGAATTATGCTAATAATTTATTTAGATTAATTTTTTATTCCTTATTTTGCTCCACAATTAATTAAATATATTTTTCTTTTCTTCTTCAAAATTCAACAATTTTGATAAAAATTAGTATTTGTAAATTGAAAATTTAAATTCAACTATTTTGTTGAGAATCCACATTTTTGTTAAAAACGGATTTTTTGGACGAAAATTTTCTCTTTTTTTTTTAGGTATTCCTAATGTTTAATTTTTTCCGTTATGTTCATGTAAAACTTTTTAATTTTTATCATTTTAGCAAAAAATACATCTTTTATGTAGGGAGTAAAATTACTTGACTGAAAGTTAAACATTTTTGCAGAAAATTAATTTTTTGGTTGACTATTTTTTTGAAAGCTTGTTTCTTTTTTGGTTAATTTTTTTTTTAAATGCAGCTCTCAAAGTTGAACTTTTTGAATCTTATTTACTCATTGTTATGGAGAAACATTATAAATGACGAATTTTCTAAAATTTTGGGACAGTAATAAGCATGTCGTTTGTTAAATTAATTAAAAATATTTTGTTAAATATTTTCAAATCGCGAAATGTTTCTAAATATATTTTTTTAATAATGAATTATGCTAATAATTTATTTAGATTAATTTTTATTCCTTATTTCGCTCTACAACTAATTAAATATATTTTACAAAACAATAGAATTCGCACAGTAAAGTAATTAATTTTTATAATTATAGTTAAAGTTTTATTTTTTCTTATATTATTTTTAAGCTCAAATGGCGTGCCTTTAAAAATTTCTCACTTCTGAATAAAAATTCCTAATTTTGAAATTTAAATATTTAAATGGAAAATATCAACTTCTCAAAATGGTAAAGTCCTTGCATTTATTTTTTTTATTAATTAATTCCTTCAACTAAAAATTTTAAATTTCCATTTTTTCTTGAAAATTAATCTTTTCTTCTTCAAAATTCAACAATTCGGATACAAATTAGTAATTGTTAATTGAAATTTTCAATTCAACTATTTCGTTGAGAATCCACACTTTTGTTACAAATCTATTTTTTTGATAGAAGATTATTTTTTTTAGGTATTCTTAATGTTTAATTTTTTCAGTTAAAACTTCAAGTATTACTTTTTAAATTTGATCATTTTAGTAAAAAATACATCTTTTATGTCGGAAGTAAAATTACTGGGCTGAAAGTTAAACATTTTTGCAGAAAATTAATTTTTTGGTTGACTATTTTCTTGAAAGTTTGTTTCTTTTTTTGGTTGAAAATTAATTTTTTTTTCAATTGAAAATTTAACTATTATTTCAGTTGGATATTTTTTGATTGCAAGTCAAAATTCATCTCTTTGCTTGAAAAAGATTTTTTGTGTGTTGAAATGTAGCTCTATTTTTTAGTTAAGAAATTATCTGTTTCGTTGAACATTAATTTAAAAAATTTTAAATTTAATTATTTATATTTTGGTTGACAATTGATCTTTTTTATAGAAAATTAATTCTCTTTTGTTGAAAATTCGACTGCTTGAGTTGAAGATTCATTGTTTCAGTTGAAAATTTATCTTTTTTGTTTACAATTCAACTATTGCCTTTAAAGATTCATAAATTTAGTTGCAAACTCATCAGCTCTGTTTTAAATTAACTTTTTCAACCTATAGTTTTAACTATTCCATTGTTGGTTGACAATAATTATTTTTTAATCCAATATTTAAGTATTTTTTGCAAAATTCCATTGATAATAAACAGTTTTGAATAAAAAAACATTAAAAATCTTTATCTCACAAAATATTTTACTGAAATTTGGCGTTTTACTACTATAAAGTCCATTTTGATTTGCTTTTACATTGCTACAACATATTTAAGAGAAGGCATATGTACATACGAGTATTAGAGAATGCATGAATGTACCTTATATACAACACATGCAAATAAGTGCGTGCAAGTCGGAATTTACTTTATTTACATAAAACTTTGGCGAGATCTTGAACACGTCAGTAGAAAAGTACTGTATGTGGTCAGACAAATTGACATCGTTTGTCTCGTTACAACTCGTTGAAAGCAGGAACGAAAACATTCGCTATAATAGTCGAAGCAGACTTTTGACATGTGGCAAATTTATTTAAATTACAAATTACCTCAAATTAAAGTACATTTGTAATTTTTTTCCTAAATGATTCTAGAATATTTCGGGACTCTTCAATTTAAATTCTGCAAGTATGTTCTGGATTAATTATTATTGGACTATTCAGGAATTCTGAAATTTTATATCTATAACTTTCTAAATATTCCAAAATTTTTTTGAACATAGAAAATATATCAGAATATTCTAGAAAATTACAAATTTCTAGAATAATCAGAAAAATTCTAGAAAGCAAAAACTAAAAAACATAATTTTCAACATTCTATGAATTTTCCCTCGTTTTTCCTAGAACAATTTTTGAATTACTCTAACCAGTAATATTCAGTGAATTTTTTATTTAAATTTCTTCTTACAGAAATGCCCTGAATTTTGCATATTTAAATACCATAATTTAATTTTTTTATATTTTTAACAAAGAATCTTTTATAAACGGAATAAAACGCTATTTCAGATATAAAATCAAAATTTTCAAATTGATTAATTTATTCTAAACAAATAAATGTCTTTTCTATTATGAAAGATGGCTTTTTAACAAAATGATTCAATTTTTCACCTAAAAAGATAAATTTTCAGCAAAAAAGTGTCATAGTTTATATTTCAATCAAAAAGACGAATTTTCGACAAGTAAAGATTTTTCACTCAAGACAAAAATTGAATTTTTAAACAAAAAATATGGCTTCTGCAAAAAATTAATTTGACGCGAAACTGATGCATTTTTAACCAACCAAGAATGAAATTTGAAACCAAGAAAATGATTAATTTTTTACCAAAAAAAGGAGAATTTTCAAATACAAAAGATCAATCTTAAAAAAATTAAAAGGTTACATTTTCAGTTGAAAAATTTTTTTTTATCCAAAAAAGGCTTAAGCCAAAAAAAACATAAGCCTTCTATAAAAAAAATTTGAAGCATGTAGTTAAACTTTTACCCAAGTAGGTGAATTTTTAATTAAAAAATATTAATTTTCAAGAAAATAGTTAAACTTTCAACCAAAGAGTTGCTATTAAAAAATTGAATTTTCAGTCTAAAAAGATGAACTTTAAACAAAAAAGGATGAATTTCTTATAAAATTGTTAAATTATTTACCAAATAGTTGCATTTTTCTCCACAAAAAAATTAATTTCTTTTAAAATAGGTGATTTTTTATTCAAAAAGAAAAAACGAGAATTTAAAATATTGAAATTTTCATTTTAAAAAAATGTTCAGTTGACTATTCAAGATCAAAATATAAATTTTTTAGCAAGAAATAGTTTTCCACGAAAAAATGAATGTTCAATTCAGAAGGACGAATTATTTTCAACCAAAAAGGATGAATTTACGAAAATAGTTTAATTCTCCAGCAAATACTTGCACACTTGCACACCGAAATATTAAATTTAAACAAAAAGTTAATTAACTACGAAATAATTAAACTTTTAAGGAATCAGGTGAATTAAAAATATTCAAACTTTCAAAAAAGTGTTGAATTTTCAATCGAACGGTTTCATTTTTATTCAAGAATGATAAAATTTTTTCGAAAAAAAGATGAATTAAAAAAAAACTGTTAACAAATAGTTGAATTTTCATACAAAGAAGATTCAAGTTCACTTTCTAAAACCAAAATAATAAATGTAAAAAAGAAGTTAATTTTCTGTTAAATAGTCGAATTTTTAATTAAAAGTATGACTTTTTACCCAGGTTGGGCCTAAGAAAAAGAAAAATTCTGCGAAATTTTCAACCAAACAATAAAATTTATACTGAGAAGTTCCAGGTCAAGAATATCAGAGTTGTTAACCAGATCAGCGATTTTCCTTAAACTGGGGCAAATAATAGTGTTAGATAGTTAGGACATTGTGATAAAATATTTTTGAGAAAATTTCAAAATTGCAGGAATTACGTCACTTTGAACTTTTTTCATGATTTTTTTTGAAAATACTCCATCTCAGAAATTTTTAACCGATTTTTATCAAATTTCCACGTATTATGTAAAATGTAGTACCCTTTTTTCTATAAAAATAAATTAAAAAAGTCAAAATTTCAAATAAAAAAATGTCAAAAAAATTTGACTTTGATTTTTCGTTTTGAGCTCGTATTTTTTTTAAAATTTTTCTTGTTTAAATTATTCCTTATGATTTTACCTTTTATTAAAAAAAGCTTGTTTCATTGTAACATAGTCATTTGTTTTTCTTCACTTTATTGCCCGAAAGATTAGTTTTCTATAAAAAAATAATTATTTTAACAAAATAAATGTATTTTTAACCAAATTTTCAAAGGAGTTTTCAACCTTATAGTTAAATTTTGCCTAAAAATTTGAATAGCTCAAAGAAATTAATTCCTAACTAAAATTATGAATCTTCAATACAAGAAATGAATGTTTAATCAAAAATGGAATAGCTAAATTTTTAGTAAAAAGGTAATTTTTTGGTTGAAAATTCATCTGTTAAGTTGGAAAATAGTTTTTATGGAAAATTAATTTTTGTGATTCATCATTTTAGTTAGAAATTAATTTTTTAACTGAAAATTCATCTATTTAAATTTTTTGGTTTAACATTTATTTTATTTGGTTGTAAATTTTATTATCAGTTTGAAATTTCCTTCAAAAATTTAGAAAAAAGGTTGAAAATACATGTATTTTGTTAAAATAATCTTTTTTGATAGAAAATTAATCTTCCGGATCAGAAAGTAAACAAAAACTAATGACTATGTTTTTTAACATTTTTTTATTTGAAATTTTGACTTTTTTCTTTATTTTTATAGAAAAAAGGGTACTACATTTTACATAACACCTATAAATTTGATAAAAATCGGTTCAAAAATTTCTGAAGTGGAGTATTTTCCAAAAAATTCATCAATAAAGTTCAAAGTGACGTAATTCCTACAATTATGATATTTTCTCAAAAATATTTTACCACAATGTCTTACCTATCTAACAATATTATTTTCCCTAGTTTAACGAAAATCGCTGATCTGGTAAACAACTCTGATCTTCCTGACCTGGGACCTCTCAGCTGGATTTTTTGGTACAAATAAATTTAAAAGATAAAAGTTTCATAATTTTCTATTGTGTTTTCTAATTATGATTTTCAAGTAGTTCACCAGAATCCATAAATTGTTGCAGATATGGTCTTTTTGTGTTTTTCCTTTTGAATTAAAGCGTGCGTTTACGAGTGTTGAGTTTTCACCGGAAGTGATGTTGAGATCGTATAACACGAGACAGGAAAGACAGAATGCAAACGGCTGTACTAGTCGGGAATTCAAATTAGCTTAGAAAGTTCAGGGTCACAACCATATGGTCGAGTGCGCATGCACATCGATAAATATTGAACCCAATAGCCAAGGTTCGATAAACGATGTCACGAAAAAAATTGTGATGAAAAATCACCTCATTTGCAATGTCACAGGGGTCATTTGTGAGCCGCAGATAAAAACCCATTTATATATTCAAAAAATTAATCACAGAATGAGCAATAAATAATTTTTTTATAAATATCGTAATATGATACTGAGGCATTAAAAATTAATTAATTCGAGCAGTCCAGGCATCGAAGTCTCCGGCGCTCATAAGACGAACCAATTTGACTAAACTGTCACAGAAATTTGAGCGACTGTAATTTTTTCGTTAAAAAATTCCATTTTCAGCCAGAAAATATGAATTTTGAGCCGAAAAATTAATTTGTAGGAAAAAAATCTTCAACAAAAGAAATAAAATTTCAACTACAATATAAATGGTTGATAAAAAAATTATTTCTTAAGAAAGCGGTTCAACAAAAAAAAAAAAAACTTGAATCCTTAAAATGAGAGTACCTTCCAGTTTATACGTCTAAATTATTTAAAATTTGAATACAACATTTTTGAATTGAAAAACTTTTAAACTTCAATTTTAAAAGTTTTTAAACTCATGAGGCCGACTTTCAATACGGTAATTTGTTGTTTATTTTTTATTACTTTAAATGTAAAAATGTTTGCTAACCGGGAAAAACTGGGAAATTCAAAGGAATTAAAACTGAATAATTTCTAATCAAAAGCTTTCTAAATTAAAAATTTTCAGATAAAATTGTTCTTAAATGGACAATTTGATTAGAAAGGAGTTGAAATTGTATTATTAATAATTTAAAGTGTTTAAAGTTGAATAATTTTATTTTGAATTGAAGAATCGCGAATCTGAAATTTTCAAGATTAAAGTTTCGAAAATAAGACAAGTAAAAAACATTAAAAATGTAAAATTTTCAGATTATGATTTTGAAAATTCGCAACAACTTTCTTCTGAAGGTTATCGTTGCATAAAACTTTATTTATTTTTTGAATATTCTGTCTTTTTGATTTTAAAATTCATCTACTTTAACAGAAATCACATCTTTTTTGGATAAAACTGCAACTGTTTGGTTAAAAATTCAATAATTTTGTTCAAAAGGCATAATTTGTTGTTAAAAATTCTACTCTTCAAATATAATATTTAAGTATTAAAAAAGAAACTAAAATATTTTCTGGCAGAAAATTCAGCTATTTTTAAAATATGAGTTAGTATTTTTATTTAATTAAAAATCTATCTGTTTTAAGAAAAATATCATCTTTTTGTATAAAAATGCAACTATTTGGTTGGAAATTAAACTATTTTGTTAAAAAGTCATACTTTTTGGTTAAAAATTTTACTACTTTCTTGCAAATTGAACTTTTTCGTAGGAAATTTATTTTTGTTTAAAATTTATATTATGACGTGGAAAATGAACTAAAATCTTTTCTGGATGAAAATACCACTTTAAAAAATGGCATTTTTTATTACAAATTCATCTGCCTTCGGACAAAATTAAACCTTTATTCAGATAAAAATGCAACTATTTAGTAGACAATTCAACAATTTTGTTAAAAAGTCATAATTTTTTGTTAAAAATTCGTCTTTTTTTATTAAAAATTTATTTTTTTTCGTAGAAAATAATTTCTTGCTTAAAACTTCATACGTTGATCGTGAAAAATCGACTGAAATCTTTTTTAACAGAAAATTCAACAATTTTTTTTGAAAATTTATCTTTTTGATTTAAAACCTCATCTGCTTTAGAAGAAATTTCATTTTTTTAAATGAAAATGCAGCTTTTTAGTAAAAATATTTTTTTTCTTTTCTTAGGTCTTCAAATAATTTGTTTGAAACATTTGATTGAATCACTTTTTTAAGAAATGACTTTCTTTTGTTCAATATTTATATTTTTAGTTGAAAATTCATCTCTTGAGTTGAAAGTTTTATTTTTTTGTTGTAAAATGATTTTTTTAATAGAAATTTAATCTCAGTTGAAAACTATATTATTTCGTTGAAAATTTACATTCATTTTATTTAAAATAAAACTGTATCTTTTTGGTATGAATTAATTTCTGTGGTTGAAAATTTATCTTTCTAATTTAAAATTTAAGCAACTTATTTTTGGTATTAAATGCACTGTTTAAGTTGAAAATTCATGCAATTGGTTAAAAATTAATATTTTTTTATCTGGAAATTTTTTATTCTTTGAGTTAAAAATTCACTTTATCTATTTCATTTTTGTGGAAAATTTACCTTTTTCGATAGAAATTTAAGGTTTTTTTTCTAAAAAATTTTCTGCTTTGTAGAACATATAAAAATTATATTTTTTGTTAAGAATTTATTTTTTTGATTAAAAAAAGTATTTATTTATAAATTCGTTTGTTTTTCATAGAAAGTTCATCTGTTGTGTTGAAAATTCCACTATTTGGTCAAAAATTCAGGTTTTTTGGTTAAAAATCCATCACTGTGATTACAAATTAATTTTTTTGGCTAAAAATTTGTTATTTATTATTCTTATTATTTTATTTTTATTTGAAAATTTATATTTTTAGTTGAGAATTAATTGATTTTGCGGAAGACTTATTTTTTTTTTTAATTTAAATTTTTAACTGTAAATTGATTTATTCTGGGTTTGGTTAGTAAATTTATATATACTTTTCTATTTTTTAGTTGAAAATGTATATCTTTTATTAAAACTGTATCTTTTTTGGTAGAAAATTCATCTTTCGGGTTTAAAATTGAATTACTCTTCTATTTTTGATTAAAAATAATTTTTTTTTTAAGAAAAAAAAAGATCTTTTTTGTTGAAAATTCGTTTTTTTGGTTAAACATTTATTTTTCTAACATTTTAACTATTCTAATTTTGGTTAAAAGCTGATATTTTTTAGACGAAAAATCAACTTTGTTGAAAAAAGTCTTTTTTTACAAAATTATTGTTTTGGTTGGAAAATTCAAATGTTCGTCTAAAAATTCATATTTTTGGTTGAAGATTCATTAATTTAGTCTTTTTAGCTTAAAAGTTCAACTATTTGGATTTTAGTTAGTCTAACCTTTTTTTGTTCGAAAATTGCATTATTTGCTGGAAAACACATCTTTGAAAGTTAAAAATTGAACCATTTTGTTAAAATTCATATTTTTTGTCGAAAATTAAACTGCTTTAAATAGAAAATTCGTTCTTTTGGTTTAAAAATTTATTTTTTTGTTGTCAAAGAGTCATCCTTCTTATTTATTGAAAATAATAATATTATGGCGCAATTTTTTACGACCCCAATAATTTTATTTATTGTTCCCTTTCTTAGAAATTGAAGTTAATACTCATGTAAAGTTAATACAATTAGGTAACAAAATTCCATAATATTATTAACTTTTATGGTAATGCTGGGTGATAAATAATTAAAAGAATAAATTAGAACGGTCTCTGCTCGTGACCATTCGTTTCTTTCTCACTCTCATTTATCCATGTTGGGAGAAAAAAAAGACAGACAACCAAATCGTAATGCCTCCTAACGCCGAAACTCACAGTGGGTAAGTCACTGGTCGTCTTTAGTCGTCTCTGGTCGTCACATGGTATTCGCTAAAATAGTCTCAGTAGTCTTTCTAGGAGTCGGGCAGTACTTAGTAGTATGACTAACAGAGGCTAACATGAATTCTCAGTGAATAGCCCCTCGGAGAGAAAAGACGACAGACAACCAAATCGTAATGCCTCCTAACGCCGAAACTCACAATGGGTAAGTCACTGGTCGTCTTTATTCATCTCTGGTCGTCAAAGGGTATTAGCTAGAGTAGTCTCAGCAGTCTTTCTAGAATTCAAGCAGTACTTAGTAGTTTGACTAACAGAGACTGACATGAATTCTCAGTGAATAGCTCCTCGGCGAGAAAAGAAGACAGAACGAAATCGTAATGCCTCCTAACGCCGAAACTCACAATGGGTAAGTCACTGGTCGTCTTTAGTCGTCTCTGGTCGTCACATGGTATTCGCTAAAATAGTCTCAGTAGTCTTTCTAGGAGTCGGGCAGTACTTAGTAGTATGACTAACAGAGGCTAACATGAAATCTCAGTGAATAGCCCCTCGCTTTAGAACACTATATTGGAGTCTCAGTTCTTAATGATGCCAACTTTTACTTGAGCCGCAACATTGTGTTTAGAAACGGCTTCTGAAGTTAAATCAGAATTGATTAAATTTTCTATGAAAGCTACTAAATTTTATTTGCAGGAAACTAATTTCGTAAATTTCATTTACTTTAGTATCCTAAATGTGTCGGAATTTCCGCAGATTTCTAAGAGTGAACGTTTAAGATTTTTATCTTCCGACCTCTGTGCGTAAGTACGCTTTGCAGAGAAACCCACACGCGCGTAACGAGTCGTTGAGTAAAACATAAAAGTTTAACGAGCGGCGTTGTAAAGCTAATTGAAGAGGGAGGTTTAGCAGCGCCGCTGCCCTAGTCTGTATGCCAAAAAGAGGACGTCTTCGGCTTTAAGTTACGTCTCGAGGGATCAACCGATCGTCCTTTCACGAGTTGAACTCGTTTCAAGAGTCAATCACTCTTATCGGCGAAATCGACGGCAAACCTACCGCCGCCTCCGTGCAAATGCAAATCGTTAGCTATACCAACTCGGATGAGAAGAATCGGCTGATCGAGAGTCGATCACGCCGCGAATCAGTGTGTGTGTGTGTGTACTTCTAATGTATGAATTTATGTACACACTGCATGAATGTGTGATGTGTGCATGTGTACTTTATAAATGACTATTCCACATATACATATAGATCGTCAATCAGTGTGAAGGTTTATGTAGTGGTGGCCGATAGTGGCATAAATCGATAGCCTAAGTTCACGTCGCCACTGCTGAAGATCCGCGACGAGGTGCGCCCCGCTCATGGGAACTGGGCATAATATATTATTTTAATGCGCCACGAATGTGGGAACCCACCCGCCAGCGAAATAAGTTACGGAACACATTCCCGATCGATTGGTTCCTACACATTCAATTTCTCGGTACTTGTCTGGTATTCTTTCCTAGGTGATGAACCGATAAGGTCGTTGAGAAAAGACCCGGAGTCACATGACTCATCATAGGTCCGCTGAGCCTTAATGAACCCTTGCAATTATATACTAATAAGGAAGCTTTGATTAAATATTTCAGGATTTGGTGAGGGGGTTCGGAAACCCTTAAGAATCCTCAGGACCTCTGTGAGGCCCCCTAATAAGGAAAATGAACCTACGAATCCTCAGTTGAGTATTGTAGGCAGTTGCGTAAACGTCGAACCACGTACGCGTCGTACTTTAGGATGACGGTACGCACCGAGCAAAGTGTATGCATAAACTTTTTTGAAAAACTTGGGCATTCTAGTTGGGCAAGCATCGCAATGATCCGGAAAGTGTGTGGTGATAAGTCTATGATTTACACTCGAAGTCAAGAGGGTGGGGGTGTCGATACATTTTCTTACGTTTTGTTATAACTGAAAATTATCTTTTTAGTTATAAACGTTATTATTTGATTGGAAATTTAAAAAAAAAATTTAAATTACCTTTTTTTTTTTGAAAATTAAACTGTTTCGTCAAAAATTTGTCTTTTATGCTTATGAATTCAAGCCTTTTCATTAAATAGAAAACTTTTGTTTAAAATTCATATTTTCTTTCTGATGAAATAACAGAACTTTTCTGAAAATTTCTCTCTTTGACTTTTTGATTTAAAAATTCATCTTTTTTAGTAGAAATATTGCACTTTTTTGGACAAAAATCAAGCGTTTTGTTGAAACTTAAACTATTACCTAGAAAATTTACTTTTTGTTTAAAATTCGTATTTTTGTTTTAAAAGTCCATTGAAATCTTTTTGGATGAAAATACAACTCATTTCTTTTTAAAATTGTCTTTTTGATCTGTAAATTCACCTGTTTTAGTAGAATTTTCATTTTTCTTCGACAAAAAGGAAATTTTTTGGTTGAAAACTTTAACAATATTCTAAAACGTGATACTTTTTGCTTAAAAATTCGACTATTTATCAAAAAAGTAACTTATTGGTTACCATTCTTATTTTGACGTTGGAAAGTGAACTGGAATCTTCTTGTATAAAAACTTATCAATTTTTTTTTAAGTTTGTTTTTAATTCATCTATTTTAGAAGAACTTTCATCTTTCTTCAAAAAAATGTAACTGTTCGATTAAAAATTTAACTATTTTTTAAAAGTTTTTTAAACCTGCTTTAGAAAAAATTACACCTTTCTTGAATAATATTTAGACGTTTTGTTGAAAATTGAACTATTTCATACAAAAATTATTTTTTGTTTAAATTTAATACTTTGGTGCTGAAAAGTGAACTGAAATCTTTTCTGGATGAAAATTCAAGTTTTTGTTTTAATTTTGTTTTTTAAATTAAAAGCTAATTTATTTCACGAAAAATATCACCTTTCTTAGAAAAAATTGTACTTTCTGATTAAAAAATACCGTATCTTATTAAAAAGTAATACTTTTGTTTAAACATTTTTTTTTTGAAAATTTAACTACTCAGGTAAAAGTTAAACAACATTGTTAAAAATTTACTTTATTGCAAAAATTCGGCTTTTTAAATTGAAAATTCATCTTTTTTCGTAGAAACTTATTGCTTCTTTAAAAATTCATTTTTCGATTTTGAAAAATCAACTGGAATATTTTTTGGAGGAAAATAAATAATTTTCTTGGTTTAAAAATTTCATTTTTGTTTGGTGAAAATACATCACTTTTCGTAGAAAATTAATTTTTTTGTGATGTCACATTTTTATATGAAAAATAAATTTTTATAGCGAAAATTCGTTTTTTTTAATTCTTTCTTTTATATGAATTCCTCTTTTTTTATTTAAATATAAACTTTGACACCTTAATGTTGTAAATTTATCTTTTAAGGTGGAAAATTCAACTATCATATTAATATAAAGATTCTATGTCAAAAGTATTACACGATTAAAATGCTAATATTTAAATATAACTGAATAAGGACAATAAAAACTTACTCTAGGAAAAATCAGGGTATTTTAAAAATGAATTTTTTTGCACATCGTAACTAATTTTATTAGCAACAACTAACCAAACATTTCTATAAAATAAAAATGACGTAAGTTTCCTCTTTTGAAATTCCTATTTATACTATTATATCATTTTTTAATATTACGTCTAGGTATTATTTACATATAAATAGTGCTTTCAAGTAGTGGCATGCAAAATGACGTTCCTTTGGATTTTAAAAATTGTTAAAAGTTCTTTCAATACATTTTCAATAATTATGCTCAAGTGTCAATTTGTCCGCACCTCAATAGTCTCACCATTTATAACTCTAAATCCCACCTATTTACATATGTAATTTCACAAACAAGATTTATTCGAAGAAAATGCACAAGAGTGTTGAAACGTCGAGCCATGCGTAAGTTATGTTCCCCAGTGTCAAAAATTTTAATTATCCGAACTGACGTGAAAGTGCTTGCGTCAGTTGTACCAGCAAGTAAATACATATGAATACCTAAGTTACACTTATAAGCTAAAAAAGGGAAATGAATAAAATTTATGAATTTTTCAATTGTCGGATTATTATTAGTACCTGGTAAGCGTCTCGAAACATTTACAACTAATTAGCACTTGATCTTGTCTTATTAATTATTGCTTTCTAGCTCAGGGAGTCATAACAAATCGTATTTTTATTCTATCCAACAATAAAAGTTTTCTTCATAAATTTTCAACTGCAGGAAGAATTTCACAATGGATGAATATTTTATGACGTTTTGCTCGTAAATAATGAAATTATTATTTACATACTGTTAAAGGGACTCAAATATTTAAATGAAGGTTGACTGACAATGGTTTCAGCAATAGAAAACGCCTTCGGGTTCGCGGGGGCGAAACGACAATATGTATCCCCATTAAAAGTTGAAATTTTTCGAACCTCAATAAGGACTTGTATAGCCCACTAAATTCAGAATCAGCTACTTATCATATAGCTATTAAACTAGCGTTACTTTCACGCCTATTCCGGATTTAACGTTTTTCCATCTTCATAGAATCCTGTCTAGATGCAGCTGAGAAAAGCGTAGGTGTAATGCATATCGATCGATACAAATTGCCACCTCTCTGGAACTTACGACCCGCTGCTTTCTATTATTGGATAAACCCCTGATAAATGCTCGTTCAGGGTCCAAGAGCCCCTGCAATAATTCGCCATTAACGTACTGAGTCGCGATAAACTAGTCTCGATAAATCCACCCGATTCGGCACGCTCGCAAATCATACAGCACCTCGCGACCCGCGTCCTAAGCCGGAGACTCAACTTCGTATCAAAGCAAAGGCGTGAATTCTCGCTAGATGAAATCGTGATAAGTCAGTGTCTGAAGAAACATGCCAGATATCACGAAAAGAGTACAATAGCTTCTTAGTAACTGCTACTTCTGAGTTCTGTGAGAAAAGATCATTGTTGCTGTGTAAACACGGTATGGAGGATAAGGCCTGTTCAGATTGACATCCAACCAAGATAGTTTCGAGTAAACTATACGAGACAAAGTCTGATTAATTTTTTTAAATTATGTCACAAGAGAGACTAGTAGCGCACTAGGGAAAGTGGTCGATAAGGAATCTGGCGGCGGCCTATCTTGGAAAGTCAACCTTGCAATGACCTAATGTGAACCCGGGAACAGCTCTGCACAACCGGGCACTACTACCAAGAGATCTCTTTGAGTACTATACATATAGCGAGGAGTACGGTACCAGTGTGTTGATATGGTGGTGGTACACTCCAAGGTATCGCGGTGGAGACCTCCACGGCGTTGGAGTTTTATCGGGAGAAAATCTACTCTTGTAGGTATGCCCAGCGGGATGGGAGGAAACCGCCGTGGGCCTTAGGATCCCCCTACTACCTGGGTCGCGAATGGCACACCATGGCACACTGGCAACGCGCACAGAGAACACCATGTGTTACCAGCGGGAGCGCAGACCCGATACAAGATACTGCCACGTGTTACACGCTGTTCGCCACCAGAAGAAACGTATGCCGCCATTCTTCTAGATTTACCGGCCAAAGGCTAAAATCGAGTCACCATTCTCTCTTTGTTTCCAGAAAGAAGGAATTTAGTTTAAGTCGGGAAACTGGAAAACCAGCACCACCCTTTAGCATTAGTAGCTTCTTGACATGTATAATAGTAATAATTTTGTGACCCAGCACTGATGTTTTTAGCCTATAGTTGCTACGTTTTTGTTAATTGCTAAAGATCTTGATTCTTCTCTTTCCTTTCTAGTACGGCAAAAGTACATGCGATGTTTACGATTTGTTCTTTTACGTAAGGAGAGATCTAGTTTTTCGAGCAAGATCATCTAGAGTGGGGTATGTTGGTGCTCCAGCTTAGCTAACTCGGGTTGTTTTAACTCCACGTGACGTAATTCTGCTCCCATATACGTTGTTCATGCATCTCGCGAGGCGCCCGCAAGAAATTAATACATAAACTAACCTTTCCAATCCCAGATATAGGACATACAAACTCCAGCAACGAGTGAGATATTAACTGTCCAATCGGTATCGCAGATCGCGGTATGAGATCGAACTTCTGCGTTTACAACGAGCAAACGTGACGTGCTACCCGATCTCTGCGCCTGCACAGGCACGGTGCATAGAAATCGATGTAAGAATCGATTCCCATTCGGTCGTCTTAGGGATAATTATGCATGAGCCAACAACCAATAGTCGTAATATAAACCTTATTAAAAGAGAGACAATGATGACTTTTAATGACAATATTCAATTAATGCAGCAGCTAATCTTTAAGGACATTGTTGTCTGCATTTATGTACATTAGACTACTCATAAAAATGGCGAGGTTATTTGCGAAAAACGTATTAAACATAATGGTGCTAGGCAATAAGAAAAATATTTGCGTGGATGTCTTAGTTTTGAGGAGGAATTTTCAAATTTGTATTTGAGGTCTTCATAATCATCCTTTAGGTAATATTTCAACATAAGAAATAAATTGAGGTAACTATTTGTGCCTGCAGATCAGAACAATTCTCGAGCTAAGTGAGGAAGTACCTATTGAGACAAACTCTGTACCATATGATAATTTTTGTGGTTCCACAATTTTGAATGCTAATTTACCTAATCCTCAATATAATTTGGAATTAAAAACTAATTAGGAACTAAAACCCCTTTTGAAACCCTTCGATTCGAACCGATTGCAAGGAACTAAAAATGGATCAGGATGAAACGCAGGATGGTTCATGAAACTAAAAAGAGAGGAGACGAATCCGACATGGATTACAGAGATAATCAATTAGCGATGAAACAGCAAGCGAGAAAGAAGTAGCTTCATGAGAAGATTCTACTTGGCTTTCAGTAACTCTTGAATAACTGTGTCTCTTAAGATTCTGCAACTTCTTATTTTCGCCTCATTGAATTCATCAGTCCTTAACCACTCAAAAAACTTCGTTTAGTCACGCTTTGTTATAATCTTTAGGAACTTAAAACAAGATTGTCTTTCTCTGACCTCTTCATCCGCATAAAGATAACTAGAAACCAGAAGGTAATTAGTTTCAATTATATTATTACATACAAAAGATTCTATTCTATCTTGAAATGGAAGAAATTTTAATGTAACACTTATTGATGTTTCTTGAACCATACAACTCCATGTTGAAATATTCTTTCCCTATGATTATCCAATTTTCTCCTATCGACGAGAATCAATCTAATCCGATTTCACGGCGTATTTTCAAGTTTCAGCGAGACAGACAGTTTTCGCCTATTCGATATAAGTATCCGTTGCAGCAGCTAAGCAGCGGTGTGCCAGGTTGGCCCCTGACATTTTCCTTGACGTGGCGCCCACCACCCACGGTACTAAATGTCACTCCTCTGAAAAGGACGTGATCGATGCGACTCGCTCCACGTTTACCGGCATCCTTATAAGTTCCTATGTCTATATTGTTTGCGTGGTTTGCGTGGGTACGCGAATACCTGTCACTGGTCACGAGGACGAGTGAGTACCGGCATCCGAGAGAGCGACTGTTCAGACGAAACCTAACGATAAGCATGATCGACCGTATCGAAGCGAGTAGCCCTTCTACTTGTATCTTGATCTTTGATCAAGGACATTTACTTGATGTTGATGGAGGGTTAAAATGATAAATTCCTCTTAGTGACATTTACCGACATCTGGAAATTTCGATTGTTCTGCCTCATGTTAAAAAGTTCACATCCGGATAAGGGTTGTCCTGTGCTAGAAGGTTCATATCCTTCCTAAGTGTTCTACTCTAAATAATCAATATTCGAAACATCATTTATCATTATTCGTAATCCGAATTTCTAAAGTCTAGATCTAACCCTGAAGAGCAAACTATCCTAGTTACAAACAATAGTTTTAAAAACCCTCACAGATCGAAACGACAATACTAGCTAGCCGTTTCATCAACTTTTCAACGTTAGTGTATCTAGTGCAGCATTATTTTGGTGAAGAATGAATAGATAATTTTGAGACGTAATCGATTTCTATTTTGCAATCCATAGCTAATACCAAAGATAAAAAGATTAATTTCCTGGAGCTTGATGGATAGGAGCCTTCTGAGTTTGGCATGAACCTGAATTCCTTGCCTTCCTTGGTTGGATATACGGTATACGCACTGTGGTGATGGGAAGCATTCCTGCACGTCACCGTGTCCGCCCAGTGGCTCAGCCGAATCGCACAGGACTCCTTATATAATTAACCATTAAATTATAAGTTTGGCTATCGAACCGCCAGCGAAGCGGTAGTCGTAGCGGCAGCCGGTACGATCGCATCTGCCGCCACGAACTAGAAGTAATTACTTACTCGATTGTAGTAGGAGGAGAGAAGAAGGGTAGACAGAGAGGGAATTAAAAAGGAATCAAAAAAACCCTGGTCGGCTACCTTACTTTGCCGCGGAATTGCCCCGCATTGCTACAGTCCATGCTCGATCGGTAATGATCGTCCTACGTACTGGCCTTTTTAATCGGCATTAATCGCGCCAGGACCCTTCAGGATCCCGCTGATATCTCCGGCTTTGAGGCTCTCAAAAAGAATTTAAGGTCCCTCCCATTTATTTTAAAAGGAGATTCACATACCGGTAAATCGGTGAAATATTCTCCAAACAATCTTCCATTGCTTCGAATGTTCAATTTTTGATCAAATGGACAAGTCAGCGAGGCGTTTATTTCTCCATAAAGGCAAACGAAATCTTCAACTAAAGTAAAGTTTCATGAAAGCGTGAACTAGAATGTACGAATTTTACAGAATTTTTTGTTGAATCTTAAAGATGCTGATTCCTGACCAACCAAACAAATTCTTGTTTTATCCTTCCTTGTGATAAGTATTTCCATCATCCTAGGTATTTATTTAAAAAGACTGATTGGAATGTTGAAGGACGTGGGCTTTAGCTCGTGAAACGGGATTAAATTGATATAAGGAAGTGGCATCTTTCGCACCCTGCTGATATCAGAAGACCCGTGATCTAAATGGGCAGAATCAGTACGCGATACGGTTGAATACCGATCGAGAACGTCGTTCATCTTATGCAATCAATGAAGCAAATCAGCGATTTAATATTTTTTTAAAGAATCTGTTTGCTTAGAAATTGCTGAAAAAATGCGATTTCTTCACTTTGATAACAAGCCACTTTCCTCTCAATTGACTTTGTACATTCTTATGTGTTGAACACGGTTACTAACAATTTTAACCCCCTAGCTGTTAAGCTATAAATTCTTTAAATCAGTAATTGGTTTAGTTACACCTTAATTAGAGGGTTCTAAAGAAAATAACTAAAATGATTAAGTGTTCGGTGTTTAAATTCGAATTCTCTCGAGTAAAATGTTATTTTTTGGTTTCATGGTAAAACTGCCTTCATGGGTGAAGTACTTAATTACGCAACTTGAAAGCCGAGCACCCATTCGCTTACTGTGCTAATTAACGACCGGTTCGAGTTGTAAGCGCTGACACAGGACGGACAGGGCAGGTGCACGAATAATACGGTGTAGACGACAAAGTGGAGCGGAAAGTGTTGTCAAGTCAAGTGACCCCATAGATTGTCTTTTTCCATCTTTAGATACTACTTGTCCTCATTATCACATGAAATTACCCACTCGATTTACGGTTCATCGAGTTGAATTCTGTCACGGGTTTAATCAGTGAGGTTCAATGATTACTTAGTACGAGCACTCATCTAGTCGTACACGTTGTCATTCGTCATCTGGTGAGGTATGACACCTAACTTTCATCAATATTGTGCTAACCTTTGGATAATTATCTTTTAAAAGCCGCAATTTATCACTGTTTCACGAGTGATAAATCAAAATGATAATTCAACCAGTGGCAATTTCATTGGATCAGTTTAAGAGAGTTCTGTACTATTTTCGTAAATATTATATCTTCGAGGAACAATGCATCTTGGAAATAAATTCCGCTCCCCTTGGTGCCATTAATTTTTTTACTATTTATTTTATATTTCTTTATTTTCTAATTCTCTTCACGTTTGCACTTCATTCTGCAATTTTCCCCTTATGTCCAATTGCCCTCCTGCGCAGTCGATTTTTCTCGCTGCTCAGCAGGAATCCTTTTGCGACGGTTACTGACTGCAAGAGCAAACCACCTGACCACTCAGACTCGCAAGATCTCGATAGATCATTATTATAGCCTGCACAACCGGTAGTCATATAAATATATCGAAATCGAGGATGATTTATTTACTGCGTCTGGTCATTAAATACATATCTGAATTAACGAGAATTCCTTCCCGTGCTGGTTCAGGATTAAAGAAAAATACCAATACTTTTTTTCTAAGGGTTATAATAAAGAAGTTGAATGATACAATGAGAAGAATTTTTCAGGTCGATGTGATTTGATCTTATTTTAGCACAACTACACTAAAAAAAATGTCTAGTTAAATAATACAGAATTTGGGTTGAATATTCCCTTATTATGTTTTCATGTTAGAATAACCAGAATTCTAAACAAATTAACCAAAAATTCCGATTAAATCATTTTTAATACAAAATAAATATTGAGAATAAATATTTATTCATTAAGGTAATACAAGAATGATTTTCTTAAAATTTTTTAAAAATTCAATTAGGTTTGTCAGGATTTCGGATATGTTGAATCAAAATTTTAATAAAAAAGTTAATTGCTAAAAGAAAACTTGAGCTTTCAAAAAAAGTGTTAAGCTTCCAATAAAAAAGAGTTTAATCATCAACTTCATAAGACCAATTTTCAACCAGATGCATTTTTAACCAAAATTTTTTAATTTTCACCAAAGAAGCCGAACTTTCTGCTAAATATAATGTATCTAGAAGAAAATTTTTCTAACAAAAAATACGATTTTCAACTAAAATTATAAATCTTTACTCTAAAAATCAATTTCCAGCCAAGTATGTAGTTTAACTGTTAAAAAAAGCTTTGTTTTCAAACAAAATATTTAAAACAAACAGTAGAAATTTTACCGGTAAAAGATAAAATTCCTATTATTAAATTTTCAAGCGAAAAAAGTAAATTTATTACAAAGCATTTAACTTTTATAAGAAAAAAAATTAATTTTGAATGAAAAAGTTAATTTTCAAACTAGATCAATTATGAAGCAATCTATTAAATTAAAAAAATGAGTTTTCTGTAAAAAAAAGTGTAATGATTAGTCTTTCAGTCAAAAAATATTTTCATTTTAAATGAAAACTAATTGAATTTATTAAAAAAAGAATTTTCTATCCAAAAGATTAATTTCCTGCTAAAAAACAACGAATTTTCGACCTTAAAAAAAAAAATAGATTTTAAACAAACAGTTTTATTTTTAACCGTAACAAATGAAATTCCTATTATTGAATTTTCAAAAAATGAAATGAACGAAAAAATTATTTTGTAACCAAAAAGTTAATTTCTCAAAATATCGTCGACATTTTCACCAAACTGTTAAATCTTTACCTCCCCCTGTCTAACAAATTTGTTGCAAGAAATAAAACTTTCAACCAAACAATATGAATTTTTAATAAGGATTTCTATAAAATAGTTTAATTTTCTACAAGAATAATAGAATTTTCAACCCAAAGAAAAAGAATGTTGAACAAAATAGTTACATTTTTAAGCCAAATGGCCATTTTTCTAGAAAAACGTTGAATTTAAAAAAAAATTGATTTTGAATAAAATAAAAAACGAATTTTCAAAAAAATAATTAAAATTTGGAAGAGGAAGAATAATTATTTACCAAAAAAGATAAACTTACAACAAAATACATCAATATTTATTCGAAGAGTAAAATTTATATCGAAAATAGATCAATTACAAATCAAAAATATAAAAGGAGACAATTCACTCAGAAAGAATTTACTTTTAAAAAAAATAATTTGCTTTTTTAATTGACTCTATTCATTTAGTTTGTATTGAAACAACAAAAAAACGCGAAAAAGGGAAATTTTAAAGTCAAAAAGACCATTTTCCTAGAAAAAAATTGAATTTTCAACAAAAATCTTCATTTTTAACTAAATAGCTGCATTTTAAAATAAAAACTAAGAAAATTAGACCAAAAATCAAGCAGTTAAATTTTCAGTTTAGAAAATTGATTTTAAATAAGATTAAAAACGAAATTTTTTTACAAAAAATTGCATTCTTAAGCCAGAAAAGGCCATTTTTCTCACGAAAGTTTAATATTAAACAAAAAAGTTCCTTATTAACTAAACAGTTGCATTTTAAACAAAAACTAATCATTTTAATTAAAAAATCAAAGAGTTAAATTTTCAGTTAAAAAATTTATTTAAATAACAATAAAAAACGAATTTTCGATAAAATAGTTAAATTTTGGATTAGGAAGATTAACTTTTTATCAAAAAAGACGAACTTACAATAAAATACATCAATATGCATGTAAATAACAAAATTTATATCGAAAAGAGATAAATTACAAATATAAAATATAAAAGGTGACTTTTTCCTTTAAAAAAATAATTTAAAAAAAAGAATTTGATTTTTTAGTGGACTTTATTCATTTAGTTTGTATTTAAGCAACAAAAAAAACGCGAAAAAGGAAAATTTTAAAGTCGAAAAGACCGTTTTCCTAGAAAAAAATTAAATGGTCAACAAAAATGTTCATTTTTAACTAAACAGTTGCATTTTGAACTAAAAAATAATAGTTGTAAACCAAAAATCAAACAGTTGAATTTTTAGTTTAAAAAATTGATTTTAAATAAGAATAAAAAACAGATTTTTTTACAAAATAGTTGCATTATCAAGCCAGCAAGGCCATTCTTCTCAAAAAAATTCAATATTTAACAAAAAAGTTCCTTTTTAACTAAATAGTTGAATTTTAAACAAAAAACTATTAATTTTATCGAACAGTTAAATTTTTAGTTAAAAAATAAACTATTATTTACATAAGAAAAATTGAGCAGTTAAATTTTCAGTTTGTTTGGATTTCAAATTTATTTGGAATAACAATAAAAAACGAATTTTCGATAATA
Organism: Druon quercuslanigerum; assembly: GCA_010014905.2. Lineage (NCBI taxonomy): Eukaryota > Metazoa > Arthropoda > Insecta > Hymenoptera > Cynipidae > Druon > Druon quercuslanigerum. The sequence continues at coordinate 7,195,973 of JAAAKG020000008.1, read as the reverse complement.
TAGTTAAATTTTGGATTAGAAAGATTAATTGTTTATAAAAAAGAACTTACAATAAAATACATCAATATGCATTCAAATAGTAAAATTTATATCGTAACTAGACTTTTTACTCTAAAAGACTGAACTTTCACAGAATAAAAATTGGCTTTTTTTAATGGAATCTATTCATTCAGTTCGTATTAAAGCAATAAAAAAACGAGAAAGAAGGAAATTTTAAAGTCAAAAAGGCCTTTTTTTCGAAAAAAATTGAATTGCCAACAAAAATCTTTATTTTTGACTAAGCAGTTGCAATTTAAAATAAAAACTAATAAAATTAAACCAAAAATCATACAGTTAAATTTTAACTTTAAAAAAATGATTTTAAATGACAATAAAAAACAAATTTTTTTACAAAATAGTTGCATTCTTAAGCCAAAAAGGCCATTTTTCTCAAAAAAGTTTAATATTTAACAAAAAAGTTCCTTTTTAACTAAACAGTTGCATTTTAAACAAAAACTATTATTTTAAATCAAAAATCGAACAGATAAATTTTCATTTATAAAAATTATTTGGAATAGCAATTAAAAATGAATTTTCGATTGCATATCAAAAATATAAGAGTAAACTTTTTACTTTAAAAGAATAAACTTTCAAAGAATAATGATTTGCTTTTTTTAAATAGAATGTATTTATTTAGTTCGTATTTAAGCAACAAGAAAAACGAAAAAAGGAAATTTTAAAGCCAAAAAGACCATTTTCTCAAAAAAAATTTAATTGTCCACAAAAATGTTCATTTGTAACTCAAAGTTAATAATAAAATTAATAATAATAATAATAATTTTAAATAATTCTAATAATTCTAAACCAAAAATCAAACCGTTAAATTTTCAGTTTAAAAAATTGATTTTAATTAAAAATAAAAAACACATTTTTTTACAAAATAGTAAAATTTTAAATTAAGAAGGTTAATTCTTTTACCAAAAGGACGAATTTACAACAAAATGCATCAATTTAGAAGAATTTCAGAAAAATAATTATCCAGAGTGAAATTTTCCTAAATGATGTCACAAAAACCATTCCCCCCCCCTCCACCGCCGCAATCTACCCAAAAAGATAAAAAACAACAATAAAACTGACGAATTTGATTCTGATAAGTTCATGGATGAGATCAGGATCTTAAAGCCATTGCCTGAGAATGAGAAAATAGGGAATGAATTAAAGGCGATTGTCGATTGTTAATTAATGCGATTATAAAGCATTGTGAGAAAGGAATCGCTATAGTTTCATTTCATGTTTCTTACGCCATATAGAGAGGAAGAAAAGAAGAAAGAAACGGAATTGTAGGAGTAGAAAGAGAGAGAGGGTAATTCGGAACAATCGAATTAACGTTCCAGAATGTTAAATAATGCGACGATAGTATCTCGATCGTCTCGAACCTCCGGCAAACGATATTCGATTTACTCGTGCCACGGCGCTCCATTTAATCCTGCCCCCCCCCCTCCACTAACAGATCCTGTAATTGCTTTAATTACATATCTCCGCATTGTCCGATAATCTCAGACTAAAAACGTGATTGTCCACCTTCTTCTTTCTTTCTACAATCCGCCCTTTATTGTTCCAAAGAATGAAAAGGAACAAAGTTCATTCTCTTTTAGTCCGATAATGAAACTCATATTTTAAATAATAATTTATGAGAAAAATAGTTCATAGGGGTAATTGTTGAAAATATTTTTTAATCAGAAGCTGGGTTAGATGATGACAGTAGAAAGAAGAGACAGGAACTGGGAATAAAGGTTGGTTTAAGTAGAAAAGGTGGCGCATAGTCAGACACGCGATTATGCTGTAATTATATGAAAGGTTCATAAACTACGTTACTAATTTGAGCGGTGAGGTGACAATAATTTAATAAGTATAAAAATCACTGTCATCAGACCTCACACTTTTAAAATATTTAAAAAAAAGTATATAACATTTTTTTAATTCAGCTTTTTAAATTATTTCTCTTTTCCTCTCTTTTCTAGAAAGTTTCCCTTTTTCTGTTTTTTTTTCGTTTACGTGCAAACCGAAGGAATAAAATTTAATAGGAAGGAACAAATTTTGTTCTGTAAAAATTTCATGTTTGTTTATTAAGAATTCTAATATTATATTTTTGTTTCAGAATTCAACTCGTTTGGTTAAAAAATCTACTATTTGGTTGAAAATCGAATTATTTTTTATGAAAATGTAACTATTTTATTCCAATCCATATTTTTTGGTTAAAAATTTAACTGCTAGGGTAAACAATTTTCTCTTTTTTGGTAAACAATTTTTTGGTTAAAAATTTACCTTTTTGGATGAAAATTCAACTATTTGGTGGAAAAATGATATATTTTGATGGAGATTTTTTTTGTTTCGCAGAAAATTTTTTTTTGGCAAGTTTAACTTTTACGGTTAATATTAAATTATTTTCTTGAAAATTGATTTATTTGGTCGAAAATTGAACTATCATGTCAGAAATTCGTTTTTTTTTGGCTTAAAATAAATGTTTAAAATTGAAAATGCAAGCTTTCTTTTTTTTGTTAAAAAATTATATTTTTAATAGAAAATTAATCTTTTCCAGTTAAAAGTTAATTTTTGCTTTCAAAAATCGTCTATTTTGAAAGCCAATTCATCTGTTTGGTTCGAAGTTTACTTTTTTGTTGAAAATGAGTATTTCTGTTCGAAAATTGAACTATTATATTTTAGTAGAAGATTATTCTCTTTAGCAAAAAATTAAACTTTTTTTTAATTTACCTATTTGATAGGAAACTAAATTTTTCTTGAAAAAATCATATTTTGGGCCACGATTTATGGCCAAGGCTTTTTGCAGGCCACTCTCGACATTAGACTGAAACCGAGAGTTTGGTGTGTTTTGTAGATAATTTGTTTGCGGGGCTTAAAAATGCATATTGTTGGCTGATAAATCCATTTTTTAAAATTCCTTTATTTTGGTAGAAAATTCATATTTTTCTTTTTGAAAATTGCTTATTTAAACAAAAACTTTAACGATTCCATGTTTAGCACCTTTCTGATTAAAAATTTAATTTTTTTTACCCTAAAGCCAACAACTTACATCACAATTTCTACAAAATTTTAAGTATTTAGTAGGAAACTAACTTTTTTGAAAAATCAAATTTTGGGCCACGATTTATGGCCAAGGCTATTTGCAGGCAACTCCCGACATTGGACTAAAACCGAAAGTTTGGTGTATTTTATGGATAGTTTGTTTGCGGGGCTTAAAAATGCATATTGTTGGCTGATAAATCCATTTTCTTAAATTCCTTTATTTTGGTAGAAAATTCATATTTTTCTTCTAGAAAATTGCTTTTTTAAACAAAAACTTTATCGATTCCTTTTTTAGCACCTTTCTGATTAAAAATTCTTTTTTTTTGAAAACGTAACTCTTTTTGGTTCAATTAGATTTTTATTTTATTTTTTGATGATTTCGTTTAAAATGCATCTTTGGAGGTTCAAAATTCAACTATTTGATTCAAAAATCCAAAATTGTGTTAACAATTAAATTTTTCGTAAAAAATGTAATTATTTTCAAATTTTTTTTTCAAATTCAACATTTCTGTTAAAATTTCCTCTTTTTGGATTGACAATTCATTTTTTGCGATACAAAATTCATCTTCTTGGCTCAAAATTCATCTCGCTTGATCGAGAATTAACTTTCGCATTGAAAATTCAATTGCCTTTTAAAATTTTTGTCTTGATTAAAAACTCGTACCTCTTGCTGGCAAGTTCAACTATTTGGTTCTAAGTTCAATTTTGTGGTTAAAAATTAATTTTTGTTTGCTAATTTGATAAAACTTTGTGTTTTTATTCAGCAATTGATTAAATATTTGACTGGTATATACAGAAAAGTTGTTTTAAGCTGTAGTTTATATATCTCCGTGTTAAATTTTTGAAAAGAATGGACTTGAACTGATTCTTTATTTTCAGTCTTTTTCTTCTACATTGATGATCTGACGCTTGATTTTTGTTCATAGGTCAAACCGAAGTTAACCTCCTTAAGTCGACCACACACGTCGTGATCTCGATACCCTCGCCGTTCTCTTTTACGGCAGTCCAAAGAGCTCTGCTCTGCACCTATCAGACGATTCGCGAATCTAAATGCAAAATGGCTTGCACACGTGCATTGCTAACCCTCTCCTATGATTCAACCAACCCTAATTTAGCATCATTATTATCGTCTAATCTCAAAGGAATTTCTCCCCAATTTGATCTCAAATCTAAAGTGCATGTATCAAGCTGGTGCATACTTTTAATGAATTATTCAAGGAATATATCTTGAATAGGAATGGTTCTGAATTTTAAAGGGATACTGCATTTTTAAGGGTATTGAGTTTCTCTTTGAAGTTTTGAAAGTATAGTCCAGAGTTGGAAATTTTCAAGTTTCTTAAGACCCTTGGAAATCATCGGGAAATTTCGATTGTAAAACTTATCATAAAACATATCATGCGCTTCAGACAGATGATAAGTTATGAAACCAACAAGCGATGTAAAAGACGGTTTTACTAACTCCCTTTTTAGATAATTAGTAGAAAACTTCATTCACCATGATAACCAAGCCTCCATTTGGCCTGTTTTACAATCAGAATTTACCGTCGATTTCCAGAAGCCTTAATCAAGATGAGATGAAAAAAGGGACATTTCAGCTCTGGCGGTCATCCTCAAATGACAAAATCGTATTTCATCCGTTCCCGGCTTTTTGGCTAAGAGAGTAGTATATCGTTTGAAATCTGATCAAAGAAACATAGACGCTTTGGTACTTGGAAAGGAGTCGAGAGAACGTCAGTCTTTCTTCGAAGGGAAAGAGGGACCAAGGCGTGACCCCTTCTTGCCACCGAGTCGTTTCTCTCATCAACGAGACGACCGATCTCTGAAAGACATTTCCCAGAACGTCGATAATGAGTGAATATAGCTCGAAGCTTCGCTTCAATTAGCGATCACAGTATCCGCATCGATTCAAACCAGCGGTTCTCAACAAGAACCTCCACCCCTCAATTAGACTATAGAAAACTAAAAAAGGAGCGTTAAATCTCAAGGCATCAGGTGCCTGATGCTAAACAAGCTTTTAGGCACTTCGTGAGACTCTAGCCAAGAGCCTTCTCCACTAAGCGCTATTTTCGCAAAGTGTCTCTCTCATCCATCACCTACAATTTAAGTGTCTTGAACATGGCATTAGATGAGTATGCGCGAGACGATATTCAAATAATCCGCCTACATGAATTAACAACCATCCGCGATACAACAAATGGACAACTAAAATTCGAGTCCCATGAGAGGACAACACAAGAGTCGAAAATTTGGGGTTCTTGTTCCTAAGTATCTTTTTTTAATATCAGACAAATCCCTGGATGCAGAGATATATTTTGAAGCAAAGTGTGTCCAGCGGATATTTCAAATCGAATTTACAATCCAGCTACAATATTGCGCGTGTAAACAGATACTCGGGATTATAAGGCCGCGACGAGGCACATAAATTTAATTCCACGGGTATATTCGACTATTACAAGCTGGCAGCGGGTTCTCTCTTTCCCGAGTCTGATCCGAAAGATCAGATCTCGTCTCGTAACGGTCGTTGTCAACAAATCGTAGATCGTATTCTTCAGCGAACTGAAGATCCCGAGGACACGCTTCAGTGCTTGATTACTATCGATATTGTAATTATCGTCCTATCTTAGTGGTCGAAGGTCAGGGAAACTCTGGAAATCAGGCAAAAGTCAGAGAAAAATTGGTCAATTTTGAAAATAAATCCGGAATGCAATCTGGCATCAAGTCAACAAGAAATTTGAAGAATTAGTTTACAATCTGGTAAAATTCGATTGGAATCGTAGAAACGCAAATCGGTTTCGTTTGAATAACAAAGTAAGGTATCGCTCCCAGTTACTAGACCTAATTTGCATAATTACAACGAAACAAGAAAATCGTTCTTCAAGTCTCGCGTTCCGCAAAGCTACGCGCAATTGTGCAAGACGCTAAGTAAATCTCGAGCGAAGAGACCTGCGTTTAGTTTGTGCACAGCTGCAGTGTTTGCGGGAAAAATTGCCCATAAATCGATCCGATCGAATACTTCCAGGTTGAATTAAACTTGTATCAGATTTATGGAAATATTTCCCGTTTTTTCATAATTTTTAATAGGAGTACGTCTCAACTGAAACTGGGTTTCATAAATTGAAAAGAAGTGTAATTTATTTCTGTTCTGGAATCTCGAAAAGAATACCGGAAGATTTGGTGGTTCCTTGTGATAAAATTGAGGCTTGCATTGTGTTTGGTAATAAGCTTCCAATAATTTGTCATAAAAGTGAATTTATTTGGTGATTTGCATCAGTGTTGTGCCAATTTTCGCTCGAGCCCGCATCCGCGAGGCTCAAACTTTCAAACATTGCCGCTGACATGATTGCATTTGCATTATACACGCCGGCGGTCCGGTGCTTGCTGCAGATTTATCCGGGCCCAAGCTTTATTTATCTGGAGTTATGGCAAAACACCGAACGAGTCGACGCCGACCAATAACGTATGGTAATGGGAGTCCGATTAACTTTCGTTCTTGCAGTTTGCTCTCTTGCTTTTTGCCCTATCGTAACACGAGCGCTACGTGAACCTCTGACCTCTTTGGCCTGGTGCAACCTCTCATTCACTGATTCAACGACTTGAGGAAATCCACCTCTTGCTTAGAGATATTAAACATCAAATTCAAAATTTAATTTAACATTTTAATTATTGGCAAAAAATGGCCTTTAGAAACAATGTTGGATCTCAGGGAACTGAAAGCAAGAAGAAAAGGAATTCAAAATAATAAATTGCTCCATAGAAAATGTTTGTACAAAAGATGCAAAATGCATAGGCAAACTTTGAGAGTCAAAATTTAGAAGGTCAGTTTGATCTTCTAGATCGTATCAGGTATCATCTTTAATTATTTCTTCATATACAGGCAGACCATCATGATCGGTAAATTCAATTCATTGCAAGATGAAAGTTAAATTTCTTTTAAGAGCTGTAAAGAATTACCGGCGAAAAAAATTAATTTAACAGATTTTTTGCCATGAGGATCATAAGTGAACACTCTTTTATTTGACGAATAACTTCTCAGACTACTCCGCATAATATTGAAGAGAAAAAGCAAACAACGTTCTTCCCGGTTAGAAATGGCGGAAAACCACGAACTTCTTGCATTCCGCGGTTTAGGGTCTAGAGGTTCTTACGGACAAGAAACACTATATATATTACTAACACTACCACAGGACGTACATAAAGTTACGAGAGACAAATAAGACTGCAATGAACTTTTTTTTAGTTTTGTAATTGTCACGTTCTTAAGAGAATATTTTGAAACTAATAGAAGTAAATAAAGTTTTCAAACAAAAAACTTCTCTGGATTACTTATTATTACTCCGGATTAGATTAGATATTTAGGGATAACACAAAATTACTTGAATTAAATTATCCTGGATTAAAACGGATTAGTCCAAATTGACCCGATTGCCCTTTTTTAGAAATAAATTACTCAAAATCAGAACGGGATTGCAAAATGGATTACTTCAGAATTATTTAAATATATACATGGTTTTTTTACTTACGAGCATAATGAGAAAAGTTTTTAGCAGTTGAAACTCACCTGAAACAAACAACAAATATTTCTGTTAATAACTTACTCTTTTAAAAAAATGCTTTAACATTTAGAAAAAGATTGTTTGATTTGAAAAAATTTGTGCGTGTATCCAAGAAAACAGTTTTTTTGTGCATGATTTTTTTTATTACAAAAGCATATATCAAAGAACGCTCGGAATTTTTCGATTAATAATAATCCTTATTATAGATGTTTCCACTAAGATTTGCGTATCAGATGGTATTATGGTAGATAGAAGATATAAAAGAGCCTATGCATGTGAAAAAGTGGGAGGGGGCAGAATTGGCGAACCTGTAAGTCGTTCCGCGTCCTCGCACATCAGGCAAACCTGCTTGTTCCATTCAATTTTCTTCAGATCGAACTGTACATCTTCAAATAGAATTATTTCATAATTCATGCTTTTGTATCTACCTCGATAATTCGAAAAGTGGTATTAAGAACCCATTAACTTTTATAGGAAGCACTGCCACAGATTAATGTACGTATACTTGAAACTTCAATAAAAACTTGAAACTTCAATCAAAGAAATAAATTTCCAATAACAATTATCAGTCTTCAGCTACAAAATTCATTTTTAAGAAAATGGTTCAATCTTCAACCACTTTGACTAAAAAATATAAATTTGCAACCCAAAAAGATGAGTATTTAACAAAACAGTTGAATTTTGGTCCAAAAAATATGACTCTGCAACAATAAAGTTGGATTTTCTTATTGGCTTCCATTAGCTCCGTTTTCATTTAACTGAAACGAAATTTGAAAATGAAGAATTCTTTAAGAAGGGGCAATCGAAAATAATATGGTTTAAAGTAACAAGAGTGACTTTTTCTTTAAAAAGTGAACAATAGTAACTTAAGTGGCTGCGTGGCAGCCCTATTCATACAAAAAAAGTTTCAGATTATCCACCAATAACTTAAATCAACTTTTTGAGACTGAAGAATTACAAAGATATACAAGGAAACATAAGAGCCTTGAATATTGAAAATTCGATGAATGCGTACTTAGAACCACAATTCAGAAAAAGTGATTTGGAACTAAAGAGAATCGAATTGGTGGGTCCACAGAAGAAGTATCAATTTCCTTTTTATAAAATGAGCGTGGCGAAAGAACCACGAGACTGGAATCGCTGGGAGAATTTTTCAGGGATAAGTTTCTCGGAAACTTATTAGATTCGATTGTCGATGAATAGCACTAAGCAAAAACAAAACCTAATCGGTCGATCGCATGAAATGATCACGTTCTGTCGATAGATCGTCAATAATTAATCTTTCTCCTTCTGATCTTTCATTTGGCTCTATTCTTTTTTCAACCCAACAAGAACAGGTTCTTGGAGAAGTAAATAAATTGCAAGTATCCTTTTCGCATAAAGCAAATAATTTGGTTTGTTTCGCTCTATAATAGTTTCAATCAAATTGATAAATTGAAAGTATAAATCATATTATTAAACTTTTCTGATCGAAAAACTTGATAAGATAGCTGACAAATTATTTTAAAATGTTTTTTTTTTTTAGAAGATAAGTTTCTTCATGTGTCATGTGGTCGTATTGGCATGAAACGATATGGGTCTGAAGATCCAAGAAATCCCGAGTGCACAAAAAAATGCGTCGTTAGAAGGCGGTTGCAACCGAAAAGAACCCCAACTCACCATATAATCACCATCATTGTGATACTGACAGGATGACAGAGAAATAAAAAAAAAACAATGACCAACGAGGACAAAATCGAGCGTCGAAGTCGACCATCAAAACCGGATCAGATACTAACGAGGATGAGGAATTTAATTATAGTGTTATGATACATGCATCAAAGATCATAACCAAACTTTTCCAATTCGATTTCTGTCTTAATATTTATACATTGTTGAATTACACTTGTAAACACGAGTCATTAAACTAAAAATAAATTCAGAATCACTCTGGGAATGCATTTAATTGTCACGTGCTCAGACGTAAAAACTATCTTTCGAGTCCCGTGACACAGTGAAGATAAAGTATAGTACAGCATGCCTCGTAAATAAAGACCGAGGATGTATAAGCGTAAGCCCAATTAATTGTCGCGGTTCAAAAAATGCGTTTGTGTACTTTAAGTATTAAGGTGGAGCACAGTCTAACAGCTCTACAAATGTTTTTTCTTTTTATGAATAATGCATTCTAGATTGGTAGCAGTGATAAGAAACTGGTGTAATTATGATCCGTACTACCGTGATAATTGTGATGAAAGCGGCCATAACGAAAGTCTCGAGCCAAACTCTGCAATTTTATTCCACTCGAAAGGTTGCTTTAATTGTTGCCTCTGCACCATGAACAAAGTGCTGATTTATTAAATTCTTAGTCGGGATATGAAATTAAAGGGTGATCTTTGTGAGGATAGAGAGAAACATAAGCAAAATTCATTTGCTCTTAATCAGTGAGTTCGATAAAAAGAACTAGAAGAAGAATTGACCCTGATTCTCTCAAATTCAGTCTTTTAGTATAAGACACTCGAATTTAATAGCAAATCTTCATGCACTATTGCAAAATCATTGTTACGCCTCAATTACTATTTTTAAAACCTAAACCTCCGCCAATTTCATATAAAGATAACTGTCAAAATTGGCATTGGTAGTTCTTATCTTCCTATTGAAATTCTTGACGTGTACGGCTTGATAATCGTTTCTGCTGCCTTGTCCTTTTTGTCTTAGCAATATTTGTCGAGAAGCCATGAGGTGGAGACGCCGCGCCGCGCCGCAAAAAAGGAGAGCTTAGAGAGCTGGCGATGGCGGTGTCATGGGATTAAATGATCCGGGGTCGAATAAGGCAGCGAAGAAGAGACGATAAGAATTGAAGTAGTTCTTCAGCAGTCACGCCGAGTCACTCCCTTGTAATTATAGGTACCGCGAGCCAATAGGGGGGCCTCGTCCCGACAATTAGGGCATTTCGGCTGACCGTTTACCAATCAACCGATTCGTTCGGATAACCACGCTCTTCTCGTTATTACTTTTTTCATCATCAATACATTGTCCGGAAGGAAAAATATCTATTCTTGATTAGATAACCTTTTTTCTAGAATGATTTGTTCTTTCATGCAATCACTTCTTCGCTCTGTTTCTCGTCTTCAAGACATGGGAATATTTCGCGAGTGAGAGTTTATGATTTTGTTTTGATTGTTCACTGGTAATAAGAACTGAAGCTTCTGGTATCAAACTGCAATAAGAATAGATATAGAATATAACTTTGTAATTAAAATTTTGTCGATTCAGCGTGACCGCTGTGTTTTAGGGAATGGGGAGATTTAGAGACTGAGATCCCTAAGTATAAACTGATTTCTTTTTGAGACGTTGAACTTTACTTCAGTTTTGATCTTAAAGTGTTTGTCAACAGTGTATCTAGCTAAAGTGAGCTTCTTATTTAATGCTGACAATTGATTAATACCTACAGGTCCGGATCGAAGGACCATTTCGTGAAACCATTTTGAATCACTTTGGATAAATCCTAGTCGAGACTTCAGCATTTCAAAAATTAATCTTAGGAAACTCAGAATATGCAAGTTTTGTGGTATAGATTCGAGAAGAACGGAGATGCGAGAAAATTACGTTTGCCGACCTAGGCACGAACTAAGGTCGGTTAAGGCGTATCAAGCCACGTGGCGTGTGCGCTCCTGTGATTGCAGAGTTCAGTCCGTCATTACGCGACCTCGGCGTAACCTTTCGGGAAGCCTCCAGGTCGGCACGAACTTGCACATCGTATCCTCCCATGTAAGTGAAGTAAGCTGTACATATGCCTGTACTTGTGCAACTGCAGCGTATGTTACTGTACAGTACAGTATATATATGTACAGTACGTCAAAACGTATTGGTACCGGAAAGTGCGTTCCAGATCGGCAGGGTCTTGTATTAGTATTAACGAACCTGGAATTTATTATTGAAATAGGTGTCGACTCAGCCTATCTGGAATATTGGTTCCAAGCATGCGCTGCTACATTTACCAAGACTTCTCGTTTTTCCTGCCTTTCGACCTTAAAAGCATGCCGGCCATACCCGTTACGGATATCCTATCTCGCCGAGGGATCTTGCCGGCTTTTCACAGTCTTTCGCACATTATGCGCGATCCGGCCTTACGCGCTGCTTTACGGAATTACAATAAATGAAAAGGGTCCGCCACCATACGCAGAATCTGGCCAACTAAAACTGCGGCTTGAACAAGGGGTTATTTATACAATAAGAATACGAATACCAATCTCAATCCGTTTCCGTCATTCTACAGACACTTTGATATAACAAGTGAAAGTCCCTTTCCCAATCATAAAATTCAGCGCCAATTGTTCATGAACAGTAATAATACCTACAAAGAGCGAGATTGTATTGATGGGTAATAATTCGCTGAAAATCAATCAGCATAAAGGATGGCTTAAGTGAAAAGTTTATACGAGAAGTCAACGTGAGTGTGCAATGTGCATCGTCGGGATTCGAAGAAAGATGAGTTGTTACCGCGTGATCTCAAGGAGAAGAATTGATTTCGTGGCCTCGGACGATGAGAAACCGAGGAGAGGTCGCGAATGAAGAGAGGCAAAGAGAGTCATGAGCTCCCACAGGGGCTGACCTCTCGACCCTATCAGCCAGGCCCCTCATAGGTATTGTTTATAGCGTTGAACCGCAGCACCAAGCCAGACCGCCATTGTTTCTCGGAGGCCCATTGTCTTTCAGACCCCATCGTGCAGGCACGTTGCCGCCACTGCGCCGTAACTCACAGAGTTATAGAGGTCGCCACTAATTATCACCGTGTAATTGCTCTATTCGAATTGGACGGTCGTCCGTAGACGCTACCTGCCCAATAGATCCACGCCTGAACGAGATTAATTCGGAAGAATAGATTTTTGGCTGATTATCTTTGGGAAAAGTTTTATCTTAGTTACAACTTCAGGTAACTAAAAATTTTGGATAATTGACTACTTCGGACAATTAATTTTTGGAAGAACCAGATAAAAATCTGTCTCAGCCTGGAATCGAACCGGGAACCGCACTATGCATGAGTGGAGCGTTCATAAATTACACCACCAATGTCTTATCAGATTGATTCTTGTTCGTCCAAGCTGCTTTCATAAGGGGATACTAATCCTATTTCTACACTGTGTCAATTGTACCCTTTTTGACCAACGCAAGCTTAATATAAATAATTTCTGTAAGATATTATTATCATGTTGAATTATATTACATCACAAGTAGGGTTATGACAGTTCTTTACGGAGAGCCCAATGTTTGCAGGATGAATTGTAAGACATCATATGAGTGATGTACGATATATTTTTTCAAGTCGGCATTTTATGAGACTGGTGGTTCCGAATAACAGCAGGTTAACGTCAGATTATTTAAATATTATTTAACTAAAATTTGAAAACTCTTGCTGTCACATGCTTTAAAATGGCAATAACATTTTCAAAAATTATTCAGTCTTATTTCCTTAGATTCACTGAATTAAATTCATGGTATTAAAAGACATATTTTTAGGAGCATTTTCTCATTGATTGATTGGCAGAAAATTAACAAACATAAAATTTCCTGATCAAGGACGAAAGTCATGCTGATTTGATTCACTGGCCTTTTTCTCAATTACCTAAATCCAATAAGTGAAAATAGCGCTGAAGTAAATTTTCTAAACAAGATGTTCATGAAAGGGTCAGAGTTATTTGAAATGCTTAATTGAGGCTTTAAAAAATGCATTATTTATAATTTTGTAGTATTATAAATCTCCAACTTGAGGTATTTGACGCGAAACAATTCTAAATTTGATGTGCTTGAAATGGAAAATTAAATATTCGAAATGGAACAATGAAAAACTAAAATGTCAAGTTCTTAAGATTTAAACCTGATTTAAACCAGTAAATATTGTACAAATGTCGAAGCTTTAAAATTAAATAATTTACAAATAAAAAATAATTAAAATTGTACAATTTTTAGCAGAAACTATTACAATTAAACCTTTACTATTTCAAGATCTGCAAATAGAAAAATTATTCAAATTGAACAACTTCAAAACCAATCAGTTAAAAATAAAAACATTTAAAATTGACCCTTTTTAAACTATTAAGATTTCAAATTCGAATTTTGAAATAATTCAAATTTTAAATTACATAGTTTTTAATCATTTCATTAAAAATTATACAAATTGAAGCTTTTTTTTATTTCAAACAATCTGTCGTTCGAAATTGTAATCTTTGTTTATAATAGTATAAGAATTACAATAAATTTCACAAACACGTACTGTTTTTATTCAAACCAAATTTTTAAAATTTTGCAATCTAAATATTGTTCTAATTTAAACGCTTTCTTCTTAAAATGGTTCCTTTCAATTTGAGATAAATTTCACAACTTTTAAAGATTAAATCCAAAATTATTTAGATAATACATATATAAATTTTCGAATTTTATCTATCTTAAATAACTAGAAATAAAATATCAGAAAGCTTTTATTTTGAATTCTATGACTTCGATCCAATTCAAATAGAAAATAAAATGTTTTGAATGTGCGCAATTTATGAGATATTTAATATTTGAATTTGGAATTATTCCATTTAAAACGATTTCCATTATCGAAAATTTTTTATTTGTGTTTTTTTTAAAAGTCTATATTTTAATTAGAAGGTTTAAATTAAAAATTGATAAACAATTATCAAGTATTAGAATAAAAACTACAAAATTGTCAAATTCCAGCCTTGAAAATTAAACTTCTAAAAAATTTGAAACTTATTCTTCGAAATACAACAATTTGAAAAAGAAACGATTAAAAATATATTTCTCGTTACAATCGTAGCAACTTAGACGAATTTCTAAACGAGTTCAATAAAGTGATCGGATAGGTTTTTCTGCTCAAACTAACAATGAAAAAATTTTCGTCAGAAAATAAATTCACTTTCTATTCCCCGTTTTCCGCATTCCCTGTCTAGAGTCCAGCTTGACATATTACTACCCCATAATTTCGAAAAACACTTCCATGAACCAAAACGAAAGAAATGCATCACTTCCGTGAGATGTCCGTCTCTCACGCAACGGGAAGATCGCGGAATGAGAATTCGTGGTCGAATAATGAAATGACCAGCAGGAACGAATGCGACAGTGCATAAAATCGAGAACGCAGGGCAAAAAATGCCGGTGGAAGAAGCGATGCGTGGACCGATGGTCATTGACGACGTAATGACAATGATCTGGATTGGATCGTGGAGAAAAGTAGAGACCAATTCTTCCTTGGGGGTACCACCTTTCATATTCGTCTTCCTTCTTCGCGGCTTCGTCGATCTTCATATTGGACCTTCCCCCTGGATTCTTCACTTGGTACAACCTCTTCCTCGCTTTATTTTTCTTTTCTTTTATTTTTTGCTTCATTTTATCCGCTTCGTGCAGGTGCTTGCACGAACCATCGCGGTATCAGCAGGTTCGACGATGTGCCGCGGCCCCTGCCTCTAATGACAATGTAGATGTAGATCAGCGTAATGATGATGGCTGGCCACGGTGCACGATATTCACGGTTGTGAGTGCATCCGTGCGTAAATATCAAGGATGACACACCGAGAGAAATATTTTGTCGAGTCAAATCAAGATTTGATGCCCTCGCTCTCTAAGAGCGAGGAGGATATCGTAGCCATTTATCTCGGAGACATCGAAGCTTATCTCATAATTCTTTTATCTTTACATTACTTCCTGCTGCTATGCTGATACAAAATCGCCTGATAATAGACTGCTTTCAGACTTTTTAGCTGATTCTAATCGGCGGATGCTTCTATAGGATTGAAACATATGAATTATATAAGAGATTCCGCGATAGAGATTCCACTGCAATGGTCTAGGAGTTGGCTCTATTTCTGGACATTTAAGTCCATATAAAAGAATAAAGATTCGTCGATCAATAAAGTATGACATTGATTTTTGTACCCAGGATAAGATGTGGTGAACACATATGGCGAGCAGAGTAATGGCGACATAAGCAATAATTGTAGCGGCAGCCACGATGCTAAACTAAACTTTCACCGCAATTAAACTAAAAGCGCAATTTCTGAGCAAATGCGCTCACTTCTACTAGGGTTAATGGATCCGCTGAGGGGTTGTGGCAAAGTTGACGTAATGCAAATCTCCGCTGCTTGCGAAGGCTTAAAATGAGATTATCTGTGTTGCATCTCCATAAAGCAAGGACTTTTAAAGCAGCAGTTTCCGCAATGTAATTATTTTGCTTAAAGCAACGTTCAGTAATTAACAAATCATAGCGGATCATGATCTTCTAAAATGGAAGTTGCTATAAGATGCTTGTCATTTATGATGAAGAACATCCACGAAAAGAGTATCATCAAATACGTAGCCCTTGTACCATTTTAAACTGTAACATGTCTACATGAACTCAATCGACCATTAAGAGTAAACGACAAAACAAAGGAAAAAAGTAGTCGCTTGTCTCGAATCAATGAGACAGCAGAAAAATCGTGTCAACTTGAACGAGGAGACATGGGCATGTAATTGTTGAATTCCAAAGGAGCGAACTATTGGCCGAGTTTCTCGTTTTTGCAAAGAGCGCGTCCGACTTCTCGCTAAGGTTTGCATCCTCTGGAGGCCCAGGTCGAGTTCTCGGAACGTGGAACTGGAAGGAACACGATGTGGTCGAAGCGGACGCACGCGCCGGGGGCAAGCAGAGGCTCGCGCTCTGTAATCACTCCTCGAGCCACAAGCGCATACCAATACAAACGAGGCAGAGGGACATGCTTAGGCTGGTATTCGTGCGAGTAAACGTATACAACCATGTGTGTAGTTGTAGCTGATACGCACACCCAACTCCAGGACATACTAATTCTCGACGGGAGCACAGGTTTACATTACATTGCTGTTGCTGATGCTGTATACTTTCAAGATACAGCACGCTAGGCCCGCGCATCGTTGCGAAGCCACACATCTGCGTAATTGTCCCCGCCGGCAGCATCTGCCCGACCCTGCCCTGATCCGTTCAATATGGTTTTATTGCAGAGTATGTACTGCACGACTCAAAAGTGCCCTCGATCACGCCTAGAAGATCACTTAGATCACAGGATATTCTGGATGGCCGCATTTCCGCTTCGGTATTAGTACCATCATCATTCGAATTACCTCTGGGGAAAAAGCGATTTCCTCTGCAACAACTTTTTACCTCTGAGAAGTGATACAAATTGGCATGTTACAGTTCTACAAGATCTTCTGTTAATCTCTTTGAGATGTTACTTGTTATTCACGAGGCTGTTTTTGTATAGAAAGATGTTAGTAGTATATTAAGTTTATAGCAACGGCAATAGGTTCATTTCTTTCAGTGTTTTCTTACAAGGTTGTCCTAGATGTTTCATATCCATTGAGAAAGCTTTTTCGGGAAGAGTGTTTTATGTCGCAAACTGTTATTGAGAGCAGGATTGTTATCCTTATTATATTCTTATGTTTCGGTAAAGGGATCTACACTGTGGTAATAATTTTTCCATCGGAGAATCATTCCGTGAAAATTGTAGAAAATCCTGATAGTAAGTCCAACCCTCTGCGGATATTTAAACAGATTTTAATTACGAATTACCTTCGGGATTTAATTTCATATAATTTTTTAATTTAAAATATAGTATTTGAAGCGAAAAACTGATTTCTTTCGGCTACTTAATTGCATAAAGAGAGTACATTTCTTGAATCAAGTAAATTGGAAATATATATTTTAAGTAGATTCTTTATTGAGTGTGCATGTATTCCAAAAAAGAGGCTTTATTTATTAGTCGAATTAATGGAGTCTGAGATGTGTTTATCATCGCCCAATCTGTAATTCTTTTCATTTATCGGATTTGATAAATTAAGAGAAGGAAATAACATTTGAAGCTCTGATATGTGTTTCCTAATAGAGTAATTGTGTGAGAAGATTTATAAAGTAGAAAGCGTGAATTTTTCTTGACTTTTATGAGTATTAGTCTCAGGTGACTGCCAGCTGCACGTATGTGACTTATTCGTACGCTCTGACATAGATGTTTAAGCACTTAGTACGTATGGTTGGTGCATGGTAACGCTATTTCGATAGCCCATTAGTATAAACACAATGAGGTAATCGTGACGTGAGCGCCGACGATGCATATGAGGATATCGCGTGAACCGCCGACATGATTTAGAAATGCGGACGGTGTCGAAATATCTTAACACATGTTCCACGCTGCGATTGTGCCGGGAAGATGCAAGTCGTGCGCTCATGAGGAACACGTTATTCATGCGATGTGAGCTGCACTCCCGCATATACCAGTATGAAAGAAAAAGAAAAGTGTGGGAGGTCGGCCAAGAGGAGGCAGAAGATGAAAAGATGAGGGGAGGCTGAAATCGTGAACGCTTACGTCGCAGCTGATACCTTGAATTGCGAAACGGATTGGTATCACGTCAGCTTAAAAGTTTCACAAAAAGTTCGTAAATTCACGAAGACTGGAATACTAAAGAGGGTCATAAAATGTTTTCCATATTATATTTGATCAATCGAACGACAAAAACATGTAGGAATTTTAAGACTGAGTAAATTGTTATAAAATATGGATTTATGGGAAAAAGAAGATTGGCACTCCGTTTTGCATAAAATGATAGAAAAATGTTTCGGTTCTTCTTTCATTTTAAGGTCAATTTGGTTTTGTTGCCAATTTTGGGGCTCGTCTTCCAAATAAGTGAGTCAGCTCTTCTGCATTTTAAATCTTGCATCCTAGAAGGTAGCAAGGAAGAAAGGAAAAGATAGCTGGTTCTCAGGCTCAGATAAAATGTGCAAACTGCTCCCCGAAACTTAGTCGTTCCTTCCGGGCACGGTGCGTCCTTCTTCCATCGTTTCCTTCTTTCCGTCCTCCTTTTTTCTTGCCCACCTTCTTCTTTCTCGAAGATTTCGGCGTCCTTATCTAAAGGGAGCAGCTCGACGAATCGGCCGTTTCCAAAAATAAATCATGCCATGCCGATCATTAAGGCCCACTCATCCTGGGGCGAGGCAGCCGCAAAAAGCTTCGCATAGCTCGAAGGAATTATGCAGACCGCGTGCTGGCGGATACCGGGTAGGCTGGTAGTTATACCCATTCCACAGTTTGTGCGTGTATACTTGCGAATTCAAAACTCGTTTAGCGCATCGATAGCGCGTGGCGCTTGACGAGGGTCGTACAACGTTTGCGCGAAAAAATCGCTTAACAAAAAAAAATTGAGTTAAAAAATGCAGACTCATTTTCAGGTACATGCACGTGTGCAGTGATTTAAAAACCTGTTTGGGAAAATGTTAATTTCTGAGTCTTGAAAAATTGTGTCACTGAAATGGTGATTTCAAAGTTGATTCTGTAAGATTGTGTTAGTTCTCTCAAGAAAGTGCGAAAGATAATGAGTTTGAGGATATAATATTCGCCCCTATGATTGGTTGATTCGTTCAGTATCGTTACGTCTCTCTGGGAAAGTCGTCTTCGAAGTGCTCGTGTGCCCCGGCGACCGCGAAGTAATAAATCTTCGGCACACTCGGAGGTGGAGAGACGTCTATCGTTGTTCTATGTCTATGGCTTATGACAATGTGTTCTATGCAATGTATGCAACTTCTATTGTGATATACAACGAGAGAGAATGCAAACCGCACGAAGTATAAACTACGCGTGTTTACGATGCAATGCAACTTCATTGAATGCAATGTCTTGAAATCGATAACCAAAGAGTGCCGTAAATAATTTCAACACCTTTAGGAATTAGAAGCCATAGGTTGAGACCCGTATTTTTTGAATTAGGTGAGAGTCATGATATAACATCTATAAATTTGTTCTGACTGCTTGTATAGGTCGACTTTTAAAATGTTACTGAATTACATAATACCCCAAGAGTATCCTAATCTCGAATCACATATTAATTCCCAGCTAGGAGATATTTAGGATCCCGTTTGAATTAACGTTAATCTTCACCCTCTGTATTTTTAGGACTTCAAAATACATGCATCTAGTGAAGAAGGTCATGGGGAGAATAAGTGGAATTCTACAAAGAAGCGGTAGATTTACGACCATTCTCGAGCAAGTACGTTTGCCAGGTGCTGATCGTGGTACCCAGGAGCACGTTCCTGGCAATTTTGTCCCCTAGGGGTAATCATCCTAGCCTAACTCAAAGGTTCGAGAAACTCGACCGTTACCGTTCTCCATCAGGAACACGGTAGTTAGGAACAAAACGGGTCTTGTCGTAGTTGGTGACGTTATTAATGGGTTAATGGGAGGAGACCAGGAAACTGTGCTTTCAACCCGTCCTAGAAATGCAACCTGAACACGTTTGAATCTGTATTGCATCTCCTACGACTATTAATTATTCGATGAAGAAAATCGCAGCAAAGTCCATTTTTTGGTTCCTATCAGCCGTGATCCTGGTTTCAAGTAGGTAGATTAATCACTGTGCATTCCATGTTCAATAAAAGAAGTGTTTTTGACCTTTGGCACAATGATCAACCCACTTTTATCGTTCAATACAAGAACAGGTTAGAAAATTATACGATGAAGAAAATGATGATGAAAAAATGGATAATGATTGAAAAGAAAAAGACGCAAGAGTACCAAAATGGAGATAAATTAAGAACATATTTTACCAAAGGAAGAAAATAGGTGTTCCGTGCGTGGATTGCGAACGTACGCATACCAAGTTGGCAAGCAACGAGGAGACGCAACCGCATATCTTGCCTTACGCTAACGCCTAACGATGCCCATTAGAGCACGAAGACTTCGAGTCTTCCTGACTAATCGCAACGCGCACGACTCCATACTTCATGCAGATCGGCTATTCGTCTTGCGCTATCCTCCAGTTTGTCAGCCAAATCGATTCGATAAAGATACCAGCTGTCTATGACGCCCGTGGATTCCGAGCAGGCCCACTTCGATCGAGGACGATTGGTACGTAAGCTAGTAAGAGAGGGTCGCGTACGAACCCTTTAAGGTAGCGCCTTCGTTTACCACATTTCCAACCTGACACGGAGCTTTCCTATTCCGAGCTGAGGTCGGCCTTAACGAGACGATGATGGGAACCGAGAAATATCTCTCCGTTTCGCCAGAGATGTTTCCGTGAACTCGGAATCCAACTGAGATTTCCGCGGGTCACTCCAAACACTCTGATGATACCTAATTTGGAAATTAGTGTCGTAAATCGACTCAAGAAATCTACTCTCTATAGGGAGATATCACGTAACCGAGCTGAGACTGAAAAGAGGATCATTAAATCAGACAGAAATAGATGAGTTGAGACCTTTTTGAGTTAGAAATCAGATTAGGTGTCTACCTAGTCTGCCGAATAGTTTAGCAAAGAAAAAAAAGGTGCTTTCACTTTCTAAATATTTAAACTATGAAATGTAGGTTAAATCATTAATGAAAGTAAATAATATATCCACAATGATTAATTATTTTTGACTGTGATCGGTACATCAGTCTACATTTTACATTTAATAATGAGAAAATTATTCCTTCTACGTGCGCTTCTGACAAAGTCGTCAAGTCAATCCAGCTCTTGTTTCTGGCTTGTGAAAGAAAGGACAGCCACGTGGGAGTGTTTCAATCCTCCAGATACGGATTCCCTGTAAATCGACCTAAGGAGATCGGTTTCGTTGTGACGCAACCAATGGAGGCAACCTAGATCTGTCAATGATGGTCGACTCTTCTGCACGAGGGAGGATCACGTGCGAAGAGAGGTGAAGAAGAAAGGTGAGGACCGTCCATTCATCAGATGGGTAACCAGAGGAACATATTAGAAGATGTTTATGTTGTAAGAAACGAAGCCGAACTGAAATAAAGCGAATGAAAACTCAGGACCGCAATTACGGCTCAAGTTAATGATCCATTACTTCAAATTTTTTCTTTCAGATTTAAAAACGCCTAATGATTTTATAACGGCTATTAAAAATTGACAAGTTTTAGATAAAAGATAGATGTAGTTTTATATTATTTTTCAGTGTAAAAGATATCATAGAGATGATCGTTTTGCGATCACTTGCTCATCTTAGACAGCAATCATCTCTTCAAAGCGGCCGCATGCTGCGAGTTTTGTAATCATCCTTAAATGATAACGAGATACATGTCGAAAGAGAACCGAGAAAACACGGATGTACTTCTCACCTACTTTGCCAATGATATTTGTACTCCACATCCTACAAAATTGCATGTAGATTAGGTTAGAGTACTAACTTTAGGAAAACAACTTGAGGCTAAAGTGTCCGTTGGAAATTTCTTATTCCAGCATGCAATATCCACGAAGCATGAAAGTGTTGCTTATCCAATTTTCCAGAATATGTAAACGGAAGCGAACGGGAGATACAACTAGAATTTTATTCTGAACCCCTGAAATAAATTCTTTTGATCTTCAAGTTGTCTTTGTGAAACTATGAATCGTTTAGACGGAAAAGTAGATTCATCTCATTGCATATTTATTCACGAGTTCGTCTGTCCAGCTTGTAAATTAAAAAGACTATCAGACGATTGAAGCGCGTATAGAATATAAGCTCTATTAGGGCAGGCTGAGTCCTCTTGCGGTGTTTGCTAGTTACGCCAACCAATTTAGATGAATCTAATATAAAGACTCCTTCTAATTGGTCGGTTGCAGCAGAATTATTTAACATATAAATTGTGCTGGATAATTGCTTGTGTGCAAAGCACTTACCCAGATGAAGCCTTTTAACAAAAAGCGATTAAATGGGGAGTAGAAGAGTGATTCTGTCTAATTTACTTCTAACCATGATTGAAAAGACCAGGAATATCATCTTGTTAAACTCTTTCATTTGAGGACGTATTTAATTCGTGAATGTCGGTTTATGGTTTTGCATGTGACCTCGCGACTCTGGCGCTTCATTTAGATTTAAGCGTAATTGAGTCTCTCTACATGAAGAAATAAATTCTTAAGTACTAGTAAGTATTAGAAGGAACACATACGTATCTTTTTATCTGCATTCCAAATTGACGAATTTCTTCTGTTTGGGAAACTTGAGCCACTCCTATAATCGGAGCCGACTTGCGAAAAAGCTGAGGAGGAACCTGTTGCTGCCAAGCAGATTATGAGAGCGATAAGAGCGAAAGAGCGGAGGAGGAATCTCTCCTGCTGAGTAATTAAGCATCGGCCCATAACGAGCCACAATTAGTCATAGCTTAACGAGCTGTACAAGAATTAGTCGATCGAGTGCCCGATATTCTAAAAACATGCGAATATTTCTGAGATACGTTTTCACTCCTCCTGATACTGATCCGTTAACTTTTTCTCATCCGTTAACTTTTCCTCCACCAGTTGACCGATAAAGCTCTTGAGTGGAAAGTATGATCCAATCAGAGTAAAAATATCTGTCTGATCAAATCCACCATGCAAGATATTAAATCTTGCTAGGCCATGGAAAGAAAATGTAATTCAAAGTGGGATGTGTTGAAAATAAAAGAGGATTTCTTGGTGGAGTCTTCGTTTTATGCATCTATGGATGAAATGACGAAGAAGTATTTGTTTTTGCTCGATGGATGAGTACTGAGAATAAGAAAAGAAACTGCGTGGCGTCGCAGGATACGCCGCATGAAGTAGGTTGTCGATTACGTTGGACTTCTACAACGAGCTGTCAATATACGTGAGTGGCTCGTATACAAGGAACGACCTCTGGTTGTTAGCGACCGGGCAGAGATTACAATGTCCGTATGTTATGTACGTAGGATGCGGGTTAGTCTTAACTAGTCGGCGAGATATGTTGTAACCGCAACGTTTCTACGGGTTGCGTCTTGAACCGCACGTATAAAACGTGAGTGATGGCTTGAAAGCTCACGTGCCCGATCATGATGATCGTAATGTCGCGACAGGCACAAGAGAGTATCAGAGATAAAGAAAAATCGGTTGGGAATCAGCGATCACCCATATCGATGAAATATTTAATACAATCTCTCGCGAGATTTCGAGACATGGGAGTGCAAAGGCGAGTCTGGTGCAGTAAAGGTTCTAAAGGAATTTTTAAGTCGAAAAACCTTTAGCCTGCATTCATCATTTCCTGTTGCATGAAATGAAACAAAAAGATGTTTTGATTCTTTATCAGCTCATTAATATATCCCAAGAAGAAAGAATTTGTTATTGAATAATAAATTTTTTTTTCTTAATAAAGTTTGAACATGTCGCCCACTCGCGGAATTTTTTGCCAAGCGCATAGATTGGCTAGATCTGTGTGACGTCATTCTTTGCGGGAAATGCAAGCTACTTACATTATGCAAACTTTTTTATTTGAATAGAAATGGTTTATGAACATGGGTTTTAATGTACAAGTGTTTCTAAACTGCTCTCATGTATAATTATCAAATAACTACTAATAACGAAGAAAATAATTGAAATAGTCTCTCGTGATCCCCAAAGATCAATCTTCAACTATGATTCTTAATGAGATTCTTACATTTTCAAGAATGATTTTTAAAAAGGATAAATTTAAAAAAAATTTGGAAATTCAACTAATTCATTACATTTTAAATCAAGTAATTTCATTTGCATCCAAAAAGATGAATTTTCTACCAAGAAGATTAAGTTTGTACCAAAAAATACAAATTTTCAAGAAATGGCAACAATTTTCAAGTACATATTTAAATTTTAAAATTTTGAAACTAAAAAGAGATCAATTTTTAACCAAAAATATGATTGTTGAATTCTCATTTTGAAAAGCCCCATAGATCAATTTTCAACTGAAATTATGAATCTTCAAAAAAAAAAAACATTCAAGAATGGTTTTTAAAAAGGGTACATTTTTAACCAAATTTTTAATTTTCAACAAAATAATTTCATTTTGAATCATACAATTTCATCTTTATCTTAACAGATGAATTTTATACCAAGAAGATTAAATTTCTAGCAAAAAAAAATATTTTAACAAATTACAACACATATTTGAATTTTGCAATTTTTAGAATAAAAAAGATCAATTTTTAATCACAACTATCATACTTGAATTCTCATTTTAAAAAGCCCTAGAGATCAATTAAATAAAGGTTAATTAAATTCTTAAACTTTCGAAAATTATTTTCAAAAAGGATGCATGTTTAGCAAAAATTTTAAATTTTCAACTAAATAATTTTATTTTGAATCAAATAATTTTATTTTCATCCGAGCAGGTGAATTTTTTACCCAGAAGATTAAGTATGTACCAAAAAATAAAAATTTTCCCAAAACTGTAACTATTTTCAAGAAAATATTTGCATTTTGAAATTTTGAAACTAAAAAATTTCAATTTTGAACAAAAAATCTGATCGTTAAATTCTCATCTTAAAAAGCCCTAGATATCAATTTTCAACTGAAAATGTCAATTTTCTTCTTAAACTTTCAAGAAGGATTTTCAAAAAAGATGCCATAACAAAATTATTAAATTTTTCACAAAATAATTTTATTTTGGATCAAGTAATTTAATTTTATTAATTTTCTAAATTTCTTAATTCTCAAACAAATATTTGAATTTTGAAACGAAAAAAGGTAAATTTTTAATCACAACTATCATACTTGAATTCTCATTTTAAAAAGCCCTAGAGATCAATTAAATAAAGGTTAATTAA
>JAAAKG020000008.1:7145698-7170732 GCA_010014905.2 Druon quercuslanigerum | reverse complement strand
TTTATTAATTTTCTAAATTTCTTAATTCTCAAACAAATATTTGAATTTTGAAACGAAAAAAGGTAAATTTTTAATCAAAAATATAATAGTTGAATTCTCATTTTAAAAAGTCCTAGAGATCAATTTTTAATTTAAAATGTCAATTAAATTCTTAAACGTTCAAGAATATTTTCAAAGAGGTTGCATTTTTAACAAAATTGTTAAATTTTGAACAAAATCATATCATTTTTATTCAAATAATTTAATTTTTATCCAAAAATATGATTTTTTAACCAAGAAGAATAAGTTTTAAGAATAAGTTAAGATAAATTTTTAACAAATTACAATAATTTTCAAACAAATATTTATATTTGGAAAGTAAAAAGATCAATTTTAAACGAAAAATATAATACTTGAATTTTCATTTTAAAAAGCCCAGTGATTAATTTTCAACTGAAATTATGAATTTAAAAAAAAATGAATTTTTAATTAAATAGTTCAAAGCTAAACCGAGAAGTTCAATTATCAGTTTGAAAATATGATTTTTTAATAAAAAACGTAACAGTTGACACTTCTACCAAAAATTCTCTCGTGATCCCCAAAGATCAATCTTTAACTATAAATATTAATCAAATTCTTATACTTTAAAGAATGATTTTGAAAAAGGATAAATTAAAAAAAATTATATTATATGAAAAGATTAATTTTCTATCAAAGAAGACAAATTTTCAACAAAAGAAGACAATTTTCAAGCAAATATTTAAGCAAAAATATGATAGTTGAATTCTCATTTTAAAAAGTTCCAGAGACCAATTTTCAACTGAAAATGTCCATTAAATTCTGAAACTTCCAAGAATGGTTCTCAAAAAGGGTGTATTATAACCAAATTTTTAAATTTTTAACAAAATAATTTAATTTTACAAATTACAAAAATTCTCAAACAAATACTTAAATTTTGAAATTTTGAAACTAATGAAGATGAATTTTTAATCAAAAATATAATAGTTGAATTATCTGTTCAAAAAGCGCAATGATTAATTTTAAACTAAAATTATGAATTTTGAAAAAAAAAATGAATTTTTAATCAAATAATTCAACGTTCAACCAAGGAGTTAAACTATCAGTTTGAAAATATGATTTTTTAATAAAAAATGTAACAGTTGGCACTTCAACCAACAAATATTTTTTAATTTTAAATTCAAAATAGTTGAATAAACCCAAAATGTTGAATTTTTATGAAAATAGATTAAAATTTAATTCATAAATATATTACATTCTTTCTGAAACAAAACCCAGTTAAACTTCCGTACATAAAATAGTCTTTGATAAAAAAGAGTGAATATAACTTTTTAGCAATGAGGTTCTTAAGGGCTCAAAAGAAAATTCTTGGTCGACTATTCGAAATTTTATTTGTACTTGCGTTTCTATTTACCATATTCCTAAGGTTAAATTAAAATCAAATGTTTAAAAAATTTTAAGTAAAATTTTCATGTAACCTAGAGAATTGCGAATGATTTTATAAATCCTGTTGTAGATTTAAAATTTAAAAGCTGTGACTTTCAGCACTACTGTTGGTCCCAAATAAAATATTAAAATAATTCTACACAATTTTTCGATCGATCTCGCTCGCACTGCGATAATCTCGTTTAATCAAGACGAGGCGAGAATTGCAATATTAAAACGAGAATCATTCTCGTTCTCTTCCAATTCTCGCTCGGTATGCAAGTCTATGATGGAGGAATGACTTTTCACTCATTTTCACTCAGTGAATAGACCCACGCATCAAAGTACCCCCTCTGTGGAGAATTACCCATATAATTCTCCATTCCGCAAAAAAAAGATTTCTCTAAAAAAAAAATCTCATTATTTGAAGCTCTATATATCCTTGCGTCTTGATAATGATGCACGACGAGGATAACAGCATGTTTGAATCACATGGAACCAGTTCGAAACAACTCGAGTCGATTCACGACGGTGTATAATATCGAGTCGCCGATAAAGGTCCGACAAGCGGATATGGATCGAGTTGGACGATGAGGAATGCGTGGGTTGCGAGGACACGCCGACGTCCGTATCGTCCGCGTCGTTGTCTTGGATAGTCAGCGTCGCGGAAGAAGAAGGAACCTGAGCTGCACATTCATGACTTTCTAACGTCCGAAGACCGCTCTGGACTGGTGCACGCGTTGACCCGAGGGCCTGGTATAACTCGAGCCTACCTTCTGTCTCTTCGTGTGTCCCTTGTTACCATAAGTTACACCTACATACTTATCAGGGCCAGCCTTACACTCCGACATAGACTTGTCAGGCTCGACGGATATATATTACAATTACCTCAGCTATGCGCTTGCGTAATTTTCTCAAATGTTGCGGCTCAAGTAAAAGTTGGCATCCTTTAGATCTTAGGCTACAAAGGAAGTTTTTTTGAGGGTTTCTTATCAGTTCGTTGATAACCGACACAGAAAAAACTGGGGGGGGGGGGTGCACTAAAGTTGCGACTCAAATAATAGTTGGTATCATTTAGAACTTGAGTTGGATGCGCATTAACAAAGCAACCGCTTGCAAAGAAGGGCTGGTTGTGAAGTTATTCTTTGAGAAGAATGATGAGAGAATTGGCCAACTTAATAAATTCGTATACCTTGGTAGCTTAGTTACAAGGGACGGAAAGATAGATGAGGAGTTAGATAGACGCATAAACGGTAAAAAGGTTATTGGTAGAGCAGGCCCCCTTGTCAGAAGTAAAAATATATCAAGTGAGGTTAAAATTGCAAAAAATAATTCTATATTTGTACCGACTGCGCTATACGGCAGCGAGACATGGACCTATCAAGAAAAAGATAAAAGTAAAATTAACGCGATTGAAAACTCTGATGGACAAAGTGAGCAACGAGATAATCCTTTAAGAATGCGATGCGGAAGATACTAGTTGACACATGCTAAAAAAATCGGATTAGACGGTTCGGGCATGTTGAGAGAATGAAGGATGAATGACTAACGAAACAAGTGTATCAAGGTAAAGTAAATGGCAGCGCGCTCAGAGGCAGACCACCGAAAGAATGGTTAGAATGAGTGAATGAGGCCCTAGTTAGAAGGGACATAAGAAGCCATAGAAACAGAAGACATAAGAAGCCATCTTGGAGTTTTAAAATACCTTTAATATTTAAAAATCTATGACAAATCTATGACAAACCTGTGACCCTCAAATATTTTAAATTCTCTGAAATCTGCTGATATCCCTTAAAATCTTTAAAATCTCTTTAAAATTTCTTGGAATCTTTAAAACAGCAAACAATCTTTGGAATCCTTTAAAATACCATCAAATTATTGGAATAGATTGAAAAATATTGGACTTTGAAAACACCCATTTATGGATTTTAAAATATTCTTGAATATTTCAAACTCTTTTAAATCTTTTAATATCCCACGGAATCTTTCAAATAGTTTAAAAATTTCTTGGATTCTCTGGAAATACCATCAAATATTTTAAATGCTTTGAAATACTTTGATATCCCTTAATATCTTTTTATTCTCTTCAGGATTCTTTGGAATCTTTATAAAATACTATAAAATCTTCGAAATCCTTTAACATACTTTAATTTATTGAAATCGATTGAAAATTATGGGTATTTTAAATACCCTCAAATATTTCAAATTCTTTTAAATCTTTTGTTTTCCTTAAAAATCTTTTAAATATTTTAAAAATGTCTTTAATCCCTAAGAATACAATGAGATCTTTGAATTTCTTTAAAATGCCTAAAAATTATCCAAATTAATTAACAAATTTTGAAGTTTTAAAGTACCCCCAAATATTTTAAATTCTTCGAAATATTTTGATTATCCCTTAAAATCTCTTTAAAACTCCTCGGAATTGTTAAAAATACCATAAAATCTTGGAAATCCTTTAACATCCATTTAATTTATTGAAATTGATTGGAAACTCTTAGAATTTTAGGATCCCCTCAAATATTTCGAAATCTTTTTTCTTAGAATCATTAGAAATACGGTGACATCTTCTAAATCCTTTAAAATACCTTTCAATTATTGAAGCAGATTGACAAACCTTAAGAGTTTTAAAGTACCCTCAAATATTTCATTTTTTTCAAAATATTTTGATATCCCTTATAATCTCTTAGTTTCTTTATTAAATTTTTATCAGTTCAATATTATTTATTCCGAATTAAGTCAAGGTATCAGTGACAAAAAGGTTCTATTAGATCGGGTTAAATTCATAAATTCTGTTCCACCAGAAACCATTTATCATTTTGGTTTCGTTTCTGGCAAGAGAGATTCTTTTTTGTTGTCGTTCCTTTGGAACCGGAAATTGGTTCTAAAAGAAACTCTAGTTTTTTCTGTAAATTTGTGCTTTGACAGCGACTCGATGTTCATTTTTAGTCATAAAAGTTGTTACCAAATAGAAAATTGATTTTAGACAGTAAGTGATTTGCATCTTCATTTTAGAGAAACTTCGTCAGAGTAAAATTGCATGAAGACTACAAAGAATTTTTTTAACGTATTGCAGAAGTAAGGGAGTAATTATCTGATCTAGTTTTGACTAGATCTCATATAGACTATCGGAAAGTTATACCTGGTAATTTGCAATTATGCATAGTTATTTGAATGAATCAACCAGTAGCGAGCTAGATGCTGGGAAGAAGAGCTCTCGATTTCTCATAACCGAGATACAGATCTCTTCGATGAATATAGATGCCCTTCTCATATATGCTTACCGCGCAGTTGAGTAAGACTTTCTAACGAATCGGTGCAAAGCATGATCCGACCCAGAATGACCTCTTGTTCTAACAGATTTAACATGTAGCACCTTCAGTCTTCACACACATATCGACAAGGCATTGACCAATTAATCAATACTACACGATAATGCGCTCCAAGTATCTTTTGACGGGAGAACATGATTTCATGTGAAGGTTTTCCATGGGAATCGGTTAAGACACAAATGAAAGGATAAACATCCCTAAAGAGATAAATATCACCTTCAGATGATACATTTTTCAATCTGATTTTATGTAAAAGAAATGCATTTCAATTAGTCCTCTCCATCACCTTCGCAGCTAGCAATTAAATGCTGCAGATTGCCGAGTTTGATTAGCCACAAAATTGAGGGAATAAATTTCATTCGGCCAGTTCTCGTTCCTTCATTATCGCCTGTTCGCTGTCGAATTGCTCAGAAGCACGGCAAAATTAATTTCGTCTTGGGCTAATCGCAGAGAGAAAGTCTCGGTCTTTGTTGCGAGGGTAGCCAGCAACCTCGAGTCTCAACGGAATCTCGACGATTCGTCGTGTTCGGACTTAACGGTCGAGCGAATCCAGACGCGTGGTCACTATCGTCCGGTATTCGATCTCCGCGCGGTGTTAATTAGCCTAAAGGCCACGCGCGTGCGCTTTCTCCACCGTCTACACTCTTCTCCAAGCATTTTTCTTCACGTGATCGAATGCCTACCGTTTTCCAGAGAAAACTTTAAGGGTAACCTGAAAAAAGTTGGGGTCAATCGAGCCAAGTGTGAAAACGAGTCAAGTGTGATAACGAGCCAAGTGGATTCGTGATTTATTTACATATACACGAGAGTCCATTATTTTATAGTGTCAACCGATTTAGCAAAGATTGAAGAGCAAACTTTTGATTCTCATAAAGCTCTACCTCATCTTGAGCTTTAGTTGATTATTTAGGTCTGAATGAAAGGATACCTAGAAATACCTTCATTTCTGAGATCTCGGATGTTTTTATGAAACAACTTGAGACCACGCCTAGGTTTGTTGTCCCGAGGGCGAAAAGGTGAAAAAATGACATCACGATTACATACGTAGAGAGCGAAATCACGTTCGCGTGGAATTTCACCTCCGGGTTACAGAAAAAGAGCCAGTTCAAAAGAGAAAGATAGAAGTAGAACTTTGGAGAAAGAGACAGAGAAAGTGAGGACGTGAGGACAGCGGGGTGCAGGGTTCGAGTCCGGGTCGAACCTCAACTCGAGGAGAGGTCATTAGAACGCTCCTTTCGCACTCGTTTGATCTCGCTGATGTCTGTCTCACTGACCGATGCTAGTCATTCACTGCCGTCCACGTCT
The DNA here is from genome assembly GCA_010014905.2 of Druon quercuslanigerum. Classification (NCBI taxonomy): domain Eukaryota; kingdom Metazoa; phylum Arthropoda; class Insecta; order Hymenoptera; family Cynipidae; genus Druon; species Druon quercuslanigerum. The sequence continues at coordinate 7,164,676 of JAAAKG020000008.1, read as the reverse complement.
CTTGGTTCACGCCTCGCGTATATCAGCGTTGTTATTAACTTGCCTGCAGGATAACGATGCCCCATCAATCGCGCAAAGCTCTTGCTAAAGTAGAACTTCCTACAGAACGTTCAAAGTCCAAGAGTTTGATTTATTTAAACGCACGGCAATTTACTAACAATTATTTCTCTTGTCAAAAATCGGAAAATCACTTTTGTAATCAGTGGCGTTCGAAGTTGTTATGCGTTTCTGGCGAAGAGAATCATTAATTTTGATCGAAAGACAGTTAAGATTGGAGAACTTATTAGAAACTTACCTGAGCATATTCGGCACAGATGTCTATCGATGAGACGTAGTTGACAACATCTTCGATTGTCCAACGATTTACAGATTGACCATCACCGCAGGGCATGTGACCACAGAGAGATGGACATCTAACTGGTGGTGGAGTACTCGGTCGAGGAACTGCTTTTGGTTTTGGGGAAGTACTTCCAGACCTTCTCGATTCAGTCCTCTGTCGTTTTCGAGGTGCAAACCCACCCGGACTCGACAAATCCAAAGGACTCGTGACACCCGCATCACGCTTATTTGCACCTTTAGTTAAAGAAGAAAGAATATTAATCAACTCGAAGAGCTGATTTATAATTTTGAACAGAGATCAAAACAAGTCAAGATAAGGTTACAGAAGTAGACAAATTTGCTGAGAATCTATAGAAGTCAGGTCTATGAAGTCATTAAATTGATCACAAGTTATATAAACCAGTGAAACATACCTTTGAGATAAGTTTCTAGTTCCGCGGCGTTTTGCGCCGCATTTGCAGTTCGCACCATATGCAGAAGAGCCTGCGTCGAGGACATGTCTAGCATTGGCGGAAAGACGGGATTGCCGAATAGATTGTCCTGTTTCTGCTCCTTGGGATCTTTGTTAGACAGAGGTGATGTCGTAGGTACTGTTGGAGCTGGTGCACCAAGGGGAGCCATTAGCCCAACAAATGGCGTTGCTGCAGTCTTGAAGGCTGGAAACCTCGGATCAAGACCAGGTGGATAACCGTTCCTTGGCGTACTGAAGTAACTGAAACATAAATTAAATTTCATTCTTAGATCCAATAGCGGAACAAATGTGAAGTGTTTCAAAAATGTTCTTCAGAATATTAGCAATAAAATGAGATCAAGGGAATAAGAAAATCTTTAACAGTTCTTGAGAAGAAAGCATCAATTTATTTATTTGATGTAGTTTACATGGCTCATGCAGATATTGTTGCAAAATTGTTGTCGTGACTTACTCGTTTGGATTGGCGTTATTGTACTTTGCGGCGAGGCTTCTCATGAAGTCACTGTAGTTGCGACCCATCATCTGCTCCATATGCTTAAGGTGATGAGGTGGTGCTGGACCTTCAGATCCACCCAAAGAACTGGCATTAGGTGGCGTTCCCGGATGACTCGAAGAGGATGGAGTCACGCTTCTTGATGACGTCGAGTTATTATCAGGCGTGAGACGCTCCGTTTTAACCTGCAAGACAAATTAAAGCAACGATTAAGTTTTAGATATTTGTAAATGTTCTTCTCTGTTAAAGAAGTTAAGCATTATTAATCTAAAGAAAAATCTGTCCAGAAGATCCACGGGAAGCTGAAATTTCTAGAATGGTAACAGGAGTCAACGTTCTTGCTGGCTGAGCTCGAGGGGGGCCAGAATGAGAGAGGTAGGACATTTTTCACTCTCTTCTTCCTGTTTTCAAAGGACCCTTCGAGAAAGAGAACGCAATTCGATGAAGTCGGCCTTCGCCGTGTTATTCTCCACGGGACGTCGCGTGGTTTCACTTAGGAAGATCTCAACCTAACGTAGGAAATATCTTGGTGCATTAATCCCGGGCAACAGATTGCACCTGAGATATGGTAATGAAGGCAACGCGTGGCGTAAGAGTTGACTCCTCGCGAGCGCAGCGTGACACTAAGAAGAACGAGAACCGATTGGCGTAGAATAGTCTGCGGACTCTCCAAAGCACATGCGGTAAATCTCTTTCTCGCCTCCGGAATCTTCATGACATCGTTCTGCTCTGCTAATCCGTCTACTATGCGCCTGTAAAGAAGAAGGATTTTACAACTAGCTCTATTCGATCGAAGTACTAGTGATGAAATTCGGATTCACTGCAGCTGTCATTTATTGCCTATAATTCGCTATTTGTGAATTCAGTATTCAGAACATTGGGCTAAGATTTTATTATATTCGCGAAGGTTATTTATACCGTTGTAAACATCATTTCTTCTGGTTGAAGATGGCCTTTAGATCTGAAAATATAAACGTCACGCTTTCAGGTTTGTGTCTGCCATCAATTATTCTATTAAAGGTCCTTCGACATAATGTAGATGCAAAAACCAAACGTTAAAAAAATTGTTGACTTTTTTTCCTACTGGCGAGATTTATTCGAATATCCAAAACTATAAAGTCCTTCAAAGACATTTTAAGTTTTTCAAAAAATTCCATGTGTCAAACAAATTGAAAATGGAAAGTTTCTGAAAAATCTAAGATGAAGGCCAAATGTAATTAGAATAAAACTGATTTATATCGTTATCGACGTAATATTTGCTGACTTCGCTAGAGAGAGATGATTGGCCTTAAGAAATATCTGATAAATCTAAGATCAGAAAAACTTGCTGAAAAAATATGAGAATTAGTTTTTTTTAATTGAACAAATTTCGAAAAGTTGCAACGAAATCAGTTCATAAGAAATGTTTATTTTCAAGTTCTGTCCTGTCCTCTCAAACGATTTTCATCTTATTCAATTTAGTCAAATAGGATGTCATTATTTAGAATCATACAATGCACACAAGAATTTAAATTTTTTCTAAAATTATACTGTTGCTTCCTGCTCCTTCAAAAAAATATTTAGCGTAGCATAATATTTACTAGAAACTAGCATTAATTTTATCCCCAAAAAACAAACCTAAGTATTTTTCTAACAACCTCAGTTGAGAATAAAAGGTCGTCAAATTTGGTTTTGGACACTTGGTCATGCTTCAACAGATATTGAGTGGAAGTTGACACATTAAAGATTTAAATTCCAAGTAAATTTTGAAGGCAGATGTGCCTACGTTGGAAGAGCTCAACTTGTTGAGAGGTTGATTCTCAAAAGCTCTCGAAACTCGCGCGTGTTCAGAAGTCGTTCAGAGCCTGCTACCAAATCAAACACTCGAAGAAGATCAAACTTCGCAGACGAACATGTAAGACTCTCGAATATTGAATAAACAATATAAGAACATGTGGTTCAATGAACCCAAGTTCTTTGGAACTGAATTAATAATTAAGCGCGTACTAGCATCTAATTAAATGAGGCAATGAATAAAATTATAGTAGCAAAAAATATTTATGCTTCAGAAAATGTTCCTAAAATAAAAATAGCACTTGGAAAGTTCGTCACCTGTGGGGTGTCAAGGCCGTTTTGGTTTTGCCGCCTTCTTCCTCTTGCAGGCCTAGGGGTAGCTGCTCCCGAAAGGTGAGCGCCCTGGGGGCTTCCGCCCCGGGCGTCAACCGCTGTGTTCGCGGCCAGGGTTACCCCGTCGTTATTTTCCGTATGTGTCGCTAGATCAGCTGCTTCTCCACGATCTCCACGTGGCCCTGATCCCACGTTTTCACCGGACACCTCACCTGAAAGTAGAAAAAGAATATTCTTTAAAAAAATGATCACAATAAAACAAACTATTAAGAACATACTAAATTCAAGAGCTTCACTCTAATTACTGAACCTTTACGACATAATAAAAGCAATATTCTTTGAGAAAATAATCCACATGGAAAAATTTAATTATGGAAATGGTCGAAATTAATTCTCTGGACTTATTTGGTGAATGCGCAGTTGAAGATACTAAAAAACAAATTACGATTATGGCCCATTAGATTGCCAGATTCTTAAGATAATGAGGGTGCAATCCGCAATTTTTACGATCACCAAAAGATCTGGCTTTCAGAAAGGTTGATTGAGAATGAACCTGATATAAAAATGGACATGCGAGGTATCCTCTTGCTGCTTTAATTGTGCAATTATGTAATTAATTAAAGCCATGTTTAAAAGAACCGTTATAGAAAATAAAAGTTTAGCAGGCTGTTAATAATTAGAGATCATCGTACAATTAAAAAATTTCCTACAAACAATTAAGTCGAATCAAGTTACCTTAATGAAGAATGTCCCTATTTATATACTTTCATTTGTGTCTCAGGTAACATTATGAATTCATGAAAATCTTTACGATAATGTCCTGCTAAAATTACGTGCATCGTTAACTTTTCAGGGTTAAGATTCAATGTGTTACTCAATTATCTTTATCCCTTATATTATTATTATTGAAATAAAGAAGGCAGTGTCCGCAGAAGCTACCAAAATATCCAATAAATTATTGTCATCGTAAAGGACGAGTTGCAATTTTATGGAGGTTGTTATTGCCCTTCGAATTCAACGATCCTGAAAACCACAAACGAGACGCTGAAGAGCAGAAGCAATAAAGATAAAACTTCTGGAAACATTTTTAGAGGACTCAAATACAAAATAAAATCTACAATAATAAAAAGAATAAAATAAAAGTAGAATACAATGTCATGAATTTCTGTAAAAACTTAATATGATTAATCACCAATAAATAATTTTTGAAACATCACTTCTTGTCATTGAAAATGAATGACTTAGGTATGATTTAGAGGCAGCTGTAAAATTGTTTGATAACTACTACATTATTCACTCATTTGCATCACTTGATGTATTATGGAAGTCATTTTTACGGGATTGTTGTAAACAACAAGCTCTACGAGGCAGGTACTTCCTGATCGTGTAACACCTCTGGAGAGTTAACTGATTTTTTAATTCTTTTGAGCAATATTTTTACGACGTACATAAAAACGTATAAAACCCCAGAGTGAAAACTGCAGAATTAGAATTTACAGCTGCAATTGCGACGTTCAACTCCGTCTAAATCTATAAGAGTAAGTTTTTATGACCAGAGGAGGATGACATCACCCAACTGCCGCGAATTTTACGGTTCAAATATTTAAATCCCATTTTAGTTTCAGATTTATGAATAGTTGCCTATTAAGAGCCTATAATAAATGATCCGCGTGAAATTTTCGATAAACAGTGAAACTAAAGACTGTATTGAATGCAGAGTACTTGTGCAAGGTAATTGAAGTATGCAAATATCAAAAATCCGTTAAGTAGCTTCCGAGACCTCCGACCATGTGTTTAATCAGTGACCTTTGACCTGGAATGTTAAATCGAAGATTCGAATGAAACATAAGAAATATACTGTTTCGTTCTTCACTTGCGATTGCTTTCGGCTTTGGGCATACATCCTCTTTTTGCCGCATAGTTCTTCCGATTGCATCAGGCTTTCACAAGGTCTTTGCTGCTCATCAGAGTCGAGAAACAGTAAATTTCAGTTCGCTAACGGATCTTTTTTTTATTTTAAATAGCAAAATGTCAATTAAGAATAATCTTTATTGACAATAAAATAAATTTATCTAAAGCTGCTCAATCTCTGGATCAATTTAACATTCAGAATGAAGGTGGAATATTCTGTAAATCATGATTAAAGACTACTGTACTTTTTCACGATTCCGTTATGTTCATTTTATATACTTTGGACGTATCAAATAAAAATTAGCAACAAAAAAAATTGAATAGCTGTTGAATAGGTGACTTCTGAATGTTAATTAGGTAACTGGATATTTATATTCTTCGTGAAAACAGGGTGGTTGAGACATTTTCTTATGATTGTTTTAAAGATTACGTTTTTAGTTCTAAATTTTATTATTTTTTAGGAAGTTTAAAAATTTTCTTAAAAGGATATTTTTGGTTGCAAATGTATAACTGTTAGGTTAAAAATACGTATTTTTGGGTTAAAAATGTAACTATTTTCGTAGAAAATTAACGTTTTGTTTCAAATTAATATTTTTTGCTGACAATTTAACTGGAGTCTTTTTTGGATGAAAAGTATATTTTCTCAAAATTTTTTATGTCTTTCTGATTTTAAAGATTATCTGATTTAAAAGTTCATCTCATTTAGTATAAATATTGCATCTTTCTTGGATGAAAATGCAACTGTATTATCTGTTAATTGTTCAACTATTGTTGTAGAAAATTAACTTTTTGTTTACAATTCGTATTTTTTTGTTGATAAGTCAATTGAAATATTTTTAAATGAAAAGTTAACCATTTTTTTAAATTTTGTCTCTTTTGATTTCAAAATTCATCTGTTTTAGCAGAATTTTAATTTTTCTTGGACAACACTGCAACTGTTTTGTTCAAAATTTAACAATCTTGTTAAAAAGTCATATTTTTTGGTTAAAAATTCAAATATTTAGTAGAAAAAAATAACTTATTGTTTAAGATTCTTATCCTGGTGTTGAAAAGTGAACTGGAACTTTCTGTGTATAAATATTTAACTATTTTTTAAGGTTTTTTTAATTCATACGCTTTAGAAGAAATTTAATTTTTTTTAATAAAAATTTAACGTTTCGGTTGAAAATTCAACTCTTTTTTTTGAATTTACCTGCTTTAACAGAAATTACATCTTTTTTGAATAAAAATGCAACTGGTTGTTTAAAAATTCAACGATTTTCTTTAAAACTCTTCCTTTTTGTTGAAAATGCTGCTGTTTTTTTGAAAATTTAACTATTTTCTGGAAAATTTACTTTATGATTAAATTTAATATTTAGATGTTGAAAAAAGAACTCAAATCTTTTTAGATGAAAATTCAACTATTTAGTAGAAAAAAAATTTTCGTGAAAAATTCATCTGCTTCTCGTAAAATTGTATCTTTCTTATTGGTAAAAATACTGCTATTTGGTTGACAATTGAAATATTTTGTAAAAACGTCCCACTTTTTTATTTGAAATTCTCCTGTTTTGTTGAAAATTTAACTTTTTGATAGAAAGTTCAACTTTGAAAAAATTGTCGTTTATAGTTCAAAAAATTCCTTTTTTTGGATTTAAAATATTTTTTAACTGAAAATTCAACTATTTTTCTGAAAATTCATATTCCTAATATAGAACTTCAGTTACTTTAGTAAAAATATATTTTTTTATGAAAATTCAATTTTTTCATTCAGAATTATTCTTCTCTGCTTGAGTATTCAACTATTTTGTTTTGAAGATTCGGTTGAATCACTTTATTAAGAAATAATTTTTTTAAACATTTACATTTTCAGATGAAAATTCATCAAATTTAACTATTGTTTTGAAAATTAATATCTTTTGATTGAAAAATCATCTACTTGGGTAAAAGTTAAAACAAGTTGTTCAAAATTTACTTTTTTGATGGGAGGCTCATGTCTGGCTGAAAACTCAACTGTTTAGTGGAAAAGCCTTTTTTCGGTTTAAAATTAATCTTTTAACTGAAAATAAAACTTTAATTTTTTTAAATATTAATTTCATTTAGTTATTGTTTTGAATATTTTAAATATTTTAAGTATTTTAAAAAATTTACTTTATTAAGTTCAAAATATTTCAGAAATTTTAAGTTACATTAAAAAAATTCAAAAGAATTTGATAAAATGTTGAAAAATAAAATAAAAATACATTTATTTTCGTAAAACTGGATTAAATTAAGAGAAATTAAAGAGAAATAGAAACTTTCGAGTAAAAAAGCCTTTTTTTGTTTAAAAATAATTTTTTAACAGAAAATGTAACTTTTTAATTTTTTAAAAATTAATCTTTTTTAGTTGAAAATTATCCTTTATTGGTCCAAAATAATTTTCTTGTATGGAAATTTTATTTTATTTGGGTGAAAATACATCAGTTTCGTGTGAAATTAATTTTCGGCTAAAGTCATAATTCTTGTTTTGAAACTTCAATTTTTGAAGAGAAAATTCGTCTTTTGTTAGGATAAAAATTTGATTATTTTGTTGAAAGTTCAAGTATTTTGTTAAAAATCTATATTTTAAATATAAATTCCAAAGATTGCAATCTAATTGTCGATACATGTCAATTGAAAATCTTATCTTTGACATTCTCCCACTTATTAAGTGTTGTTATAAACTTCTAACATCTGATATTGCAACGATTGTGATGTTACAAACTATTGTGTAATTACAAGAATGGTAATTATTTTTAATAGCTCGTGTTTAAAATGCCACTTGTGATTGTAACGAGATTTCCTCACGAACATCACATACACTTGAAAAAAAAAAATAATTGCTCTCTGTTACTGATAAAGGAGTCCGATGTTTGTAATGTGCTCTGAGTTTATTTTATTGAAATTCTATAGGTTATGAATGTTATGTTGCACAATGTTATGTTATTTAATTTTATAAATGTAAAAGGTACAAATAATAAAGATCTTTTTTAAAATAAATGATACGAAACAATTTTATGTGCTAAATAAGAAAAAGTCGCTTTTTTAAATATTGTTATATTTAATCCGAAGTTTTCAGGCCAATTTTATCCATTTTTGATAAAATGTCTGGTTTTGTTTTATTTGTCAAAATAACAACATTAAAAATTTAAAAATTATATTTTTGGACAAACGACACAAGCTACGAGAAAAAAAAATTAGACGAAAGTTGACTCCCCAAAAAGCAGCTACATATTTGATTCATTACTTTTTGATAGGATGCGCAGTTTTTGTTATAATCGTGAAAAATAACATTAGAAATGAAAAAATGACAAAGGTTGTTTGCTCAAAAAGGATCTCCAAATTCTTCATTTATAATTTTTAGAAAGGAAGAAAGAAAAAAAATGAAAAGACAAAAGTTGTTCAACCAAAAAATATCTACAAATTTGTTGAAAATAATGTCGAAAAGTTTACATTGTGGACAAAACCGAGTGCGAAGCACGAGTTGCGTAATGAGAATGCGTTCGTTAAGACCGATGGAGCATTAACAAAAGGGAATTCACAATCATTAAATTACAGTTGTCGATGTTTTGTCCCTTAGTTTCGAAAGGCCGGCGAACAAATGTGGGAGAAGCACAAAGACCGAGCGCGAAGATTTTTCCATTTTTTAAATAATTTTTCTGTCAAGAAAGGAACTAATTTTGACCAGGTCAAAGGCTCTTCTTGGAAACCTATCGAGCTTTTCCGCGTCATAGAAGTTACCTATACGGTCACGTTGATCGACCCGCCAGTTATTCAAATAAGTACCTGTGTACACGTTGGAGGGGCGTAGCCAATGATAGAAGGCCAGGGATCAAGCCGCGCCTCTTTCGTAAGTATGTGCCCGTGGCTGAAGCTCGTCCGTTTTCCGACTTTATGTACCTGTCAGGGTGAAATAAAGCGGCGAGTTAAGGCGAGCGGAATTACTGCCAATTCCAATCGCGATTCCAGGACGTGGCCTGCGACGACGAGGACTTATGTAACTCTCCGCCAGGCGGTCGCAACATCATCCCCATTGTCCTGGTCGCCTGAAAGACATCGGTTTCACCAATGAGCAATAAAATCTTCAGCGACGACACCTGTGTGTATTATACTAGGCATAGTGGAATAGTCAGACTTATCGCGGCGAGACTTTACGGCCTTCGTCGTGGAACGAAGGACGTTGCCGAGATTTTCCGCAAAACCGTAACGAAAGGCAAACTACAGCGCAAACATCAAGGTAACGTCCACAAGTGGCACCAATTTCCAGTGACACTACAATATTTACCGAACATGCATGCAAGTTTTGTTTATTTGACTTCTGCTAACATATTTGAATGTGTTTATTTGTGAGTTTAGTTAGCTCAGAGAGTTTACATAGGATGTTCTTGAAATGAGGAAAGGTATCCCACATTTTAAATTGACCACTAAACACTTACAAGCAGATGCTGAGAACAAATTCTTGATGATAGTCGGTATAGGATTAAGGAATAATTGAATGGAAAACTAGCTGGGGAAAAAACATTTAAACAATATCCTAATTCCTATGCAATGGATGCACTAAAGAAAGTGGAAATTACTCATAATATGAATTAATGAGATAAGATCTTGGTGTTTCCAATTAAAGACAACCTACTATTGAATTTGGCTTGAATTTGATTATTCCGTCAATCGGATTTTGACAGTTGATGGACACTTTGAAACCGGTTTGTTAATCACACGAATTTTAATTGACAGCATATGATGATTGGTGGAAGCTTTAAAGTAATTAATTCCACGTATTATAAACAGATTATTGAAAGATATTTATTTTCTTTGTAAAAGGTGTTAGTGTCACACGTCCGTTTGATGTTTCGAAAAGATTTTGACTACAATTCGTTTTATAGTTGGTTTTACACCTTTAGTATGTTTCACGTTCAGGCGGATAGGACAGGATGAATGTTAGACCATCTTAACACTTCGTTACGATATTTCACACTCTCGAGAGACTGTCTTGGTGTTTTATTCATAGTGCATATCCCAGTTGAGAAGGGGAAGAATTTTTCCACTGCAATGCTATTTAATTTTCTCCTTTCTCCGAATGCTTCATCCATAACAAAACACTCCCATCCTTTCGTTTTCTTATCTAATGGTGCTGCAGTTTCTGCGCTTCATCTCAAAATCTAGCAAGATCACTCGATTTAAAAAAAGCAGTCCTTAAAACGACGCTAAGACCATGAATTTCGAGAAGGTTTGGAAATCGAAGGGATAATGGACACAAATCCAGCAATTTTGAAAAATTTATGCAAAAAGTAAAATGAGTTAAACTGTGTTTCATAATAAGATAAAGAAGTATTTGGAGAACCTTGGTAGCTAAGAATACAGTTAATTTTCGTCGTTCAAAAACTGACAGACACCAACAAATTGCAGAACCAATGAATGGGTCTGATGCAGCGCGTGCTCGTCTTGGTGCTGTATATTTCGAGGGACGTACTCGGCAGCCCGTTAATCATGCCGCTCGTTAGCTCCCGATAATTCTGGGTAAATACCCGCCGACCTGTCCAATTCCCATTCCCTTCATCAAAACCGCTTTCTGCCCCCGCCACGTGCCAACACGAATGGAAGCGCGGAATGTTTTAGCAGTTTCAAAAGTCAGATTCTGCAGCAATTATTTCAAAGATTTACTATATTCATAAGTAAGAATAAATCATCAGGCTGGTCAATATTATTTTTGCGTTTCGGACGGCAAAAGAAAATATACATCTTCATTTACTGATCGCACAAAGAAAGAAGATGATGAGGAATGAGATTCAAGAAGAGAGACGAGTAGCGATATGCATGGTGAACATAAATCTCTTACTCTCTGACTTAAAACGAATTGACCTTCGAGGTCAAGAAAAGAGTGGTGTGCGACGGGAAAAAAGATTGCCGGATAGACCTTAATTATATTCTCGCGTTAAACGATCCTTTCGACGAATTAAAACACATAGTACAGTCTCTAATTCTTCTAAAAGATAAACCAGTGTTAATTTGTTTTGTAATACCATTTCTCACTCTTGCCAAAATACAGGCAATGTTTGCGTTTTTCGCATAAAAGTCAGTTACTTGAAGTAAGAAAATTGTATATTATTTACCAACCTTACTTGGGTTTACCTTTATTCAATCACTTTACTGATCAAGATTAGTATTTAATAAAGGGGTTGTCAAACATAATAAGGATGCGCAAAGAGCATTTCAACTCTGCAATAAAAATCTCAGGCTGTTATATTATGACACGCAAATTATTGAGCAAATACAAATAAATTTACAGACTTCTCGACATCTGCAATCTAGCGACTATAGTTATTAATTTCTCTGATATAAAACGTCATCTTAATAGTAAAAGTCGGGCGTTCCTCTGAAACATAGATTGTCTTTAAGCTTCTTTCAATGTAAGACTGTAACGCCGGCGTCAAGTTGCCACCAGCGGCATTGGACTGCGCTGTAAATTTGCCATAAGTTATGCGCGCCCAGAAGGCGCAGCGCGCGCCATTAAGCGGGTTATGCCCATTTCAAGTGGAAAATCATAAGCACCGCAAATACGCCGTTATTACTGTGGACGCGCCACGAGAGCCTTGCCACTTACTTTGTAATCATGACTAATGCATAATGCAGTAGCTGCGCTACATAAGCGCCCTTCTGGCACGTATTTGCTAGCAGACGGATTACGCATCCTTCGCTTGAGCGTTTTAGTTATTTCAGTTTATATATTGAGAAAACAACCCCGCTTGCAAGAAGATGCGCACGTATCCAATGATGTAACAAGGTAATGCTAGTGTGGTGAGCTAAAGCCACACTATCATAGACTTAAATTCTTCACTATCTTCAGCGTAGCAGCTTTGTTCCTAGATATTATTTTTAGGATGTAGAATCGCATCTTGGAGGTTAGTGACTCTTGAGGAACAAAAGTAAATCAAAAGAATAATAGATGTATCTATGCACTACATCTAGATCTACATTATAGATAATATCTTGTTCTTTTTTTAGTTTCTATTCTATCTCAAGAAATGCATGTTGAGCGGATCTATTTTGGATGGCGAATTTTCCAGGCTCTGACTCAACCCTCATTTTATAGAATTTTTTCCTACTTAAAAAAATTTGCTACATGAGAATATTTTATCCTTGACACGAAAACATTATATACTATAGAAAATGACGAATGATTATATAATGGGAGTCTTTATATTGCCAATCGGTTACAACTGGAGCAAGAGCTAGAGATACGATCGTAAAATTAATAATCCTCAGGAACAGCACGTTGATGTATTGCAACGCACAGCATTAGGAATTATAGCAGGAAGCAATTAAGAAATATAAAAACTAAAAATCAGAGGCGTACTACCGTTCACCTAAAAATATAAGCCCGGAGAGATTAGTCTGAGCGAAAAACGAAAGATATAATAAAAAAGGTGGCAGTAGCTCACAAAATGTTCTGAAGCAATATGAGGAAAGTCTTCAAATGTGCATATTACTGGAAAAGTTTGAGAGAAAATTAAGCGTCTCCAGTTGAAAAGAGAGTCAAGAGAAAATAGCAAAGAGAACCTGGCGTGAAATTGAAACGTCAGACTTCGTTTTCTTGAAGCCTGTTGAATAACTTGGTGCATATTTACGGCGACACAATGTGGATGGACGGAAATAAAAATGTCACTGAAATAGAATACGTAGAAAGCACGAGGAGTGCATTAATAGAAATTCTACGCTGGTGGCGCAATATTTTAAGTCTCTTTCGTTAATTGTTAAGGGATAAGTTGTTATGGAGAGTTCTGTAGATAAATCAATTTAATTCAGGTTTCCGAGAGTTACACACTTCAAAATGAGAAATAATTTTTATAAAGTATTCTAAAGTGCACTGTAAAAAATCTTTGGTGATATTTACAATCAGTTGCAGTTTCACCTGTCGTATACTTTCAAATAACAATGTATGACTCGAGATACTGTTTAGCAATTTTGCTGAACGCTTTCCCTAACTTTGTTCAAAACATACGTCAAGAATATCAAGATTGATAATTAAAAGAGTTTGAGAATCAATAGTTTAGCAACTCCGCAGGTGCAACCTTGAAAGTGCGCACAGAGAGCGGTTGAATCAGTGGGAGTAGACGCGGGAAAGAACACAATAGCGATTACGTGACCTGCAGGCGTTTATTAGCCGGTATAGTTTTGCACTACGTCAGTCGCAGCAGCGAGATAGCGAAGCGATTTGTACGTGCAGCCGCGCCCTGGGCTTCACCAAGCGAAGGTCATATGATTGCTCGACCATCGCAGTGTCCCTATTAAGTTAGGTTAGGTGCTGCCGCTCTTTTGCTCACCTCCTTGCATGTTCAACCTTAGCTCGGAATTCACGATGCGTATGCACCAACGCATTCCTGCAACTAATTAAATCTCATTGTCATAGCGACCCGAACAAGCTACAAACGCTCCAGGTCGCGCCTGATTCTTTTAACTAGTACTCAACATAAACTTTACATAAGCAATGTCAAAACATCCTACCTCAACTCCTTTTTTAGATTTAAAAAATGTTAAGCTTGGTTTTTTTAACCTAAAGAAAAATTCAACTTTTTTTAGTTTTTGATGACATTATATGAGATTGAAGAGATTTTTTCGAAATCCTCCCTAACGCTCTAATCCGTTTTCATATTATAGACACTACAACCAACCGAAAAAATATTCCAAAATATTTTTTGTATATAAGTATGTGATCCTTATCACGAGAAGTTCAGCATGATCATTGCAGGAAACAATTTTCAGACATCCTCCGCTTATAAGTAATTACTTCCCTTCCGTTCTGTTTGAGAATGTTGAAAAGTATAAAAGAAGATTAAAGTGAATCTGAAGTGGTTTATTAATCATCTTTCTTAATCCTGATCAATCACAAAACTAATAACTCAAATAATTTAGCTTTAGTTTGAAAAGTCGTTTTTCTTAAACTTAAGATATCTTAAACCTTGCTTTTCACAAGAAAAATAAGATAAGTCTGAAAAGATTTCTTCACAATTCATTATAATTCGCTAATAATTTTTAAACAACCAACTCAAAATTCATTTAAGGTTTTCCAATAATTTGACTCTTATATTTAAACATAGTTTATTTGTTAAAAATTATTTGCTACCAAGTTCTTTAGATTCATAAAAATTCCGAGTTTCCATCCCGTCAATGTAGATCAATAAATTTGATAGAAAGTGGTTCTGAAAAGAGCAGCTAGAAACAGGTTGAGCATTAAGAGTAGTGTAGCAAACGACAAATGACAGTGTAATGAGGTTTTTTCATGGGTATAAAAGCACGGTCGACATTCAATCGTATCAACGTCTTGTTGCTTTGAATTTGTTCCTCGGAGAACGTCAGTTGTTACAACCTTCTTGATCGTAATCTCCGAGATTCCATCTCGTGTTACACGAAGAAAAACGGTAACCTCCCGTCGCTAGAAAATACAGTAAACATGTAAATTGTAGGGAACTTTTGCAATCGGTGTCGCAGCATGTACTACAGTTGGACGTGGACACATTTAAGAGTGTATCTTATCTCGAACGTAAAACTATGTAAGACTTAAGTGAAACTTGAAATGTTATTGGTAACAGGGATGTTGACAATTAAACTGAAGACGCTGTTAAAAAAATCTAAGAAAAAATATGTATAAATAGGAGAAAATCTTTACTATATTTACAACCTGTTATATCCCTTTTGTTTTAAAAACCTGGTTCTACTTGAAATATTCCTAAGAAGAGTTTAATAAGTTTAAATAAAAGCCTAAAGGTTTTCATAACGCCAATAGTTTGTGTCAAGGATCGAGTAGTGACCTATGTACTTGAGGACAGGGAAGAGGTGGAAGGATGCAGGAAGAGAAGAGAGAATTGCGTTTCTGCTTGACGTGGCTTTTGCAAGCATCACACACATGTTCCCTCTTCAGAAATTGCATACAATAATACCCATAGGGTCACTTTGAAGTCTTAAATCTATTCGATTCTTCTCGCCTCGGAGAGTTACGGACTAACACCTTTGAAACGTCCTCAGCGTGCAGTGTCAAGGTCACTTCGTGAGACCGTGTGGGCGGAGAATTGTCTGTCGAGTCATTGCTTTGATTTATAGTCTCTATTCTAATTTATCGCGAAATCGTTATTGACTGCTGAGAAGGATTAATAGAATCAAAGCATTCAATTGTACTAAGTGTTGCACTCTTACCAGTTGCAAACATTTTTTGGCCTTGAGGTTAATCGTTAAGTGTGGGCAGACTTATGGTGGATCTATTGCTAATGAGCTTTTTCTTATAAATGCACTTCTGTTCCTTTCTATATAAAGAGACTTGTTTTCATCTTTCTTAAGTAAGAACGAATGACGTCATAGAAGACAGACAAGTGAGTCTCGAAGTTAGTATAGTAAACTTTCAGACTGCTGGTCTAAGACAATACTGAGAACTTTTCGTGAGCAACGATGTGAGTCAATGGGTTAAGGCCGTTGTTGCTTTGTATGCTATCTTGTTGAGAAGGAAACTGACTAGACCGAATTACAAGACATATATTGTTCAAACACGTAAATCGTGTTAAAGGATCGAATAATCCTCTCTCAAAAACACTTCATTATCCCGGATTCCTATTCTGTCGATAAATAAAAATATATAATTTCTAAAGAAGGCGATATCTGATGAATAGAAAACAAGAGAACACAATATTAGCTATATTTTCTGTGCTGATCTTTATCTAAGACGTAAACGCCTTTCCAATTAACCTCTTCGTATATCAAGTTTTTACTTAACAGTAGTAAATAACAAAACCTAGTTTGTCACTCTGCTGAGCAAACAGTAAACTTTTTGCAGATTTTCTTTACATAATGCAAGATCATAATAAAAGCTGGAAAGCGTGATTGAATTGGCACTGGGCAGGTGAACTCGATAATTCATTAAAGAGAATAAAGTCGAAAGGCTTAGAACCTTTCGAGGTTAACATTACTCATTGTTTAACATCAGATACGAACGGTAAACAATGGATACACGATCGATAAGAGTCACAACGACGAGCAGCCTTCGCGGTCGCCTATGCTGCTCAGTGTTCATTTCACTGGGTGCAGCCTTTTGGCCGACAAGGCTTGGCAGGCTGGAAAGGCTGACAAACAAAGAACGACGTGGCCTCGTCGCCTCATGCGCGAGGAGCGATTAGCGTTAGCAAACGGTCGCGAGGAGGACAGAGAACATGACGAGAGGAGAACGAGAAGGGAGGGACGGAAGATCAGAGTGGTAGCCAGGTACCTGGGTCAGCTGTGGGTCAGAGCCGAGTCACCTGTGGTGTGACCGATGTGAATAACCAGAAAAAGCACTCAGTCGCAACAGGTTTCTTCGTCATCCTTCCTAATGCTAAAGCTAAACCTCTTGATATTCTACAACCAACCAGAAAATACGTCGACAAAAGGATCTTCTCTAACCAAAAGACATGTTGACCCTTTACCTGGAAATAAGATATTCTTTAATTATGCAAATACATCTTCACAAACCTTTTAGATTTGTAGGAGAACACTAATAACAAATAACATCCGTTTCAGATTCTGTTGTTTTATTGTCACCTGCTTCAGCCCCGAATTATTAATGATGTGGAAGATTATGAAACGAAATTCCGCAGAGGCAGGGACCCGAAGAGCTGGGATGACTTCTGTAAATAAACCTGCTAAGAGAAACACGATGTAAATACCGATTGCAAAAGGACGATTTTTAATGGCTCAGCATTCCGAGAGCACCTGTGTGATCCCGGTAGCATGGAGTTCTAGCGAAAAACGACGGAAAGTGGCATTAGCACCTCGTATTACGCGCACCTTATAAGAACGAAACAAAAACGTTGTAGCCGGCGTAGAATATGGTACAAGATATATGCCAACCTTAAGGTCGCGTGTGTTATCATCTTCTTGTCTGCTGGGTTCGCTAATGCAAACCTGTTTTTTCCAGTCTGAACTGATTTGGATAAAGTGGAGTACAGCAGGATGCGATAAATTACATGCAACATGCATTTTGTGTCAGATTATTTGCATTAGAATTGTTTAATAATGCAGCATAGAAAATATATTATAACTTCTGCATTTTAAAAGGGTTTGGACTCCTTGCTGAGTTTTAATATACGAAGGTTCTTTTAACAGTTATAAATAATAAATCAAATCGAAGAAACAATAAAATTGTTTTTAATCAGAAGTTTTAAGAGAAAAGGGACTTAAATCTAGATTCAGCCAAAAACATCAGCTTAATGAATGTAAGGTATAAAAAAATTAGGCTGTAAAAAGGGAAGAAATTATTTTTTTTCTTGGTAATAATCGACACATCTCCAAACGGAAAAAAATCTCGATCATAGTAGGACACTCTATTTTTAATTAAAGATAAAAGAACCCGTATTTTAGTTAAAGCAAAAAAACCTAATTAGAACCATCAGTTTTTTTCTGGGAAATCCCTATAACATTATCTTAAAGGTTCAGCTTTTAAGTTTCAATCTTCAGCAGATAGTGAGTGAGTCACTTTTAAAAAAATTTTAGAACACCTTTATTTCTTGAAATTCACTTTTAGCTGATTTTAATTTAAAGTTACTTATTCCAGAAAAGGCCCTTATTTACACTCTAAACAAAAATAATTTTGTTTATTTTTCCTTATATTGTCCTCAGCTTATTTGTACTATGCAAATTGAATAAAATAAAAATATTATATTTTTATAATTCGCTTTAAAATAAAAAATTCTAATTTTTGAGCTTTCAAAATTAACATTTTTTAAAATTGAATATAGTATATATTTTAAAGCTCACAAAATTGAATAATAAGTATAATTAAGCCATTTCAAATGGTTCTAAACGGAAAACATTCAAAATTGATTTATTTCTGATTCAAATTTAGAGCATTTGTTCTACTTGAATGAATTTTATTTTTTTAAAAGTCACTTCCGGTGCCTTTTTATCTTAGTTACTTCTTCTAAAATAGGCCTATATTCACAACTTCAAAAAAAGAATTTTATTTGCTTTTCTTAATGTTGTTTTCCGCTTATTTGTACTATGAAAATGGAATAATCGAATACTTCAAAGAAACATCTTTTAAAATTATTATTGAAAGGAAACATTAAAAAATTGAGTATCTAAATTATCAAATTTTAAAATTGAACTGTTTAAAATTTAAAACAAGATAGAATTATTAAAAATTAATGGTTACAAATTTTGTTTAGAAAGCGTTATAAATAAGGAATTTTATATTGAGATAAGAGAGATTTTATTTAAAATTAAAACCGTTCAATATTATTTAGTTTGAATTAAAGAACCTTAATAATACAAAAAATTTTGAAGCGTTTGAAGAATTAAAAAAAAATTATTCTGAGTTAAAAACCTTCAAAATTGAATAACTTTGACTTAAAGATTTAGGAATTAAACAGTTTGGAACTAACTTAAATAGACACCATTCAAAATTCAGGAATTTCATGTTAACATTTTTAAGAGAGGACATTTCAAAGTTGATCAATTTGGAACTGAAAGAGTTATAAATTAATATCGGAAATTTGTTTAAAATTTTTATTTCTGAGGTTTCAGAGCTTAGATTTTTTGCTTCAAATTTTAAAGATTTGAAATTCTATAATTATTACACCATTAAGCCGTTTCCCTTTCGGGGTAGGCGTGACTCACTCGGTAGGGAGGGGAGTAGTGTGAGGAA
>JAAAKG020000008.1:7133993-7145598 GCA_010014905.2 Druon quercuslanigerum | reverse complement strand
TTCTTTATTTTAATTTAATTTTTAAATTTTACTTGAAAGAATATATTTTCGTGAAAAATCTCCTTTTCTCGCCGTTTTTACATGTTTTCTACTCACTTGAAAAATATCTTACGTTCGCAATATTAATATATTAATTATGGACTAAATTATTAACTATATGAAGATAAAATTACAATTTTTTTGAACTATCGAAATTCTTGGATTTTTATAACAATAGTTAACATAATATTTAATATAAATAGCCATGTTCAGCTGTTGATAACTGAATCCATTTAAAAAATATTTTATTCAATATATTTACAGCAACAACATTTAATAATTCAAATTTCAACAGTTGAAAAATAAATTTTCTTATTCTCAGCAGTTAAATATTTAATTTTATTTATTTATAAACAATTGAATTCTTTGTTTTCTTATTTTTTAAACAATTTAACATTCAAGAATTGAGCTTTTATCTGCTGAAAATTCAGTTATCAATTTTCTTCAATTATCAAAAATAGAATTTTCAACTGCTAAAAATTCAAATTTTAACATATAAAAATTCAATGATTAATTTTCAATAATTTTTAACAGTTGAATATTAAATTTTCAACTGTTAATAATTCAATTTTCTTCACTTTTCAAGAATTGAATGTTCACTTTTCTTCATTTTGAAACAAATTTATTTTCAAATATTACAAATGCAACTGCTCAAAATTGAAGAATATTGATACTGAATTTTAAAGAGTTGAATTTTTACAGGTTAAAAATTTAAATATCAATTTTAATGAATTTTTATCAGTTGAAAATTCAATTTTTTTAACTTTCAATAGTTAATTATTCAATTTTCTTCCATTTTCAACAGTAGAAAATTTCATTTTCTACCATTTTTAACTTGCTAATCCAATTTTCTTCAATTTTTAACTTGAAAATCCAATTTTTTTCAACTTTTAACAATAGAATGTTCAGCTTTTGATAATTCAATCCATTTAAAAAATATTTTATTCAATATATTTACAGCAACATTTAATAATTCAACTTTCAACAGTTAAAAATTAAGTTTTCTTATTCTCAACAGTGGAATATTTAATTTTCTTTATTTATCAACAACTGAATTCTTTGTTTTCTTAATTTTTAAACAATTGAATTTTGAAGAATTGAGTTTTTATCTGCTGAAAATTCAGTTATCAATTTTCTTCAATTCTCAAAAATAGAATTTTCAACTGTTTAAAATTCAATTTTCAATTTTCACAGTTGAAAAGTAAATTTCCTCCTATATTCAAAAGTTGAATGTTTAGCTTTCTTTAATTTTAAATAATTAAATAACCAGTTGAATATTTAATTTTCTTTAGTTTTCAACAATTGAATGATAAGTTTTCTTAATTTTAAAACAATTCAATTCTCAAGAATTGAATTTTTATCTGTTAAAAATTCAATTATAAATTTTCATTAATTTTTAGCTGTTAAAAATTCAATGATCAATTTTCATTAATTTTTAACAGTTGAATATTCATTTTCAACAGTTAATGATTCAATTTTTTTAAATTTTCAACAGTTTAAAATTAAATTTTCTTTCATTTTCAGCAATAGAATTTTTAACTGTTAACAATTCAATTTTCAAATTCCTTCAATTTTAACAGTGAAATGTCTTATTGCTAATAAAATTATACATTTTCTTCAATAAATGGTCTGTTTTTTAAAAATTTTAAACAATTGAAATTTCACCAATTAAATTTTCATCTGTTTAAAATTTAATGAAAAATTATCAACTTATCAATTTTCTTCGACTTTCAAGCATAGAATGTTCACTTTTTTTTACTTTGATAAAATTTATTTTCAAATATTTCAAATGCAACTGCTCAGAACTGAAGAATAATGATACTGAATTTTAAAGAGTCGAATTTTTACCCGTTAAAACTTCAAATATCAATTTTAATCAATTTTTATCAGTGGAAAATTCAATTTTTTCAACTTTCAATAGTTATCAATTCAATTTTATTCCATTTTCAACTTGAAAATCCAATTTTCTTTAAATTTCAAAAAAAAGAATGTTCAGCTGTTGTTAATTCAATCCATTTAAAAAATATTTTATTTAATATATTTACAGCTGATAATATAAAAATATGTTTTGCAAAAAAATTTCAACCTCAAACGCTTTAAC
The DNA here is from genome assembly GCA_010014905.2 of Druon quercuslanigerum. Lineage (NCBI taxonomy): Eukaryota > Metazoa > Arthropoda > Insecta > Hymenoptera > Cynipidae > Druon > Druon quercuslanigerum. The sequence continues at coordinate 7,143,458 of JAAAKG020000008.1, read as the reverse complement.
TTTTTACTTGCTTAAGTCTTCAGGACGGCATTTTAAAATTCTTAAAATTAAAAATGTGCACTTAAAAATAAAAATCGAAAACAGAAAACGTTTAAAGTAAAAGGTTTTCGAATTACGTATTTTTAACCTTTGAATATCATAATTATTGAAAAATATAACACAACTCATTACATTAAAAAACTATTAAATTTGCACTTGAACTCATTTCCTGATATTTCCCGGTTTAGCGGCCACCCTGGGTAATGGAATAAAGTACACCACTCTTATTATCATTATTATTATTATATAAAATTGTTTAATTTACGAGGAAAACTTATACGTTAGTAATACCAAAGAAACAGAATATTCTTATACAACATTTATAATATAAAGAGAACATTTTATAACATCCATTGCATTAAATAACAAATTATAAAAAATTCATAACTCTTGAAGTAAACGTTGCTGCACTCACCTGCTCGTCAAGACAAATTTATTAAAATCGCGAAAAAATTTTCGCCAAACGGGACAGAAAAAAAACAATCTCGACTACCTATAATGTCAAGCAAGTGCAACAAAATTCACAGTTATAGTACATTAAAAGTAATAAATATATACATATAAAATATCTATAAAAAAAAGTCAGTACTGCCGAAAAAAGTTGGTATGATTGTCGATTTCTGCGAGGTGTGTTTCCTTCTTTATATTTCTATTATTATGCTTCCTAAGTACTCGATAAATCAACATGAAAATAATTTTCAAAATTTGAGCTTCAACTTCAATACTTGTGTGAAAATGTTGCAATTTTCTTAATGCACAAGAAAATTTTTAATACTAATAAAAAATGTAACTTAATTCTAAATCGTTTCAATCCTGCAAAAAGTGAACCAGAATCCTATTTTAATAATCACCCACGAACAGAGGCAACTCTCGAAACCAACTTTTTCTTCACAAGCATCAAATAAATAAATATAAGGAAAGGAAATTCCTGCCTCGAGTTATTCGAAGATAAATAAAAGCGTTTTGTACAAAGCGACCTTGCCTCTAATTGATAAAATGCTCATCTTCTCGTAAGGAATCAAAATGTTTTTTGTTTTTTTTTTCAGGCAGCAGACCATAACCAGTCAATCCAACTTTATTATTCCAGCTTTTTCCACCCTCACTCCAAATCAATCTTCCACATTAAGTTGTCCACGATCGTGCGATGAATAAAAAATTATAATTAGATTTGTGCAGCAATATACATTTAATTATTATCGCTAATATATATTTATATAATTCTAGTAATCTCGTGATAGATGACCTCGAAATTTCGAAAACTTTCCTTTTAATGTGACAGCGATTCATATAGCGAGTCGATGCATTAAAGCCTACTTATACAGACCATTTTTTATTTACTTAACATTTGCACACAACCGATTTCCTTATAAATAAACTATAGCAACACCCTAGCGCCAAAAGTATTTTTTTTTCTTTAATTTTTCGACTACAGTGCAAGATTGTTGCATTTTCTAATTTCAGTGATGTGCACGAGTCGAATTTAACCGACTTTCATCGCATGAGTATCAGTTGAATTTTTAATTTTTAATTCAAGAAATTTCTAATAATATTTTATTTTATATAGTTCTCGGGATGAGTTTATTCGATTTTTTTTTTAATCGAATAGAGATTGAGTCGATTTCTAAAATTTGGACACATACCTCACATCCAGACTTTGGGCCTAAGACGATTCGAATTTTTTTAATTCGATGCAGTCAGCTTCAATCCATTTAAAAAAAATCCGACTCAACTCAGGAAATGAGCCAATTCAAATTTTTTCGATTCGATTTGGTTTCAAAAAATTAGACTCACATGCAGCCGTCGGTTCAATCGAGTCGAATTTTATTTCTTTCACTCAAAGCTTCAGTCAGTTTACTAAAATTCGACTCATAATTGACGCGATCAGTAGATTCGAATTTTTTCGATTTAATCACATCTTGGATCGATTAAAAAAAATTGGACTCATGCCGCACATCCAGGCGTTGAGCCTAAGGCGATTCGAATTCTTTTAACTCGATGCAGTCAGCTTCAATCGATTTAAAAAAATCCGACTCAACTCAGGAAATGAGCCAATTCAAATTTTGTCGATTCGATTTGGTTTCAAGAAATTAGACTCACATGCAGCCGTCGGTTCTCTTTCGAGTCGAATTTTATTTCTTTCACTCAAAGCTTCAGTCAGTTTACTAAAATTCGACTCGGTAATTCACGCGATCAGTCGATTCGAATTTTTTCGATTTAATCACAGCTTGGATCGATTAAAAAAAAATTGGACTTATGCCTCACATCCAGACGTTGGTCTTAAGTCGAGTCGATTTTTTTTAATTCGATTCAATCACAACTTTGGTTGACTTTACAAAATTCAACTCATGACTCACGCGTAGAGTCGGTTTCAAAAAATTGGGCTCATGCCTCACATGCAGAATTCGGTTCTGGGTCGAGTAGAATTTTTGTTGCACACCACTAAATTTAATCGTAAGTAGCTAACACTACTTTCCTTCGTTCGTATAAAAATAACGCGCAATGTGAAATTATCCAACATTGCTTTGTACATTCGCCCGTGCTCCAATGTAACAAAGTTGAACTTAATGAATCTCATTGCCAAATTATTACAACTGTACGAGTGCACAGAACTTATTAAGGAACCATCCATCAATTACAAAACACAATTTTTCGATTTTTCTGGATGGACCCTGGGGATTAATTAAACACACAAGGGGAACCTTCAAAAGGGTGATTCAAAAATGTGTTCAAACTTTTTCTCTCTCTCTCGAATTTTTATAAATATCAACCCAACTTTGTTCGAAAGACAAAAAAATCAATCTTTTATTTTTATTTTTTGTAGATTCGAAAAAATTTGGGGTGGATATGAATAAAAATTGTAAGGACAAACATTTTAAACCACCCTAAATATACACCTCTCGGAATTTTGTTTGGATTTACACTCCTCCCATTAATAGGTAAATTGCAATAAAAAAAATATTTGAACGAAAAAAGATGTAGGAAGCAGGAATCGAGTCTAGACTTTCTAGTTACGAACCCAAAGAGCTAATAATGCGTAACCAACAATTCAGTTTTCATCTGTTGAAAATTCAATTATAAATTTGATTTAATTTTCTACAATTAAACTGTTAGTTTTCTTAAATATTTAATTTTCTTTGTTTTTCTTTATCAACAATTAAATTCTTTGTTTTCTTCATTTTTAAACAATTGAATTTTCAGGAATTGATTTTTTAACTGCTGAAAATTCAGTTGTAAATTTTCTTCAATTTTCAAAAACAGAATTTTCAACTGTTGAAAATTAAATGTTCTCCTATATTCAACAGTTGAATATTTAGTTTTCTTTAATAATTATATAAATAATTTTCAACAATTGAATTTTAATCTGTTGAAAATTCTATTATCAATTTTCTTAATTTTTAACAGTTAAAAATTAAATTTTCTTATTCTCACCATTTGAATATTTAATTTTCCTTAATTTTTAACTTTTGAATTGTAATTTTTCTCATATTTAAAACAATTGAATTTTCAAGAATTGAATTTTTATCTGCTGAAAAAGTAATGATCAATTTTCTTCAAATTTTAACAGTTTAAAATATAATTTTCTTATATTTTTAACAGTTAAATTTTCTACTGCTAATAATACAATTCTAAATTTTCTTCTATGTCAACGGTTGAAAATTAATTTTTCTCCTATTTTATACAGTTGAAAATTCAATTATCAACCTTCATTTTTTAGCAATTGAATTGTCAGTTTTCTTAATTTAAAACAATTGAATTTTCAAGAATTAAACATTTATCTGTTAAAAATTCAATGATAAATTTTCATTAATTTTTAGCTGTTAATAATTCAATTTTTTTCATTTTCAACAGTTGAAAATTCAATTTTCTTATTTTCTGCCGTTGAATATTTAATTTTCTTAATTTTTAAACAATTGAATTTTTATCTGTTAAAAATTCAATGATCAATTTCCATTAATTTTGAACAGTTAATAATTCAATTTTTTTCCATTTTCAACAGTTGAAAATTCAATTTTCTTATTCTAGATTTTCTTTATTTTTTAACAATTGAAATGTCAGTTTTTTTAGTTTAAAACAATTGAATTTTCAAAAATTAAATTTTTATTTCTTAAAAATTCAATGATCAATTTCCATTAATTTTTAACAGTTGAATATTCATTTTTTTAACAGTTAATAATATAATTTTCTTCCATTTTCAATAGTTGAAATTTAAATGTTCTTATTCTCATCCGTTGAATATTTAATTTTCTTTCATTTTTAACAATTGAATTGTTAGCTTTCTTAATTTAAAACAAGTAAATTTTCAAGATTTGTGAAATTTCTTATTGATAATACAATTATAAATTTTCTTTAATAAATTATCTGTTTTCTTCAATTTAAAACAAATGAATTTTCAGTAATTAAATTTTAATTTTCTTTAAATTCAATTAAAAATTTTCAACTGTTGAACATTCAATATTTAAATATTATAAATGCAACTGCTCAAAATTGAAGAATATTGATACTGAATTTTAAAGAGTTGAATTTGTACCAGTTAAAAATACAAATATCAATTTTAATCAATTTTTATTAGTTAAAAATTCAATTTTTATAACTTTTAATATTTAATAATTCAATTTTCTTCCATTTTCAGCGGTAAAAAATTCAATTTTTTTCAATTTTCAGCAAATAGAATTTTTAACTGTCAATAATTCAATTTTTAACTCTTTTCAATTTTTAACAGTTAAATTTCTTATTGATAATACAATTATAAATTTTCTTCCATAAATTGTCTCTTTTCTTTAGATTAAAACAAATGAATTTTCAAAATTGAATTTTCATCCGTTTGAAATTCAATTTTCAACAGTTGAAAACTCAATTTCCTTCAATTTACAGCCACTGAATGTTCAGTTTTCTTTACTTTAAAATAATTAATTTTCAAATGTTACAAATGCAACTGCTTGAAATTGAGGAATATTGATATTGAATTTTAAAGAGTTGAAAACTCAATTATTGCAAATTAAAGAAAATTAAAATTATTAGTAGGTATTTATCAAATTTAAAAAAATCCAACTCGGATCATTTACTTCTTGGGTCGTTGAAAATCCATTTGCGGTAATGTAAAAAAAGTCCAAACAAAATTAAATTTGTTAAATGAACCATTTTTCCACATTTAAAAATCGTTCTCATAATCAAGAATATTTTCTTTTTTTTTAAAGAACCATATCATTAAGAATAAAATCGTCATACTTTTTCGTCCAAACAATTTATATAAGCTTTAAAGTTTTATTTAAGTCCGAAATAGCTTAGTTGGAAAATGTACAAGTAAACATTTATCAATTTTTCATTGGTAAAATTTAAGAATTAATTTTTAAGCACATTCCAGTTAAATTTTTACAATTCAAATTCATAAATTCTTTCCGGTCCGAAATTACCCGCGTAATTTCAATATTTTCAATCCAAACAATATTCCAAAGGTTCTATATTCCCCCTTTTTAGGGACGATTAAAGTATTACGCATTTTACAATTTTAAAATTGACCTTTAAAATTAATTTCTTTTCCAACCTACAAAAATCTAAAAAGTATGTAGACTTCTTGCTGTTCAGCAAATTATCAAAACTAAATAACTTCAGTCAGGAATCAATTAGTAAATCAATAATAAAAAAATGTCACCAAAACTAAAAAAAAAAAAGGTTTGCCTCACCTAATACTTGAATCGCCCCTTTACAATTTTCCTATAAAAAGAAGAAGGAAAGAAACAGCAAATAAATCGAAAATCGAACTTAACTATTCCACCAAAAGCTTAGTCTCTAATTTTCCAAATGAGATCTCAAATTCAATGTCTAATTTACTTATTATCTTGACTGTAATTTCTAGACGAAACATAGAATACTGTAATTTCAAACTATTTCTGAAACATCTTCGCTGATCGAGAGTAAGTACCGTTTTAAAAAGCCTTGATCAACTCTTTTTTTTTCGAAAATATGCTTTCGGAATCGCAAAAGATCAACGAACATGTCCTATCATCTCTCACGCACATTTCAATTCCTAACTAACAAGTGCACATTACACGCGCTACGTAATTTTTCAAATACGCAGACAATATTATTATGCTAACTACGAGTGTGCTAATATCTTTATCAATTTCAGTTCTACAATACTACACTCTAAATCATGTCAATTCTTATCATACTATTATTATATTATTATGTATATAATATGCCTTTCACTATATATACAGAAATTTCTTACCGAATTCAAGTTTCTTCATTCAAGGTATTTCGGTCTCTTAATCGTTCATGAAAAAACACCACCACTTATATTAACCAGGACCGTATTTACAGATTCATACATAAGTAATCATTAATTCATATGTAATCAAGTGGAAGAGTGGAGATCGAAAATTGCAAGTTTTAGCCACAGACCTTGAACTTCACCGGATATCTAACTGGAGTCCAATTTTCATTATTTAATTAATTATAATTAAATCGATTCCGATCACAAATCACGATCATAATCACGATTTCCAATTTTTCTAAAGACTCCAAACCCTGTATTACATTTATTTTATTTTATCATTATCATAATCAAAGTCTGTGAAAGAACTTTACTCGTCACTCGAAAATTAATCCGACTTTTATTTCAATATAGACGAATCAAAACGCCGATTCGCATTTTTGTAGAAGGAGGGATGAAATTCCTTCCCACATAATTTCGGAAAAACTGGACTTTTTTTCTCCCGAATTTTCTCTAATAATAAGTCAAGTGATTTCCACATTATCATTATTATTTTTCGAATCTAAATCACGCTTTTCCTGATCTTTTCTGGACTCATTTCATACGAATCCAATCGTTATTGTTATTATTATTATCATTATTATTATGATTATTATTCAACAGTTGACGGCTTAAAGTCAATGTTTTTGTCTTCGCTGACAGAATTCCCAGTCCAGAGTTGACTCGACTCTTGGCTTTCCGCGCCTTCAGAGAAATCGCCGTCTACACCTGAGACAATCGATTTTGGAGAACTATCTTTTTTTTTTGACTTAAAAAAAAATGATCTCACGTATCGATTTTTGACTTTACTCACAGGTAATTTCCTCCTCCTCGGATGAAGAATCGCTCTCGCTGTCGGAACTGTCTGAGTTTGCAGAGACCGAACACCGGTCGTAATCTTCAAAGCTGGGATAGACCTCGGCACCTGGGAAAATGTATCTTCCGGGCGCCAATTGGAAGTAGGAATTATCTGTAAAGAATTAAGGATTATTATCTAGGATGTTCAGTCGAATCCTGGAAAAAATTATCTCACCCAGGGGGTGTCTACTCGAATACTGGAAAAAAATGCCTGGAAAATTCCAGGTTTTTTTCCAGGTATCTCAAGCTTTTTTCCAGACATGATTTTTCGCAAGTTTATTACAAATGATGTCCCTTTTTATTTTATCGAAATTTGATTAATATTACAAGATATTTTTAAATATTTTAGCACGATAGAATAAATAATTAAATAATGAAAAAAAACATGATTAATCATTTCTCGAATTTGTCTCAAAAGTACATAAATAAAAATTCAAATAGATTTTTATTTTATTTATTTTTATTTAAAATTTAGTGCACATATAGAATCGGTTCGAATTCCTAACTTTTCACGTACAGTTGAATATTTAGTTTTCTTTAATTTTCAACAATTGAATTTTCATTTGTTAAAAATACTATTACCAAGTTTCTTTAATTTTCAACAGTTATTAATTCCGTTTTTTCCATTTTCAACAGGTGAAAATTCAATTTTCTTTTTCTCATCAGTTGAATATTTAATTTTATTTTATTTTTAACAATTGAATTTATAGTTTTCTTAATTTTAAAATAATTGAATCCTTAATAATTTAATTTTTACCTGTTACAAATTCAGTGATCAATTTTCTTCAATTTTTAACAGTTGAAAATACAATTTTCTTTCAATTTCAACACTTGTAAATTAAATTTCTTTGTTCTCAACAGTTGAAAATTAAATTTTCTTATTCTCATCAGTTGAATATTTTATTTTATTTTATTTTTAACAACTAAATTGGTAGTTTTCTTAATGTTAAAATAATTGAATCCTTAATAATTTAATTTTTATCTGTTACGAATTCAATGATTAATTTTCTCCAATTTTTAACAGTTAAAAATTAATTTTTTTTATTTTCAATAGTTGAAAATTTAATTTTTTTTATTCTCGACAGTTGAAAATTCAATTTTTTTTATTCTCGACAGTTGAAAATTCAATTTTTTTTATTCTCGTCAGTCGAAAATTCAATTTTATTATTCTCACCATTTAAAAATTTTATTTTATTTTATTTTTAACAATTGAATTGCTAGTTTTCTTAATTTTGAGACAATTTATTTCTCAATAATTTCATTTTTATCTGTTACAAATTCAATTATTATTTTTCTCCAATTTTTAACAATTAAAAATTCAAATTTCTTATTCTCACCAGTTGAATATTTTATTTTATTTTTAACAATTGAATTGCTAGTCTTCTTAATTTTTAGACAACTGAATTCTCAATAATTTAATTTTTATCTGTTATAAATGCAATGATTAATTTTCTCCTATTTTTAGCAGTTAAAATTCCATTTTCTTTTTCTTACCAGTTGAATATTTAATTTTGTTTAATTTTTAACAATTGAATAATTATTTTTATTAATTTTAAAACAATTGAATTTTCAAGAACTGAATTTTTATCCGCACAAAAATTCAAATATCAATTTTCATCCATTTTTAACAGTTGAAAACTCAATTATTTTAAATATATTTTCAATAGTTAATAATACAACTTTCTTCAATTTTCAACAATTGAGAATTTCATTTTCTTATTCTCAACAGTTGAATATTTAATTTTCTTAAATTTAAAACAATTAAATTGTTAGGTTTCTAAACTTCAAAACAATTGAATTTTTATTCGCTGAAAATTTAATTATCGATTTTCTTCAATTTTCAACAGTCGAAAATTTAATTTTCTTTCATTTTCAACAGTTCAAATTAAAATTTTCTTATCCTCAACAGTTGAATTTTTTTTTAATTTTTAACAATTGCATTTTTATCTACTGAAAATTTAATTTTCAATTTTCAACCATTTCAAATAAAACTTTCTTCAACTTTCAGAAATAGAATTTTTAACTGTTAATAATTAAATTTTCAAATCTTTCAAATTTTTAACAGATGAATTTTCTACTATTGAAAACTGACGATTGATCATTAAGAATTGATGATTTTTGGCGATTTTTCAAAAAAATACATTAATTTTCAATAAAATAGTTGAATTTTCAACTGAAAAAGACCAATTTCCAAACAGTTAGCTGAATTTTGAACTAAAAAATATCACTTTTTAACCAAAAATGGAATAGGTAAATATTTAATTTAAATACTTAAATTTTCAACGAAAAATATGAATATTCAAACAAGAAGATGA
>JAAAKG020000008.1:7104992-7133893 GCA_010014905.2 Druon quercuslanigerum | reverse complement strand
AATTACATTTTTTGTAGACAAAACATCTTTTTTTTTGTTCAAAATAGGATTTTTTGATTGAAAAATATATTTTTTTATATAAGTTGTATATTATCGGGTTGAAAATTTAATTTTTTGTTGAAAATTTGTCTTTTGGACTCAAAAATTCAACTATTGAGTTTAAAAATTAACTTTTTGTTGCAAATTCATCTCTTTTGACTTATAATTCATCATTTTAGTTAAAAGAACATCGTAAAATTTTTAAACAAGAAGATGAATTTTTCATTAAAACGGTGAACATTTGAACAAAATATAGAATTTTAAAGTATTAAAACAATATCTCTACAAAAAAATTGAATTTTCAACTGAAACATGTAAATTTTCAACTAAAATGACAAATCATCAATTAAAAGATATGTACTTTTAAAAATAAAAAAGACATTTTCTATAAATAAGTTAAATATTAAATCTAAAAAGAGAATTTTTCAACTAACCAGTTGCATTTTCAACAGAAAAAATAAATTTGTAACGAAATATATTAAATTTCAAACAAAAAAGTTGAATTTTAAAACAAAATAATTGAATCTTTAAATAAAATAGTGTTGATTTTTCACCAAAAATGTAACTTTAAATTTTTAAACCCTGAAAGATAAATTTTCTACAAAAAGAGAAGGTTTCAGCAAAATACAATTTTTAGTGGACATTTTTTTTTTAAATATTGAATTTTTAAGAAAATAGTAGAATTTTTAAACAAGGAAGTAAATTTATAACTCAAACGGTAAACATTCAAACAAAAGATATAAATTTTAAATATTAAAACAAAATTCTCTAGAAAACAATTTAATTTTTAACCAAAAAATATAAATTTTTAAACAAATATATTAAATTTTAAACAAAATAGTTGAATTTTTAAACAGAAAAATTGAATCTTCAAAGAAAATAGGATAATTTTTCACCAAAAATGTAACTTTAAATTTTCGAACCCTGAAAGATAAATTTTCAAAAAAAGAAAAAACGGATTTTCAACAAAAGACATACATTTTCACATCAAAAAGCATTATTTCAAATTTTAGTGAAAAAAAATGTTAACAAAAAAAAAGGATTTTCAACAACATAGTAAAATTTTCAAACAACGAGATGAATTTTTAACTAAAACTGTAAACATTCAAACAGAAGAGATAAATTTTAAAATATTAAAATAGAATTCTCTACAAAACAATTGAATTTTCAACCCAAAAATGTGAATTTTCAACTAAAATCACAAATTATAAATCAAAAGAGATGTATTTTTAAGAATAAAAAGACGTTTTCTAAAAATAAATTGAACTTTGAATCTAATAAGATAATTTTTAAACCTACCAGTTTGAATTTTCAACAGAATTTATAAATTTTTAACCAAATATATTTAGTTTTAAACAAAAAAGTTTATTTTTTAAAACAGAATAATTGAATCTTCAAACAAAATAGTGTTAATTTTTCACCAAAAATGTAACATTAAATTGTTGAAAAAAATGTTGACAAAAAAAAGGATTTTCAACAACATAGTAAAATTTTCAAACAAGTAGATGAATTTTTAACGAAAACGGTTAAAATATGAAAAACAAATTCCCTACCAAACAATTAAATTTTCAACCAAAAAATGTTCACGAAACGTCGGCAAAATTCATAGATTTTGTACACAATTGGAAACCGAAATTACTCTTTTTATCAATAGAGATAAATTTTAAAATAATAAAAAGAAATTCGATACAAAAAAAAAACGAATTTTCTTGAATTTAACTATTTAAATATTCATCAATGTTTTAGAAAATGCAATATATATTATGAATATAATATAATTATGAATTCAAAGCGTTTCGAATTTAATTCAATATTTTACCTAAATGAATTTTATTTCGAAAAAAATTTATTTTCCTATTATTCTTCAATTTTCCTTTAAAAAAAATCCTCTTTCCTCATGGAATCTGTCTGTTTTTAAATAGATTCGTTCAGTAGTAGAATTTTTAGTTTGAAATGAAAAAAATAATTATAAAAGTAAAAGAGAATAATAGTAATACAGCAATGTAAATCTAATAAAATCTAATAAAATGAAATGGTTAAATTATTAGTTGATACAAAAATAGGCAACAAAAAAACGAATTTTCAACAAAACAATTAAATTGTCAATCCAAAAAATTAAATTTTTAATCAAAATAATGAATCATCAATTAAAAGAGATGTATTTTTAAAAAGAAAAAAAATGTCTACAAATTAGTTGAACCTTCAATAAAATAAAAATGATTTTTCGACCAACCAGTTGCATTTTCAAAACAAAATTAAAATTTTCAATAGAGAAAAAATGTTTCAACCAAATATATTAGATTTTCAACCAAAAAGTTGAATTTTTAAACAAAATAATTGAATGTTCAAATAAAATAGTAATAGTTTTGAACCAAAAATGTAAGTTTAAATTATTAAACTCTGAAAGATAAATTTTCAACAAAAAAGACGATTTTTTAACAAAATACGTGAATTTTATACCAAAATGCAGATTTAGCGGAGAAAATTTTTTTCACAAAATAGTAGAATTTTCAAAGAAGAAGATGAATTTTTAACTAAAACGGTGAGCAGTCAAAGAATATATAGAATTTTAAAATATTAAAAATAAATTCTGTATAAAACAATTGAATTTTCAACCCAAAAATGTAATTTTTAACTAAAATGACAAGTAATCAATTAAAAAAAGATGTATTTTAAGAACAGAATAGACATTTTCGTAAAATGAGTTGAATTTTAAATTTAAAAAGATCATTTTTCAATCAACCAGGTGCATTTTCAACAGAAAATATAAATTTTTAACAAAATTTATTAAATTTTAAATCAAAAAGTTGAATTTTAGAACAAAATAATTGACTCATCAAATAAAATAGTGATAATTTTTCACCAAAAATGTAAGTTTAATCCGTTCAGCCCTGAAAGATAAATTTTTAACAAAAAAGACAAGGTTTCAACAAAATACAATTTTCAGTGGAGAAAAAAATTTTAACAAAAAATAATTAATTTTTAACAAAATAGTAGAATTTTCAAACAAGGAGGTAAATTTATAACTCAAACAGTAAACATTCAAACAAAAGAAATAAATTTTAAAATATTAAAATAAACTTCTCTAGAAAAAAATGGAATTTTCAACCCAAAAATATAAATTTTTAACCAAATATATTAATTTTTAAACAAAAAAGTTGAATTTTAAAACAAAATAATTGAATCTTCAAATAAAATAATGATAGTTTTTCACCAAAAATGGAGCTTTCAATTTTTGAGCCCTGAAAGAATTATTAACTAAAACGATAACATTCACACAAAAAATGAAATTTTAAAATATTTAAAAGAAATTCTTTACACAACAATTAAATTTTTAACCGAAAAATGTTGACGAAACATCGGCAAAATTCGTAGTTTTTGTACACAATTGGAACCCGAAATACATCTTCTTATCAGCAGAGAAAAATTTTAAAATATTAAAAAGAAATTCGATAAAAAAAAAAGAATTTTCTTGAATTTAACAATTTCAATATTCATCAATGTTTGAGAAAATGCAATTTATTTTAACTTGAAATCTTATGAATTAAAAGCGTTTCAAATTAAATTCAATATTTTACCTGAATGAATTTTTTTTAAAATTTATTTTCCTATTATTCTTCAATTTCCCTACAAAAAATCCTCTTTCCTCAGAGAATCTGCCTGATTTGAAATTGATTCGATCAGTAGTAGAGGTTTCAATTAAAAATAAAAAAATAATGATAAAAGTAAAAAAGAATAATAATAATACAGCAAAGTGTAGATTCACTTTGCTGTATTATTATTATTCTTTTTTACTTTAGATTTTTAAATCTAATAAAATCTAATAAAATCTAATAAGATATAATAAAATCAAATAAAATCTAATAAAATGTACTAATTTTTTGTCAACTGCTTAACTAATGCTACAGAATGGAGTGACGCCCTTACATGTAGCATCGCATTACGACCACCAAAATGTGGCACTACTTTTACTCGACAAAGGTGCCTCGCCTCATGCCATGGCCAAAAATGGCCACACGCCGCTGCACATTGCCGCTCGCAAGAATCAGGTACAAATTCATCCAGGAATGCAGAATAATTATCTCTAAATTAAGAAAACTTACTCAACTCTCAGTCCATTTATTCCAAGTCAATTCAAAATTCAATCTCACTCAATTCAGCCGAATAGAAAATGATTTTACTTCGCTCCAGCAAATCATATTAAAAAAAAGATAATCATTAAATTAATGAGACCAATTTTCTTCCCTCTTTTTTTACTGTTGTCCAAAGAAGGGACTTTTTTCTTTTCTTTGTAAGGAGGGAAAAAAAGTTTTTTCTTTTTTTCGGACTGCAATAGGAAAATTTTAGGGTTGTTGTCCAAATTTAGTCGTTGGATTTTTGGTTTTCTTTTCAGGAAACAGGAATTGGGCACATTAATTTTTTTTAAATTGGATTAAATTAAAAAAAAGGATTTTAAATTGATTTTAATCTCATTTAAATTTGTTAAATTTAAAAAAATGAAGAACTAATGGAAGTAAGTTTTCCCCTAGATGGACATTGCGAGCACTTTGCTGGAATACGGGGCAAAAGCGAACGCAGAATCAAAAGCTGGCTTCACTCCACTTCATTTGAGTGCACAAGAGGGACACACAGACATGTCGACATTACTCATCGAACACAAAGCCGACACTAATCACAAAGCAAAGGTAGATATAATTGTGCATTTAGATTTTCCAAGTGGTGTATGAAAAAATAAAAATTGAATTGATTAAAGACGAATTTAATTCTTTCAGAATGCACTTGCGCCGCTTCACTTGTGCGCACAAGAAGACAAAGTCAATGTGGCTTCTATTCTCGTCAAGAATGGTGCTGAAGTTGACACTAAAACTAAGGTATGAATCTTTAATTTTATCTGAAATTTATCATTTTTCATTTTTATTTATATTTTTTATATTTCGAGGCTTTGGCAACTCATGAAACTGCCTGAAGTGCTGGGAAATATCATGATCTACCTGAAAATATCCTAAAGTACCTTGAAATATGATACAATTTCTTTGAAATATTCTGAAGTACGTGAATAGTATTTTCAAGTATATTGAAATATTCTGAAGTACTTTGAAATATCCCGAAGTGTCTTCAAATATATTAAATTTCCTTTAAATATCCTGAAGCTCCTTCAAATATCTTGAAGTACTTTTAAATACGCTAGAGTACAGTACAGAGAAGTATCTTGAAATACCTTTAAATATTCTAAAGCTCCTTAGAATATCCTGAAGTATTTTAAAATATCTTGAAGTACCTTGAAATATCCTGACGTACACGAAATGTTTTGAAGTACAGGAAACATCCTTAAGTTCCTAGCAATATTTTGAAGTATATGGAATATCCTGAAGTGGAGGACATACTCTGAAGTATAGTTAATATTCTGAAGTATAGTAAATATCCTGAAGTACAGAAAATATCTTAAAATACAGGACTTATCCTGAGGTATAGGAAATTTCTTGAAGTACAGAAAACATCTTGATGTATGTGAAATGTCCTTCAGTTCCTAAAAATATTTTGAAATATGAAAAATATCCTAATGCTCAGAAAATGCCCCAAAGGAAGGAAATATCCGTATGCACAGGAAATGTTTTATAGGGTAGGAAATATCCTAAAGTACGTGAACTATCCTGAATTTTACGAAATTATCCTGAAGTTTAGGAAATATTTAAAAGTTCGGAAAATATCCTGAAGTACAGGAAAGATTCTATAGTTTAGAAAAATATCCTAAAGTTTAGGAAAATATTCTGAATTCAGGGAAATATCCTAAAATACAGGGAATCTCCTGAAGTACGGGAAGTATAATGAACAGGGAAAACATCCTGAAGTACAGGAAATATACAGAAGTACGGAAAATATCCTGAAGTTTAGGAAATATCATGATGTATGGGATATATCCTATAGTTTAATAAATATCCCGAAGTACGGGAAATATGCAGAATTATATGATGTATCCTGAATTATATGATATAATCTTAAGTATAGGAAATATTCTGAAGTATGGGATATATCATGAAGTTTAGCAAATATCTCGACGTTTGGGAAATATACTAAATTGCGGAAAATATCCTGAAGTACGGGTAATATCCTGAAGTTTAGGAAAATATTCTGAAATTTAGGAAATATCCTGAAGTTTAGAATATTCTAAAGTGTAGGAAAATGTCCTGAAGGTTAGGAAATTATCCTGAGGTTCAGGAAATATTCTGAAGTTCAAAAATTTCCTGAAGTAGGGGAAATACCCAGTATTACGGAAAATATCCTGAAGCTTAGGATATATTTTAAGGTTCGAGAAATATCCTGAAGTTTAGGGAATATTCTGAATTTTAGAATATATCTTGAGGTTTGGGAAATATCCTGAAGTTTAGGAAAATATTCTGACGTTTAGAAAATATCCTGAAGTTTAGAATATCCTAAAGTGTAGGAAAATGCCCTGAAGGTTAGGAAATTATTGTGACGTTTAGAAAATATTCTGAAGTTTAGAATATTCTAAAGGGTAGGAAAATGTCCTAAAGGTTAGGGAATTATCCTGAGGTTCAGGAAATATTTTAAAGTACAGGAAATATTCTAAAGTTTAAAAATTTCCTGAAGTAGGGGAAATACCCAGTATTACGGAAAATATCCTGAAGCTTAGGATATATTTTAAGGTTCGGGAAATATCCTGAAGTTTAGGAAACTATTGTGAAGTTTAGGGAATATCCTAAAGTTTAGAATATATCTTAAGGTTCGGGAAATATCCTGAAGTTTAGGAAAAGATTCTGAAGTTTAGGAAATATTCTGATGTTTAGAGTATCCTAAAGTGTGGGAAATATCCTGAAGTTCAGGAAAGTATTCTGACGTTTAGAAAATATCCTGAAGTTTAGAATATCCTAAAGTGTAGGAAAATGTCCTAAAGGTTAGGAAATTATCCTGAGGTTCAGGAAATATTTTAAAGTACAGGAAATATTCCAAAGTTTAAAAATTTCCTGAAGTAGGGGAAATACCCAGTATTACGGGAAATATCCTGAAGTTTAGGATATATTTTTAAGGTTCGGGAAATATTCTGAAGTTTAGGAAACTATTCTGCAGTTTAGGGAATATCCTGAAGTTTAGAATATATCTTGAGGTTCGGGAAATATCCTGAAGTTTAGGAAAACATTCTGAAGTTTAGGAAATATTCTGATGTTTAGAGTTTCCTAAAGTGTGGGAAATATCCTGAAGTTCAGGAAAATATTCTGACGTTTAGAATATCCTAAAGTGTAGGAAAATGTCCTAAAGGTTAGGAAATTATCCTGAGGTTCAGGAAATATTTTAAAGTTCAGGAAATATTCTGAAGTTTAAAAATTTCCTGAAGTAGGGGAAATACTCAGTAGTACGCGAAATATCCTGAAGTTTAGGATATATTTTTAAGTTTCGGGAAATATTCTGAAGTTTAGGAAATATTCTGATGTTTAGAGTTTCCTAACGTGTAGGAAAATGTCCTGAAGGTTAGGAAATTATCCTGAGGTTCAGGAAATATTTTAAAGTTCGGAAAATATCTTGAATTTCAGAAAATATCTTAAAGTTTAGGAAAATATTCTAAAGTTAAAACATTTCCTGAAGTACGGGAAATACGTAGAAGTACGCAAAGTATCCTAAAGTTTAGAAAAATGTCCTGAAGTTTAGAATATATCTTGAGGTTCGGGAATTATTCTGAAGTTCAAAAACTTCCCGCAGTAGGGAAAATACCCAGTGGTACGGAAAATATCCTGAAGTTTTGGAAATATCCTGAAGTTTAGAATATATGTGGATATGTAGATATTTGTAGATGTCGGGAAATAATCTGAAGTTCAAAAATTTCCTAAAGTACGAGAAATACCCAGAAGAACGTTAAATATCCTGAAGTTTAAGAAATATCCTGATGTACGGGAACTATCCTGAAGATTAGGTATATATCCTGAAATTTAGGAAAATATCCTGCAGTTTAGGAAAATATCCTGAAGTTTAGGAAAATATCCTAAAGTTTTGAAAGATGTCTTTAAGTTTAGGAAATTATCCTGAAGATCAGGAAATATTTTAAAGTTGGGAAAATATTTTGAAGTTCAGGAAATATTTTTAAGTTTAGAATATATTTTGAGGTTTGGGAAATATTCTGAAGTTCAAAAATTTCTTAAAGTACGGGAAATATGCAGAAGTGCGAAAAATATCATGAAGGTTAGGAAATATCCTGATGTACGGGAACTATCCTGAAGATTAGGCATATCCTGAAATTTAGGAAAATATCCTGAAGATTAGGATACATTTTAAGGTTCAGAAAATATCCTGAAGTTTAGAAAATATCCTAAAGTTTAGGAAAATGTCCTGAAGTTTAGGAAATTATCCTGAAGTTCAGGAAATATTTTAAAGTACGGAAAATATTTTAAAGTTCAGGAAATATTTTGAAATTTAGGAAATATTTTGAAAATCGAGAAACATCCTGAAGTTCAATAAATATCCTGAAGTACGGGAAATACCCAGAAGTACGGAAAATATTCTAAAGTTTAGGAAATATCCTGAGTTACGTGAACTATCCTAAAGATTAGGTATATCCTGAAATTTAGGAAAATCTCCTGACGTATATGAAATATTCTGAAGGTCAGAATATATCTTGAAGTTCGTAAACTATCCTGAAACTTAGGAAAATATTTGGAATTTTAGGAAATATCCTGAAGTTTAAAATATATCTTAAAGTTCGGGAAATATTCTGAAGTTCAAAAATGTCCTAAAGTACGCGAAATACCCACAAGTACTGAAAGTATACTAAAGTTTAGGAAAATGTCCTGAAGTTTAGGAAATTATCCTAAGGTTCAGGAAATATTTTAAAGTTCGGAAAATATCTTGAAGTTTAGGAAAATATTCGGAAGTTTAGGAAATATCCTCGAAGTTAAGAATATATCTTGAAGTTCGGGAAATATTCTGAATTTCAAAAATTTTCTGAAGTGTGGGAAATTCGCAGAAGTACGGAAAATATCCTGAAGTTTATGATATATTTTAAGGTTCGGGAAATATCCTCAAGTTTAGGGAAATATTCTGAAGTTTAGGAAATATCCTGAAGTTCAGGAAATATTTTAAAGTTCGGAAAATATTTTGAAGTTCAGGTAATATCCTGAAGTTTAGGAAATATTTTGTAGTTTGGGAAATATTCTGAAGTTCAAAATTTTTCTGAAGTACAGGAAATACTCAATTATCTTGAAACAGGTGTAAATTTGATCAGTCGAGTGAGTCCGTCAACCCTTCGCCATCCAAACATCTTTTATTTGACTTTAAACAGAAGGCATGTCTTCTGCGCAAGATATACGATCGCCCTCATAATTAAATTACTAAAGAATGCATAACAAAGTTGCTAATTATCCTTGTGCTCCACTTCAGGTCATCCATTTTTCATGGTGTGAATACACTTCTGTCAGTTGATCGATCCGAGTTGAAGGCTCGCTCTATTGTCATTCTCTCTAACGATTCAGAGAGTCCTCTAGCTTAAAGCTTTGCCGAAGTTTTGAAATGAAGTTGAATTAAGACGAGTTGGGGAGGAGGATTTTTTATTTTAATATTGAATTGATGATTTTTTGACAGGCTGGTTATACACCGTTGCACATAGCAGCGCATTTTGGACAAGCAGCCATGGTCCGGTTTCTTTTGAGATCTGGAGCTGAGGTTGATAGCAGCACAAATGCTGGATATACGCCTCTGCATCAAGCTGCTCAGCAGGGACACACGCTCATCATCAATTTGCTTCTTGAAAGCAAGGCAAAACCCAACGCTGTCACAAACGTAAGTCCCTTTTTTGGTTCCAAATTCATTGAAATCATTTGCAGGGTGTCTACTTGACCAGAAAACCGGAATAACCGAGAATTTGTTTGAGCAATCGGGTTTTTTTTTTTAAATTCGGGAAATTACCGGAAGTTTTATTTACTGACGGGGATTTTTCTCTCGAACTCACTAACATGCAAATTAAAATAAATTAAAAGAAAATTATTTGGAAATTTTGCGAAAAAATTATAATTCTGACTTGGAGCAGGAAATTTGCTCAAAGAGATATAATTCTGAGTTGTGATATATTTTAAGGTTCGCGAAATATCCTAAAGTTTAGGAAAATATTCGGAAGTTTAGGAAAACATCCTGAAGTTTAGGAAATATTTTTAATTTTGGGAAAACCCAACGCTTTCACAAACGTGTCCCTTTTTTGGTTCCACTTCTATTGAGATCATTTTTAGGGTATCTACTTGACCAGAAAATCGGGAAAACCGGGAATTTGTTTCAGCAATCGGATTTTTTAAATCGAGTACAAGATATTCTGATCGGGAAATTATCGGAAGTTTTATTCACTGACGGGGATTTTTCTCTCGAACTCACTAATATGCAAATTAAAAGTAGTTTTAGACATTTTAGAAATTTTTTTTATAAATTAAAAGAGAAAATTAGTTGGAAATTTTCGAAAAAATTATAAATCTGAGTTGGAGCAGGAAATTTGCTTAAAGAGATATAGTTTTGAGTTGGGAAAGAAAAAAATTACAATTATTCTGATTTGGAACCGGGAATTTATAAAGAGAATTATAGTTATGACTTTTCACATAGAATTTCTGCTAAGAAACATAATTTTGAGAAATTTTGTGACAATTTTTACTGAAAAAAGTGAATTTTCCAATCAAAATCTTATAAATGTTTAATAAAATATTCGAAAAGTCAAATACAATAAAATTTGTTAGTCAATAAAGAAAAGAAATTTAAATCAAATTATTCAATTTTTCAGCCAGAGACGAATTTTTAACTAATAAGTTTATTTTCAATCAATCCTTTGACTGTTCAATAAAATAGTTAATTTTCAGTAAAAAAAAATTAATTTTCAACGAAAAACGACATATTTTCAAATAAAATGATAAATCATCAACCAAGAAAATTATTTTTGAGGGGCAAAAAGTGGAATAAGAGTAATAATAAGTAATAATAAGAGTAAACCCAAAAAGAGTAATTTTCAAACAAAAAAAGATTTTTTCAGTCAAGAAAGAAATAAAAGTTTTTCTAAATTGTTAAACATTCAAGCCAAAGAAGAATTTTCTCTACAAAATATTTTATTTACAAACAAAAAGTATGAGTTTTCAGCAAAAAATTAATTTTCCACGAAAACGATGCATTTTTACCCAACAAAACTGGAATTTCAAACCAAGAAAATTATTTTTTTTACCGAAAAAGTAGAATTTTCAACTAAAAAAGATCAATCTTCAAAAATGGAAAAGTTACATTTGCAGTTTAAAAATTAATCTTAAACCAGAAAAAAAATTCGACTAAACAGTTACTTTTTCAACCCAAGACATAAGCCTGTAATAAAAAATATAATTTTTAAAAATGTTTTTAACTTTTACCTAAATAGTTGAATTTTCAATTAAAAATGATTAATTTTCTACAAAATAGTCAACCTTTCAACTAAAGAGAAACAAAAAAAGGTTTTTTCATTCAACAAAGAAATAAAAGTTTATGTAAATTTGTGAACCTTCAAGCCAAAGGAGAATTTTCTCTACAAAAATTTAATTTTCAAACAAAAAATATGAATTTTCAGGAAAAATTAATTTTACACAAAAAGGATGCATTTTTACGCATAAAAATTCAAACTAATAAATTATTTTTTCCCAAAAAAAGGCGAATTTTTAATTAAAAAAGATCAACAAAGATTTCATTGGGTTGCTTCTAAGAAAATAAAAATTGAATTTTCAATCATAACCGACGAATTTTTAATCAAGAAGAATGACTTTTTGATCCAATTGTTAAATTTTCTACCAAACAGTTGCATTTTCAAAAAAAATTTCAAAATTTTCAGCAAATTTTCAAAAAAACCGTTAAATTTTCATCCAAAAAAGATTCTATTTGATTGTTCGAGATAAAATTATGAATTTTTTAAGACAAAGAAATTTTGTTTAAAAAAATTGAATTTTCAATCCAAAAAGACGAATTTTAAACCAAAAAGGATTATATTTTAACAAAATAGTGGAATTCTCTTCCAAGTAGTTGAATTTTTTTGAATTATTAAAAAAATTTTAATTAAAAAAATTAAAATATTGGAATTTTCATCCAAAAAATATTTCAGTTCGCTTTTTGATACCACAATATTAAGTTTCAACAAAAAGTAAATTTTCTACGAAATAGTTAAATTTCCAAGAAAACAGCAGATTTTTCAACCAAAAGTATGACTTTTAAAAAAAATAGTTTTGTTTTAAACCAAAAAGAATAATTTAATTTTTAATAAAAACAGATTTCATTGAGTTGTCACGATCAAAATATGAATTTTTAATCCAGAAATAATTTTCTAAAAAAAGATCAAATTTTAAATTGAAACGGACAAATTTTTAATCAAGAAAAATGAATTCTTAATCATATTGTTAAGTTTGCTACCAAACAGTTGGTAACAGATAACAGATAAATCATCAACCAAGAAAATGATTGTTGAGGGAAAAAAAGAATTTTAAAACCAAAAAAACTAATTTTTTAACAAAAAAAGGTTTTTTCAGTCAAGAAATAAATAAAAGTTAATCTAATTTGTTGAACCTTCAAGCCAAAAGGCCAAATTTCTCTACAAAAATTTAATTTTCAAACAAAAAATATGAGCAAGAAATGTTTTTCTCTCAAAAAAGGAGAATTTTCAAGTAAAGAAGATCAATCTTAAGAAATGGAAAAGTTACATTTTCAATTATAAAATTAATTTTAAACCAAAAAAAGCTTTCCCAATGAATAATTAAATGTTTAAACAAAGACATTATCCATCAATCAAAAAAATTAATTTTTAATACTGTTGTTTAACTTATACACAAATAGTTGAATTTTCAGTTTAAAAAAAAGGTTTCGGTTTAGTTTCCATGAACAAAATATAAATTTTTAATGAAGAAATAACTTTCTACGAAAAAAATTGAATTTTCGATCTAAAAGGAATTTTTTATCAAACAGTTGCATTTTTATCCAAAAAGATAAAATTTCTCTTGAACCAGATGAATTTTTATTAAAAAAAGCAATTAAAAAAATTTTAATGCTCATCCCAAAAAGTTTCAGTTGATTTTTCAACACCAAAATAGAAATTTTAAATAAAAGGTACATTAGCAACCAAAAAGTAGGACCTTTTAACAAAATAGTTTAATTTTCAACAAAACAGTTGAATTTTTATCCAAGAAAGATAACATTTCTCTTAAAACAGATGAATTTTTAAATAAAAAAAATAAAAAAATAGTGAAATGTTCATCCAGAAAATATTTCAGTTCTTTTTTCAATGCCAAACTATTATATTTAAACAAAAAGTAAACTTACTGTGAAATAGTTAAATTTCCAACAATACGACAAAATTTGCAATCCAAAATGATGGCTTTTCAACAAAATAGTTTATGTCGAACCAAACAGTTGCGGATCCAGTTACAGGATTGTTATTTTATTTGAAAATTAATCTTTTTAGTTTTAAATTTGACGACTTGGCTAAAAGTTAAAATGTTTTGTTAAAAATTAATTTTTTGGTTGAAGAATTTCGATTTTAATCCAAAAATCATCTCCATAATTGAATATTCGACTATTTTTTGAAAATTCGTCTTTTTTTTGGTTGATAAGTAACATTCTTAACTGAAAATTAAACTGTTTCAGTTAAATATTTATTTATTTTATTTAAAAATTCACCTTTTTGCTTAAAAATTAATTTTCCTAATTTCATAATTTATTAATTTAGTTGAATATTTCATAATTTCGATTAAAAATTCATCTTTTTGATCAAAAATTTATCTTTTTGGTGGAAAATTTAACTGATCCAGTCACAGATTCATCAATTTAGTTGAAAATTCATCTTTGAAGTTTAAAATTCGACTGATAGTTTAAAAGTTAAACACTTTTGTCAACCATTTTTTTTTGTTTGAAATCTCAACTACTATAGTTAAAGATTCATTTTTTTGCTTGAAAATTATTTTTTTAACCATGGAATCAATCGTGTTATATTATTTTTAATAATTTGAAATCCTGGTGAATAGAAAAAATTCGGAATAATTCAGTTGAATATTCCATTATTTCAGTTAAATATTTATCTTTTTAGTTGAAAAATAAATTTTTTAAACGAAAATTTCCGTTTTTTTTTTAAATTTTGTCTTTTTTAGTCGAAAATGAATCTTGTTAGTTGAAAATTATACATTAAAAAATCTGGAGATACCTGGAAAACCCCTGGAATTGTGTTATATTATTTTTAATATTTGGAAATCCTGGCGAATAAGAAAAATTCGGACAACGGATTTCTTTTTAAGAAATGAAAATTCTTCAGAATTTAATTTCGCTCGGCCTGTCGACTTATATAAATTAAATTTTTTTTTAGAATGGACAAACTGCTTTGGACATCGCAAACAAGTTGGGATACATCAGCGTTGTTGAGACCTTAAAAGTTGTAACAGAAACCACAATTACGACAACGCACTCAATGACAATCGAAGAAAAATACAGAGTCCAAGCGCCAGAATCCATGCAGGAAACATTTATGAGCGATAGCGAAGATGAGGGCGGTAAGTTTTCGATCAAAATTAATTTTTATTAACGAATTTTAGTGAGCAGCTCGAGCTCTTGATGTTGCTCGTCTCTTGTTTAGATTTTGCTTTTTTTTTTTACTTTCCAGACTTTCAGAATCGAATTTTTAGCCAAATAAATCTAAAGACAATTAAAATTCGAAAGATTTAAAATCTGAAGAAATTGAAGCAATATTTTCTGCTGCAGCAGTTTCTATTTTAAGACTTATCTGTGTAAACTTTTTTTGTTTTTTAAATCTTCCTATATTTGCATTTGATTATAAAACAGGGTGGCGATTTGACCTGGAAATCTTGGAAAATATCACCTGGAATTTAATTTTAAGATCTTGATTTTTTTTTGGTATTAACTTTTTTTAAAAGAAATTTTTCATAATAAAATTTTCATTGTTTTACCCTCTTCGATCTAATGATTTAAAAAAATTATTTTATTATTATATATTGTATTTTTTATTATTTATTTTGTATTATTTCACATGAAATGCAATTCAAAATAAGTTTGATTTTAACTTTTTTTTAATGTTAAGCTTTCCACTTTTGAAATAATTCTGTCTACAATGTATATTTCTAAAATTTGTTACAATAAAAATTTGCCAGTTTGATCTTTATTTTTAATGGTACATTTTCAATTTAAAAAGCGTTTTAATACAGTTTTGTAGACTTAAACAATCAAAAATTGATAGCTTTTGAAAATTTTAAATGAAAATTTTTTTTAACTTGATTAACTGTAAATATAAATTATTTAATGATGGCTTAAATTTAACTGTCGGTTGCATACCAAAAATTGAAAAATAATTTTTTTGGCAGAAAGATTCTGAATCTATTAAAAATGAAAGACTTTACAAACTTTAACTTAAAAAAATTTAACTTTTAATTCAATAGCCCCTAGTAGTTAAACAAAAACAGAAAGCCTGAAATCGTTAAAATTTTAGAGAATTTTGATGGTTTTTTAGAAGTTTGGAGAAGATTTAAACTTAATTTAAAACTTGAAAATATTTTTAAACCCTTTTACAAAATATAGATTTTTTGAAGATTTCGGAATAGGAATTTAAAGCTTTTTAAGGATTTTGAAAGGTTTTAAAATAATAAGCCAATTTTTTTTTAATTTCTTGGAAAATTGAAAATGATTTGTTTTTTTTTAAACTGATTTTATTAGTTTTAGGAAAAATTGGACTTATTTTAAAAGAGAAGATTTTGAAATAAAATGTTGAAGATTCTTAAGATTTCTGAAAGGTTTCAAGATGATAAAAAAATATTTTTTGATTTCTGGCAAAATATGTAATCTTTTTTTTTATTTGTAATGATTTTTTATTTGAAACATTGATTTAAAATAATATTTAAAAAGATTTTAAAACAAATTTTGATGCATAAATAACAATTAAATAATTATTGATTTTGAAAAAATTTGTGTAAGTTAAAGAGATATTTAGATGTTTTGAAAAGTTCAAAAAGTAATTGAAAATATAAAAAGATTTTCAAAATTTTTTAATGCAATATAGATTCTTAAGCATTTGTTATTTTTCTAAATGAATTTAATTAGTTTTAGGAAAAATTCAAGTAATTTTAAACGAGAAACTTTTGTAATGAAATTTTGTAGATTTTTCAGGATTTTAAAAGGTTTTAATCTAATAAAAAAATAATTTCAAAACTGAAAATGATTTATTATTTTGAAAAATTAATTTTAACAGTATACTTAAACAGATTTCAAAATAAAAATTAAAGAATAAATAAAAATGGAACATTTAGTAAATTTTGACGAAATTTAATAAGTTTAAGAGATATTTGGATTTTTTGAAAATATCAGAAAATAATTGAAAAACATAAAAAGATTTCCAAAAATGTTAAACAAAATATAGATTTTTAAAGATTTTGCATACGAAAATTAGTAGCTTTTTTAGAATTTTGAAAGATTTCAAAAAAATAAAAAATGTTATTAAGATCCCTACGAGAATTGAAAATTATTTATTATTTTTTTTAATTAGAAAATTTTTTTCTCGAAAACATTGGAAACATTTTAAAAGAGGAAATTTATAAATAAAATTTTAAAGCTTTTTCAGGATTGTGAAAGTTTTTAACGTGAAACAATAAGTTTCTTAAAATTCCTGGGGAAATTGAAAATAATTTTTTTACATTAATTTTAACAGAATATTTATCAATATTTCTAAACAAAATAAAAAATGTGATAAATAAATAACAATTAAACAATTATTAATTTTGACCAAAGTTACAAAATGATAAAATTTTTAAGCTTTTCGAAGATTTTGAAAGGTTTTAAAATAATAAAAATTGATCTTGAGATTTCTAGGAAAATTGAAAATGATTTCTTATTAAAAAAATGAATTTGACTAATTTTAGAAAAAATGGAATTATTTCAAAAGAGAAGATTTTAAAATGTAATTTTTTAGCTTTTTCAGGATTTTAAAAGGTTTTAGGATGACAAAAAATTTTCTGCAGACTCCTGTGAAAATTGAAAATGATTTTTTAAAAATAATTTTAACAGAATACTTAAAAATATTTCAAAACAAAAACAAATTTTTATGAATAAATAAAAATTGAGCAATTACTAATTTTGAACAAATTTGGGTAAGTTTTAGAGATATTTCGAAGTTTCGAAAAGATTAAAAATTAATTTAAGGAATAAGAAGATTTACAATAATTTTTTTTAAGATTTCAGGGAAAATTGAAAATGATTTTTTTGTTGAAAATTGAATCTTAAGAGTATATTTTTAATTTTTAATTTTGAAAAGATTGAAAAATAATTTAAAACACAAAAAATCGCCAAAAATTTAAAACAAAATGTACATTTTGAAACATTTCGTGATACGTAAATACAATTTTTCTTAAAATTTCCGAGAAAATAGAATATTATTTGTTTTTTGAAAAAAATAAATTTTAACAGAATACTTGAAAACATTTCATAACAAAAATAAATTTTCGATGATTGAATAACAATTGAACAATTACTAATTTTTTCAAAATTTGGGTAAGTTTAAGAGTTATTTAGAAGTTTTTAAAAGATTAAAAAATAATTGAAAGCATAAAAAGGTTTCCAAAAATTTTAAACAAAGTCTATATTTTGGAAGATTTCGCCCCAAAAATTTATTAGTTTTTAAAGCATTTTTAAAATTGTCAAAAGAATGAAAAAGTTTATTAAGATCCCTAGAAAATTTGAAAATTAATGGTTATTTTTAAAAGGTTATTTGATTAGTTTTATGAAAAATTCAAATCATTTTAAAAGAGAAGATTTTGAAATTAAATTTCTAAGCTTGATTTGAAAGATTTCAAGACAATCCCATTTTTTCTTAAGATTCATGGAAAAATTTAAATATATTTTTTATTTAAAAAAATAATTTTAAGAGAATATTTGGAAAGATTTCAATTTTAAATTACACTTTTTCAACATATAATATAAAAAGTGTACATTTAGAAAAATTTGTAATCCTCCAGTTGCAAATTTTTCTAACTTAAAATTGTTTATAATAATATAATTTTAAAAATGTGCAAAGGTCACCCTAAATTATATAGCAAGGAATCTATGATTTAAAGCATTATAGTATATGAATAAATATTTTTTTTATTTTTAATATTAACTTAAGTTTATTTTCTGATTTTTACAATATTCCCTTTTTGAATACTTTATTTCTATGGAGGTTTTAAAATTTTATAATAATTAAAAAATCCCTTGAATCGCCACCCTGATAAAATCATTTTAAAAAAAGATTCAAGATTTTGAGGTAGGTCTTGAATATGAAAAGTCAAGACTGCTATAATTTCCGAGTTTCCGAGAGTTTCCGAGAGACCTTCGCGAAGGTTATTTTGCATGTGCAACCTGCATGTGCAGGCATGACTCTTTTTCTTTTTAAAATTGGCGAATGAAGAAAAATTGCCTGGCATTTTATTTCCCGATTATGCGTATTCCTTTTCCCTGCCAATTACGAAGATCTAGACGACGTCATCGAAAAAGGGTAACTAGCATAAAAGCGATGACGGTTAGTTCATTATTCAGAAAAGTAGAGGATTTAGAATCAAGAGGATAGAGGAAGAGTACTAAAATTTTTGAGAATTTAAAATCTTGGAAGATCTTCAAGTATATTTTGGAAAATATTTTAAAAATCAAGAGGATAGAGGATTTTGGAAAATATTTTGGAAATTGATAATTCATTAGAATAAATTCAAGTGAATTTTGTGTCAATTTGAATATGAATTGATTTTGAATAAAATTCTACTAAATTTCGACTCATTTTTCGTCAATTTTAATAGAATTCTGGTCAGTCTATTTAATTCTAGTCGATTCCAATTTTATCCGACTTACTTCAAATTCAATTATTCAAAAATAGGAATGTAAAAAGGAACTCTAGTAAATTTAATTGACTTAAATTAATTATTATTAATTAAAATTATTATTTCAAATTGACTTTCAGTCAATTTAAATTGAATTTTAGTTATTTCAAATTAAATTTTAGTAAATTCAACTTCAAATCTAGTAAACTAAGAAGAAACTTTATTAAAATTCAATTATTGAGTAGGGAATTATTGAAATCCAGTAGAAGAGAATTGAATTGTAATTATTTTAACTTTAATTCTAGATTCTTCAAATTGAAGTCTATTCAATTGAAAGTAGTTTATGTAGTCAAATAAGAGTGAATCATAATCCATTCAAATTAAATTTTATTTTATTCAAATTCAATTTTATTCAATTCTAATTGAATTTTAGTCAATTTAAATTTAATTCCAGGTAACTTAAATTGAATTTTAAGACATTCAAATTCAATTTCAGTCAATTTAAATTTAATTTCAGGTAATTCAAATTGAATTTTAATACATTCAAATTGTATTTCAGTCAATTAAAATTAAATTATAGTCAATTCGAATGTATACTTAGCCAATTCCACTTCAAATCTAGTAAATTAAAAAGGAATTTTAATTATTAAAATGGACTATAATTCCATTATTGAAATCCAGTAGATGGGAATTGAATTCTAATTACTCTAACTTTAATTCTAGATTTTTCAAATTGAAGTCTATTCAATTGAAAGTAGATTATGTAGTCAAATAAGAGTGAATCATAATCAATTCAAATTAAATTTTATTTTATTTAAATTCAATTTCATTCCATTCAAATTAAATTCAATTTCAGTTAATTTAAATTGAATTTTAAGACATTCAAATTCAATTTCAGTCAATTCAAATTGAATTCTAGTCAATTTAAATTAAATTTTAAGACATTCAAATTTAATTTCAGTCAATTATAATTAAATTTTAGTAATTTTAAATGAAATTTTAGTCAAGTCGAATATATAATTAGCCAATTCAACTTCAAATCTAGTAAATTAAAAAGGAACTCTATTAAGATTCAATTATTGAAATGAGGATTGAATTCCAATTACTTGAAATGGAATTCTCGATGCTTCAAATTGTTTTATAGACAAATCACAGTAAATTATTGTTAATTAAAATATAATTTTAATCAATTTAAATTGAATTTTAGTCAGTTCCATTTGAATTTTTGCCAATTCAATTGGAATTCTTGCCACTTCAAAATTACTTTTAGTAAATTCAAATTGAATTTTAGTCAGTTTAAATTGCATTTGTCCAATTCAAAATGACTTTTAATCAATTCAAATTCAATTTTAGTCAATTCAAATCGAATTTTAGTCAATTTAAATTGAAATGTAGTCAATTCAACTTCAAATCTAGTAAATTAAAAAGGCACTCTAGTAAGTTTCAATTATTGAGATGGAAATTAAATTCTAATTATTTTAATTGAATTCTAGATTCTTTAAATGGAAGTCTATTCAATTGAAAGTAAGTTATGCAGTTAAACCTGAATGAATGATAGTCAATTATAATTGATTTTAATCAATTTAAATTCAATTTCAGTCAATTCAAATAGAATTTTAATATATTCAAATGCAACTCCTGTCAAGTCAAATTCAATTCTAGACAATTAAAAGTGAATTTCAATCAATTTATATTTAATTTTAGTCAAGTAAGATTAAATTTCAATGAAATTAAATCAAATTTTAGTCAATTCAAATTGAATTTCAATCAATTTAAATTCAATTTTAGTCAATTAAAATTTAATTTCAATCAAATTAAATTAAATTTTTCTCAATTCAAATTCCAATCTCGTAAAGAAAAAAGAAACACTAAAGTCAATTTTAATTATTAGATGGAAATTGTATTCTTATTACTTTAAATTGAATCCTAGATTCTTCAAACTGAATTCCATTCAATTGAAAGTGAATTATATCGTCAAATATGAGTGACTAATGGTAAATTTAAATTGAATTAAGTCAATTTAAATTCAATTTTAGTCCATTCAAATAGAATTTTAATATATTCAAATTCAATCCCAGTCAATTCAAATTGAATTTTAGTGATTTGAAATTCAATTCCAGTCAATTTAAATTCAATTTTAGTATTTTTGAAATTAAATTTTAGTAAATGCAACTTCAATTCAACTTTAAATTGAAGTCTTTAAAATAAAAAAAAATTATAGTCAAATCAACGTGAATCATAGCCCATTCAAATTGAATTTCAAATCATTTAAATTGAATTTTAGTCAATTAAAATTAAATTTCAATCAAATTAAATTCAATTTTAGTCAATTCAAATATAATTTTAATATATTCAAATTCAATTCCAGTTAATTCAGATTAAATTTTAGTCTATTCAAATTGAACTTTAGTCAATCTAAATTGAAATGTAGTCAATTCAACTTCAAATCCAGTCAATTAAAAAGGCACTCTGGTAAGTTTCAATTATTAAGGTAGAAATTAAATTCTAATTACTAATAATAGCATTAATAGTAATAAATAACTAATAGTCAATTCAAATTGAATTTTAGTAATTTGAAATTGGATTATAGTCAATTTAAATATATATTTAGTCAATTCATTTTTCAAATTCTCGATTCTTCAAATTAAAGTTCATTTAATTACAAATGAATTATATAGATAAATATGGGTGAAGCATAGTTAATTAAAATTTAATTTTAGTCAATTTATATTCAATTTAACTTAATACAAGTTGAATTTTTGCCAATTACAATTGACTTTCAGTCAATTTGAATAGAATTTTAGTCATTTCAAATTAAATTTTAGTCAACTCAACTTAAAATTTGGTCAACTAAAAAGGAACTCTAGTAAGATTCAATTATTGAGAAGGGAATTGAATTCTACTTTGGACATCGATTCTTCAAATTTAGGTCTATTCAATTCAAAGAAAATTCTAGTCAAATAAGAAAGAACCATAGTCAATTCAAATTGAATTTTAGTATACTGAAATTCAATTTCAGTCAATTTAAATTGAAATGTAGTCAATTCGACTTTAAATCTAGCCAATAAAAAAGTAACTCTAGTTAATTTCAATTGTTACGATAGGGATTGAATTTTAATTACTTTGAATTAAATTTCCGATTCTTCAAATTGAACTATATTCAATTCAAAATGAATTCTATTCAAGTCAAAGTAAATCCTATTCGATTCAAATAGAATTTTAGTAATTTAAAAATTAGTTCTTTCAATTAAAATTTATTGTTAATAGATACGCAAGGAATTTTAGTTATTCAGATAAAGTTCTACATAGTTTAAAATTTATTCTAGTAATTTAGAATAATTTCTAGTGGGTTTAAATTTATTCAATGGAATAAAAGTTTAATAATTTAAATATTACAAAAATATTTTTATTGAATTCTAGTGAATGTAATTGAATTCTTCTTTTATATAAATTTAATTTAACTGAATTAAAAATTAATTTAAATGCAGAGAAATTAATTCAACAAGAATTGTCTTGCTCTCATCTTAAATGCAATTACTAATTTTAATTTCACACAAATTTATTTGAATTTTGAAAATATTTATATTTGAATGAAATTGATCTCAAATATTTTCCAGGATATTTCGAATACGATAAAATGTTTTTTTAATAGAACTCTAAATTCCAGAATGTTCACGTTTCCGACAGCATATTTTCTCAATAAAACTCTAAATTTCGGTATTTCGAAGTTTTGAATTCCAGAAATTTAAAATGCGATAATTTATGATTTGCTTGTTCTCTTTGAATTTTGCATTCCTGTCGCAAGCGCATGTGTTTAGCACATTCCTCACTGGGTTGACAAACGAGTTGCTATATTAGAAATAAATTACACGTAGGAAAATCTGTTGGAAAAATTTTCCGGATAATATTTTTGTTCTTCGTATTGAACAATTGCAGCAAAAATAATAATTTGTTAAAGATATTAATTCAACTTTAAAATTTTAATTTTTAGAATAAATTGAAATGAAATAAAATTTAAAGTTTAAATCAAATGTCACCCTTTAAAGGTGTTTTTTTTGTGTCAAAACAACCCTAGGTTGTTGGCAGGATAACTAGAAATATTTAAGGGTTCCCGAAGTTAATTATTGTAAATAAAAAATAAAACCAATATTCAAGTTTCTTTCAACTTCAAAATTAAATTTTCAATCAAAGAAATTATTTTTTTAATAAGAAAAGAAATTTTGTACCAGAAAAAATGGAATTCTCAACAAAATGGTTAAATTGTTAGCCTAAAAGTTTAATTTTGAACCAGGAAAAAAAGTTTTTGCCCAAAAATATCAATTTTCAACCAGATTGTTGAATTTTTTTTATAAAATGCCATGTTTAAATCAAAAATGAAAAACTAAATTTTTAGTTAAAAAAATGAATTTACATCCAAAGAAATGATTTTTAAACTAAAAAGATCAATGTTTATCTAAAATCGGAATAGTTAAATTTTCAGATAATACAATTAATTTTTATACAAAAATATCGAATTTTTAAGAAAATAGTTCAATTTTCAACTAGAAAAATGAATTTTCAACCAAATATTGAAGTTTTAATTAAAAGATAGATTTTCAACCAAAGAAATTATTTTTCAAGTAAGAAAAGAAATTTTCTACCAGAAAAGATGATTTCTCAATAAAATACATTAATTTGCTGACAGATTTGTGAGTTTTCATTTAAAAAATATAAATTTTCAATATAAAATGGAAAAGAAATTTTCCGCTAAAAAAGATTACTTTTTAAGAGGCTACATGAATTTTCGATCAGATTGTTGAATTTTTTTTTAAATATACATTTTTAACCAAAAATGGAATAGATAAATTTTTAGTTAAAAAATAAAGACTAATTAAAAAAAATCGACCACAATGATCAATATTTAACCAAAAAGTTGAATTTTCAACCAGGAACAAAAATTTCATCCTAAAAAGATGAATTTTCAGCCAGATTGTTGAATTTTCTTTAGAAAATGCCATGTTTAAATCAAAAATGAAATAACTAAATTTTTAGTTAAAAAAATGAATTTTCATCCAAAGAAATGATTTTTCAACTAAAAAGATTAATGTTTATCTAAAACCGGAATAGTTAAATTTTCAGATAATACAATTAATTTTTATACAAAAATATCCAATTTTTAAGAAAATAGTTCAATTTTCAACTACAGAAATGAATTTTCAACCAAATATTGAAGTTTTAATTAAAAGATAAATTTTCAACCAAAGAAATTATTTTTCAAGTAATAAAAGAAATTTTCTACTAGAAAATATGATTTCTCAAGAAAATACATTGATTAATAAAAAATGCAAGAGTTAAATTTTCAGTAAAAAAAAAATAAATTTCTAACCAAAAATAAAATAAAATTTTCTACCAAATATTTAAATTTTCAACCAGAGAAATGAGCTTTCATCTAAAATAATCAATCTTTAACCAAAAAATATACATTTTTACATTAACCAAAAAAACAATTTTTTAACAGAATAGTTAAATTGCCCAACAAAAAGTTGAATTTTCAACCAGGAAAAAAAATTTCAGCCTAAAAAGATGAATTTTCAGCCAGATTGTTGAATTTTCTTTAGAAAATGCCATTTTTAAATCAAAAATTAAATAAATAAATTTTTAGTTAAAAAAAATGACTTTGCATCCAAAGAAATGATTTTTCAACTAAAAAGATCAATGTTCATCTAAAATAATAAAAAATCGAATTTTTACTAAACTGATGAATCTTCGTAAAAAAATGATTATTATTAATTTTTTTTGACTAAAAAAGTTAAATTCTTAAAAAAATATGGAGTAGTTTTATTTTCTCTTAAAGAAATTACTTGTTAACAACAAAAAACAGATATCTCAAAAAAATATATCCATTTTCAACCTAAGAAATTAATTTTCAACCGAAAAGTCAAATCTTTAACCCAAAAGTATAATTTTCTGTCATAAAGAATGAATTTTCACAAAGATGCATACATTTTCAACCAAATCGCTAAACTATTAACTAAAAAATAAATTTTTTAAAAGAAAAATGTAGAAGTTAAATGTTCACTACACAAAATTAATTGTAAGCAACCAAAAAAAAACGATTTTTCACTAAAATCGTTCCATTTTCAACCGAAGAAATTAATTTTTAACTAATCGATGAATGTTTTGTTTTTTATTTAGTCGTTGTTTATGTATGTTTATTTCGAAATTTTGCTTTTTAAAAATAATTTATTTTTTTATTTTTTCAAAACTCTGAGTGATGTATTTTAATAAGAATACACAAAAAAGGATTATTTAAATAAGGTAAAGATTTAATTTACAAAAATTGACCTGTGGAACCCCTGAATATATATTTTATTATTTTGCCAAAAAATCACGGGACATTTGACCAAAAGAAATAATTTAAAGAGGTGCTATTTTCGAAATATTTTTTTGTTTTAATCCACGCAGTTTTATATAAGGTGGTAGCGCTTCGAGTTTTTAGCCGGAACGTACGGTTTCCATTCCTACTTCCGGTTTTTTTCTCATTAAAATATATTTTTTATTTCAAGTTACTATCAAATTTATTTAAATAAAGACAAAATATTAATTTAAACCTTATCACTTTTGAAGCTAACATTAATAATTACCAAAATTGAATAAAAAATCAGAATTGTCCGTAAAAAAGAAACGTTTCAAAGTAAAAGTAGTAAAGGTTGAAAAAAACAGTTGTAAAAAATGAGTATTTTTCTTTAATTAAGATAAATTGAATATTCAATTGCAATAGAAAAGACAGTTAAAAGAAAAAAACTGTTTGACCAAAAATGCCGACAGTAGGAATCGAGCACAGACTTTTCGATTACAAACTCGGAGCGCTACCACCTGACCTAACTGGGAGGCGAAATACTCTCGCATCGCGGTTCATGTACCATGTGAGGATTTCTTTCAATGCGAAAAATATAGGTTCCCCCGTAAGAGATATATACGTTAAAAACGTTTATTGTGTAGTGTTTTTTTTCTTTGGCAGAGATGTAGTGTTTGTTGTTGTTTTTTAATTTTTTTTATTATTGAAGTGTGGGAATGTTGAGTGTTTGATGAGAAAAGCAACCCAGTGAATAGAGAAGTTAGAATCGCAAAATAAAAATGAAAAATAGGGATATTGATGAAAAAAAATATTCCTCGATGGCGTACAATGTAGGTGGCGATGAAATCGGTGTGGCTGCCATGAATGTGTACGGGCAACCGCCACACGCACAACATGTGTACCTTCCTTCCTACTACCAGGGCCAAATGACCTACACTCGTAAGTTCTATCACCGTCTCGCTCTCGTTTTTTTTTATTTTTTCAATTTTCCTCATTACCCCAGTCCTTTCAATTGCCGAATCTGCATTTATTTTGATAAATTCACTGTAGATTATTTGCACAAAAAGTAGCATTTTTCAGTCTCTTTTTATCACTTACAAGAGGCGAACGCCAATTGTGAATTTTAGTTTCGGTTCATAATTTTTTTAATGAGGCAGTAACGCTTCTGATGCATAGCTGAAAGGTTGCGTGTTCGATTCCCGCTGCCTGAACTTTTTATTTTATCGATTTTTTTATTAAATTAAATGCTTATAAACATAATTTCCATCAATAGTCTTCAAAAATTTTGCAAATGATAATTTTTTTAAACACTTTTTGCACGGAAAAACTTGCTTTTTTAACTTTATTAATTTTGTTGTAAACAAATTGATTTTTTGTGAATCTTACGAAATTTTTTCATAATTTTTAACAATTATGATTATAAATATAAATATAAATAGTAAACAATGAAAGTAATCAGGGTTTTCGTGAAAAAAAGGCTCAAAAGAAAGTTATATTAGCAGGAATTGGAGAGATTATTAAACAAAATTATAGTTTTCAATATTTTAATAAATAAGAAGAAAAAAAGGAAATTAAAAAATTGCAGACAACGAGATTCGAACACGCAATCTTCTGGCCATGAAGAAGAATCGTAACTGCCTGAGCTACGATCCAATTTTAAAGTCGATTTTCTCGAAATCGACGGAAAATCGATTATTACTGTTTTGGAAAATAAATACTATAGAAATGAGTTTTCATTAATAATAATTATCAATGGAAAATAAAATTTACAATAGGCAGTCTCCCTCAGGGTTTATTCTTAGGTAAAATACATCTAAGGAGTCATCCAATAATAAATAAATAAAATAATAAATTTTAGGATACCATAACTAAGAGAAGAGTCTTAATAAACTAAAAAAAAAGATGAAAAGAGACGAATTTTCACCAAAATAAATACATTTTTAACCAAAGAGATTGATATGCAACTAAAATTATAAATTCTTAACCAATAAGATTAAATTTCTTCAAAAAAAACAACTAATTTTTCATCAAATACATGAATTTACAACTAAATAGTTCATTTTTAACCAAAAATTTAATAATTAAATTTTCAGTTAATAAGTTGATTTAAAAAAATTATTGATAAAAAATTAATTTTCAAACAAGAAGATTGATTTAAAAAAATCAATTTCAAGAGAATAGTTAAATTTTCAATCAAAGAAATAAATTTTCAACGAAAGAAATGAATTTTTCAAGAATATTAGTTTTAAAAAAATGAATTAAAAAAAAATAATAATGATTTTTAACAAAAGATAGAATATTTAAATTTATAGTTAAAAGAAAAAATATTTTTTAATAACCTGAAACGATGTTTTAATAAAATTGTTAAATTTTCAACCCAAAAAATCAGTTTTATCAAGGTAGAGAAATTTTTAACCAAAAAGAAGAATTTTCTGCCAAAAAAGACGGATTTTCAACAGAGAATTTTCATATAAAAAATAATAATATTTTAACCAAAGATGCTACAGTAGAATGTTAAGTTTCAATAAAATAGTTCAATTTTCAACAAAAGAAATTAATTTTTAACTTAAATGGCGAATCTTCAACCTGAAAATTGAATTTTTAACCAAACAGTTCAATGTTCAATCAAGGTAATGAATTTTCAACTAAAGTAGATAAATTTTTATCCAAAAGTCGACTAGTTAAATTTTCAGTAAAAAAGTTAATTTTCTAATAAAAATAATGAATTTTTTTAAAAAAGTTCAATTTTCAAATAAAGAAATGCATTTTCCAAGCATGTTAGTTAAAAACAAATTAATTAAAAAAAATATGCAGCTAAAATGGTAAATTTTTAACCAAAAATAGAACATTTTAATTTTCAATTAAAAAATTATTGAATTCAATTATTGTATACAACCAAAAAACACGAATTTTAAACAAAGGAATTGAATTTTTAGCCAAATGGAAATCTCCTGTCAAAAAAAATATCAACCAAATTATTGCAATGTCAAACAAAAAGTACGAATTTTCCACAAAGCTGTAGGATTTTTAGCACAAATGTTAATTTTCCTCTTAAAAGATTAATTTTTACTAAAAAAGTTAATTAATAAATTTTTAATGACAAACAAAAAAAAATTTGAACATAATAGTTCAATTTTCAACCAAAGAAGTTAATTGTCATCCACATAGATGAAGTTAAAAAAAAATTTCAACAAAGAAAATTAGTTTTCTATCAAAAAGACGAATTTAAAATAATAATAATAATAATAATAATAATTTTTAACGAAAGATACAATATTTAAATTCAAAGTTGAAAGAAAAAATAATTTTTAATAACCTGTAATGATTTTTCAATAAAATTGTTCAATTTTCAACCAAAAAAATTAATTTTTATCAAAATAGAGGAATTTTTAACCAAAAAGAAGAATTTTCTACCAAAAAAGATGGATTTTCAACAGAGCATATGAATTTTCATATAAAAAATAATAAAATTTTAAGTGTCAATAAAATAATTTAATTTTCGACTAAAGAAATTAATTTTTAACCTAAATGACAAATCTACAACCTGACAATTGAATTTTTAAACAAATATTTCAATTTTCAGTCAAGGAAATGAATTTTTAACTAAAAAAAAAATAAATTTTCATCCAAAAGTTGATTAGTTAAGTTTTCAGTAAAGAAATAAATTTTCTAATAAAAATAATTAATTTTTAAAATATAGTTCAATT
>JAAAKG020000008.1:7080279-7104892 GCA_010014905.2 Druon quercuslanigerum | reverse complement strand
TTGTTTGTCTACTGGTCTATATCAATATTGTTAAAATATTGATAAATCTTAAGATTGTGAAAAAAATGTCTCTATCTACGCTGGGATCTGAACCCAGGACCGGAAATCTGAAGGTCCTGGGTTCAGATCCCAGCGGATTCAGATTGTATCAAAGTGGAAAAGCGAGTAAAAGGGAAAAATGAGAAGACCAAAATAAAAATTATTATTCCTGCCTAAAAAAATTAAAATTTGGAATAATTTTTAAATCCGAACTGTTTAAAATTTTAGGCCCTGCTTCTGCTGTGTATCTTTTGCGAAGATACGCAGATTTCTTTAGCTTTCCGACTGTAACCACTTGAATCGTTGTTATTTATTTATCACTAGCAGGTTCTGGAAGCAGATGCAGTACTCTCCGTGTTTCGAAGCTTGCTTATTTGACTCAATAACAAGTTTTTTTTCTTGGCTTTCAACGATTTTTATTTCTTCTTAAAATAAGAGCCTTAATGCGCATTCAGAGAGTTTTCTGATTTATTGACCTACTAATATACTCTAGGACTATTTCACTTCATTAATTTATTTTCAGCCAGGTTGCGCTACAATTATTTGGCGTTGCATGTACAGCCTGTGTGGGCACACGGAGCAGCTGTCATTTATAGCGATTTGTCGTTAATGTTTGATTTTTCTTTTTTCATTCATATTTTCAAGAATTATTAATAATACTAAAATCAAAGGCTGGAGTTTTGAGAAAAAGCTGCAATCGATCTAACGATTCACTAATAGACTTTTTATATTATATTATATATTATCTGCAAGATAATAAGTTGCATAATAATAATTAGGGACAGGCTTAGAGCCACCGTGAAGTTAGCTGACGAATGCAGCTCGGCTCTCAGACGTGAGAGCCAAGCTGCGTTCATCAACGAACGTTACAGTGTCTCTGATTCGCTCTCTGATAATAATCAATTACATTCAATGTAATTAAAGGGCAATCAAATATTAATATGAAAAAAATGTGGATTGAATGCTTTCACGAGTCTTTTGAAGATACAGACAGGCCTGCAATTGTCAAAAAAGAAGATAATTGATTTTTTTTAAATTGTTACTGCTCTTAGCTTATCAGTAATAATGTGTGGTATTTAATGAAAAATTCTTAAAAATAAATTACGTAACAAAAAGAACTGAGATTGTAGAAAGGCACGAAAGTGACTTTCATGAAAAATTGCAAACTGTTCTTGGCAAAGAAATCTTTTAAGAATATCAGCATAGGCCTATGATGATTTTCCTATAATAAATATCATATAATTTTATCAAAATTGGAGGGAATTTTCGTAAAAGTCCCGGGATAATGATGACCCTTATTTTGACCTTGACGACGACCTTCAAGATTTTTCAAGGTCAATAAAAAAATGTTTTAAAAGCCTGTTTTACATTAGTATTCGATAGAGCGGGAAATCTTACGTTCAAGTATGTATCTAGGTCATGAATACATTGTAACCTTTGAAGGTTACTCGAAGGTCATTTGAAATTAAACATGTTTTGCGCATCTTGCAAAAGGTTTTTTTTGCAAAAAAGCAAGGCTTTTTATTACAGATTTAAAAATGGTCAAGGATGTAAAGGATCTTTAAAATAAACAATGGATATTTAATGTTTTAAATTATTTTAAAATGTTTTAAAGGTTTTTAGAAATATTGAGAATTTCAGGTAATGTCAAAGAATTACATGGCATTTCCAAAGATTCAAAAGAATTACACAAGAATTAAGGAATTTATAACACCTTCACTTATTTCTAAGGATATAGAAAACTCTTAAAGATTTGAAAGATTTTAAGTATTTTAGCAGAATCCAAAGATTTTCAAGATATTTCAAAAAAAATTTCCAAAGTTCTCTAGAAATCCATTAACTCTAATTTTTGAAATCTGTTAAAATTATTTGGAATTTGCTAAAAGACTTTAAAATCTTTTGAAATTTTTTGCCTACCGCTTGAATTTTGTAAAATCCATTAAATGTTTTGAACATCCTTTATATCCTTGAAATTTTTTAAGTCTCTATAAAAACAGAAAATAATTGTGAAATTCTCTCAAAAAACGTTGAAATTCCTAAAAATCTTTGAAATCCTTCGAAATCTTTTAAATCCTTGAGGATTCGAAATTTTCAAAATGTCTAGAATTTTTTTTAATGGCTTTAAATCTTTCAAATATTTTAAGAATTTCTAAATCCGGAGCAGTAATCTTTGTAAATGCTACATAATTCTTAGACTTTCCTCAGCAATTTTGAAATATCTTCAAATTATTTGGAATTTTTTTAATTGACCCAAAATCTGTAAAATCCTTTGAAAATTTTGTAAGAACCTTAGACCTTTCTGTTTTTAAAACCCGCAGAATTTTCTTAAAATAATTTAAAATTCTACGTCTTTTTAAATATTTTAACATTAGTTATTTCCGTTGTGAGTTTCTCATAATAATTTTATGTAATTATTTTTATAAAATTGCAAACAAGTTGTAAAAACTTTGTTACAGGAAAATGATTATACGTCTGAACTGAATTTCCTATGATATTTTTTCTTAAGGGTGTAACATACAGGTCATTGAGTTACGAACCGGTTAAACAGTTTTTAAAGTCTGGTAAGTCTTGAAATTAAGAAATAAAAAAAATGAATGCGATCTGCTTTTAAAAATTAAAATTTGATGCAATATCAGGCCTGACTTCAGATTTATTAATTTATTATTGATAGAAATCACGGAACGACATCAAAGAGAGGTGATCTTTTCATCTTAATTGTTTTAGAGTGAATGTTTTTATCTGTAGTTTTCATCAACTCAGTATTTCTAACCGCATTCGTAGTTCATAGATGGCTGCTCCACAGCACATACACCACGCACAAGCCACGTGGAAGTTTAACCACTGCTCAATATATGAGCAATATAAAAAGCTAGCCAGCTTACACTAATGATGAAATAAAATGAACTGTGAATATAAGATATTAATAACATGTTTAGAAGGCTAAAATGTAATACTTAATTAACAGGTGTAAAACAAGATGCTGAGAAAGAGCAGGGGAAGTTAGCGAAGGAAGGGTGGTCGGTGGTTTATGATGACGATAAACAACATATTAAAGAGGCAGGAGGTGCTCTAGGGAAAAAGGTATCTAGTGTAGAGAAAATGAGCGACACGGTTGACACGGTTACAACGATTACAGTAACGACGATAGAAACTCAGGTTTCGCATAAACCAGACTCAACTGAAGGCAAAGCCGTTCGTACTGAAGTTAGTTTAGGTCAACCTAGCAGGAAAGCTGAGAGTAGGGAAAGAGATTCTTTTACTGAGAATGTTAGTTTAGAAGGATCAGTTCCAGGTAGAGTAGCAACAGGTGGAAAGGGAAAAACAGAGACGGTAAGTGCTTCAGGCAAAGGTTCGTCAAAAGGGGAACCAGCTTCACCAAAGGGTAAAAAAGTCGACGATTTAAAAGCAAGTGACAAGAAATCCAAGACAAATGAAACGGGAACGGAGAAACAGAAAGATAAAGAAGGCGACAAATCGGGTGCTTACGAAAAGGTTTATAATGTTCAACAAACCGCCGAAGAAGCAAAAGAAAAATCGGAATTGGAGAACAAGAAGCTTAAAGACAAGTCTGGGAAAATTTTCTCGGGAATGTTTAAGGGATCGAAAAACAAAAAGAAGGACTCGAAAGATACTTCTTTTGACAGTGGAGATGAAGATACGAAGACATTGACTATCAAATTTTTGGATGAGAGCAGGAAAGCTGCTGATAGGACACATGACCCTTCAGGTCTTACTAATGGCGTTCAAACTTATGAACCTAAACCTATGACGGAGTTGGTTTTAGTTCAAGATATAAAGACCACGACTGCAGAGTTTTTAGATGATTCTAGAAAAGCTGCGACTAGATTAAGCGAGATTGCTCGCGAAATCACAGAACCGAAGAAGGCAGACACTACCACAGTTACCAAAACTACAGTTATAATAACTGAGGCAGACGGGGAAAAGAAATCTGCTGATGCATCAGCTGATGAAGGGAAAGATAAGTCTGGTGGATTCTTTGGAATATTTAAGAGTCCAAGGTCTAAGGAAAAGAGACGAAGTAAATCTAAAGAGAAAGATACTTCATTTGATAGTGGAGATGAAGAAGTAAGAGCCACGAATGCGAAATTCCTTGAAGATATCCGCAAGAATGCAGGTTCTCCTGACTTGCCTTTCATAGATAAATCTGACACGAAAATCAACGCTGACGAAGAAATTGGTCGATTTTCAACTTACTCTAATTATGAGTCTGATACTCCTCAGGACAAGCTTAGAGGATCATCGTACAATATTTCTGAATCACCTACTAAAGTGAAAGAGGAAAAAGTAACAAAACAAAAATCACTTGCTAGTTCTGAACCTGTAACCACTGAAGATGAGAGCCAGGATGACAGTCAAGAAAAGTCTGGCGGATTCTTTGGAATATTCAAAAGTCCGAAGATGAAGGGCAGAAAACGAAACAAATCCAAGGAGCCCTCTTCAAAAGAGGCATCAGTCGAGATTTCTGATGCTGATTTGCGAATTCAAACATCTCAGTTTTTGGATGACACGAGAAAACATGCAGATAAACATCACGAGTTTATCCCAGAAAATATTCAAAATGCTGAAAAAGTCACAATTGTTGAAGTGGTTGTTTCAGAAGTTGTACCATCTAGTGAAGATCAACTTGCCGAAGTTCCAGCTTCTAAAGATGGAAGAGATAAAAGCATATTTGGAATCTTTAAGAGCCCAAAAGGCCTGAACAAGAGGCGAAGCAGATCTAAGGACAAAAGTACATCAAGAGACACGTCATTTGACAGTGGAGATGAAGAAATTCGCATTGCGACTGCTAAATTTTTGGAAGATAGCAGGAATATGGCTGGTCAAATTGACGCATGTCCTTACAAATCTTACGCTTTCCTTGAAGAGATGAGCAGACAAAGTGAAAGTGAAATTGCTTCCTCAAAAGAACCTAAGCCGGAAGAACAAAGCAAAGAGAAGACGGGTATATTTTCTGGAATATTTAAGAGTACGAAGCATACAATAGAAGAAATTAAAGAGGATGTTAAAGATTTTGTGGGCGATACAAAAAAAGAAGCAGAGTATGAAAAAAAGAAACTTCAAAAAGATACTGAAAAAGCAGCTAAGGACGTTGAACGTTCTCCAAAGGCTGCCGCAGATACAGTATCATATGATGTTACAGATTCAGCTATCAAGATTTCTAATAAGACATCAGACGATGTTCAAAAAGCAACTGATGCTGTCAAGGCCCTTGGTGAAGACATTGCTGACACAAAGGATGCAGCTGTAAAGGAAGTAAAGAATGACGTCAAGATAACCGAAGAGAAATTAGTTGTAGGAGCTGTAACAATTGCTGAAACAGCAGATGATGTCAAGGACAAATCAACAAAGGAAACTAAAAAAGCC
The DNA here is from genome assembly GCA_010014905.2 of Druon quercuslanigerum. NCBI lineage: Eukaryota > Metazoa > Arthropoda > Insecta > Hymenoptera > Cynipidae > Druon > Druon quercuslanigerum. The sequence goes on along the minus strand of JAAAKG020000008.1, from coordinate 7,099,468 downwards.
AAAGACAAGGCAGGTGGTTTTTTGTCTGGCATTTTCAAGGGTACGAAACATATAGTAGATGATGCAACTGATGACGTTAAGGAATTCCTGGATGAAACTAAACATGCAGCTGAACTGGAGGAAGAACGTGCTCATAAAGCTGCTAAAGATTTGTCCAAAGATGTGAAGGAAACTAAAGATAAACTAGTTTCTGATGCCAAAGCAGCAGCGGACAAAGCAAAAGAAAAAGTATCAGCCGATGCTCAAGCTGTTTCAGATAAAGTGAAAGATACAGGTGATAAAATATCAAAGGAAGCTGCATCAACTGCTGACGGAGTGAAGAAAGCAGGCAAAAAAGTGGCGAAGGATGTAGCTGAAAACAAGGATGCTGCAGTGCAAGAAATAAAGAAAGACGTTGAAATTGTGGAAGAAAAAGTAGATTTGGGTGCAGAAACTGTTGTTAAAACAGCAGATGAGTCTAAGGATAAGGCAACAAAGGAAACTAAAAAAGCTAAAGACAAAGCTGGCGGTTTTCTTTCAGGTATATTCAAAGGAGCAAAACACGTAGTGGATGATGTTACCGATGACGTTAAAGAATTTCTCGACGAAACGAAACATGAAGCGGAATTGGAAGAAGAACGCGCACGTAAAGCCACTGAAGACCTGACTAAAGATGCCAAAGAAGCTAAAAATAAGGCAGTCTCCGACATCAAGGGCGCAGCTGCTAAAAGCAAAGACAAAATAACTGAAGGGACTGATGCCGTAACTGAAAAAGTGAAAGATGCAAGTGATCAGATTTCTAAAGAAGCAATAGCAGTAAAAGAAGGAGCCAAAGATGCAGGAAAGAAAATTGCAAAGGACATTAGTGACACGAAAGATGCTGCTGTCAACGAAGTCAAGAAAGATGTTAAAACTACTGAAGAAAAAATATCAACGGGAGTTGAAACTGTTTCACAAGGGGTCGAAGCTGCTAAGGAGAAGACAGTTAAAGAAACCAAGAAGGCCAAGGATAAAACAGGCGGATTTTTATCCGGAATTTTTAAGGGCACTAAACATACAGCTGAGGAGGTTGCAGAAGACACCAAAGACTTTGCAGACGAAACAAAGAAAGAGTTAGAAAAAGAAGAGAAACGTGCTCACAAAGCTGTGGACGATTTATCTAAAGATGTCAAAGATACCAAGGACAAAGTGATTTCTGATATAAAGGAAAATGCTGATAAGTCGAAGGAAAAAGTAAAGAGTGCAAGTGATAAAGTAGAAAAAGAAGCAGCAGCAGCAGTTGAGGAAGTCACGGAAGCAGGTCGACAGGTAGCACAAGGAATCGTTGATGCAAATGACTCTACAGTTACAGAACTAAAAAAGGACGCTAAAGCTGTAGAAGAGAAAGTAACTGCCGGTGCAGAAACTGTTGTTACAACCGCAGATGATGCAAAGGACAAAACAACAAAGGAAACTAAAAAGGCTAAAGACAAAGCTGGTGGTTTCCTTTCTGGTATATTTAAGGGTGCAAAACATGTAGTCGATGACGTGACAGAAGATGTTAAGGATTTCCTCGATGAAACTAAACATGAAGCTGAGCTAGAGGAAGAACGCGCTCATAAAGCTGCTGAAGATTTGTCGAAAAATGCCAATGAAAGTAAGGACAAAGCAGTTTCTGAAATAAAAGACGCAGCTGCTAAAACCCAGGGAAAAATATCCAACGGAGCCGAGGCTGTAGCCGATGGAGTGAAAAACGCAGGAACAAAAGTTGCCAAAGGCGTCACTGATACGAAAGATGCTACTGTGAAGGAAATCAAGAAAGATGTTAAAAGTGTAGAAGAGAAAATATCAACGGGGGCGGAAATTGTTGCACAAAGTGCCGAAGCTGCCAAGGAAAAAACAGTTAAAGAAACTAAAAAGACCAAGGATAAGGCAGGTGGATTTCTATCTGGAATATTCAAGGGCGCAAAACATGCAGCGGATGAAGTTGCAGAAGATGCAAAGGATTTCGCTGATGAAACAAAGAAAGAAGCTGAAAAAGAAAAGAAGCGTGCCCGAAAAGCTGCTGAGGATTTATCTAAAGATGTTAAGGAAACTAAGGATAAGATGGTTTCTGACATAGCAGATACTGCCGATAAAGCGAAGGTGAAAATATCTGACGGTGCTCAAGTTGTATCTGAGAATGTGAAAGTAGCTGGTGACAAAGTTGTAAAGGATATTGCAGATGCTAAGGACGCATCATTGCAAGAAATGAAGAGAGACGCTAAATTTGTAGAAGGAAAAATAGTTTCAGGCGCAGAAGTCGTTGTAGATACCGCAGATGCTACCAAGGATAAAGCAGCCAAGGAAACTAAAAAAGCAAAGGACAAAGCTGGTGGCTTCTTATCTGGTATCTTCAAGGGTGCCAAACACACGGCAGATGATGTGAAAGAGGACGTCAAAGAATTTTTGGAAGAAACTAAACACGAAGCAGAATTAGAAGAAGAACTGGCTCGTAAAGCCGCTGCTGAATTATCTAAGGATGCTGAAGATACGAAAGAAAAAATTGTTGCTGACGTGAAAGAATCCTCAGATAAAGTAAAGAGTGCTGGTGACAAACTAGCACAGGATACGAAAGCCGCCATTGCAGAAGTAAAAAAAGACGCGAAAACAGTGGAAGAAAAAGTATCTGCAGGTGCTGAAACTGCTGCTCAGACTGTAGACGAAGTTAAGGACAAACTAGAGAAAGAAAGCAAAAAAGGGAAGGATGAAGCAGGTAGCTTCTTTTCCGGAATATTCAAGGATGCAGAACATGTAGCAGATGACGCTAAGGATGATGTAACGAAATTCCTAGATGCAACAAAGCAAGAAGCTGAACTTGAAAAGGAACGAGCTTGTAAAGCAGCTGACGATTTGTCTAAGGACATTGCATGCAAAAAGGACAAAGCTGTTTCTGACATTAAAGATTCAGCTGATAGAACGAAACAAAAAATAACTAAAGATGCACATGCTGCTTCCGAAAAAGTAAAAGATGCAGGTGACAAAGCTGCTAAGGAAGTAACGGAAGCAGTAGAAGGTGTAAAAGAAACATCCGATAAGTTTGCAAAAGATGTTTCGGACAAAAAAGATGCCACAGTGAAAGAAATTAAAAAAGATGCAAAGGCCGTGGAGGAAACAATCTCTACAACTGCTCAAACTGCTGTTGAAACGGCAGAAGATGCGAAGGACAAAGCAGAGAAGGAAGCCAAAAAAGCTAAGGACAAGGCCGGTGGTTTCTTTTCCGGAATATTTAAGGGTGCGAAGCATGTAGTAGATGACGCTAAGGATGATGTAAAGGAATTCCTAGATGAAACAAAGCACGAAGCTGAACTTGAAAAGGAACGAGCTCGTAAAGCAGCTGACGATTTGTCTAAGGACATTGCATCCAAAAAGGAAAAAGCTGTTTCTGACATAAAGGATTCAGCTGATAGAACAAAGCAAAAAATATCTGAGGATGCGCATGCTGTTTCTGAAAAAGTAAAAGATGCAGGTGACAAGGCTGCTAAGGAAGTAACGGAAGCAGTAGAAGGTGTAAAAGAAACATCCGATAAGTTTGCAAAAGATTTTTCGGACAAAAAAGATGCCACAGTGAAAGAAATTAAAAAAGATGCAAAGGCCGTGGAGGAAACAATCTCTACAACTGCTCAAACTGCTGTTGAAACGGCAGAAGATGCGAAGGACAAAGCAGAGAAGGAAGCCAAAAAAGCTAAGGACAAGGCCGGTGGTTTCTTTTCCGGAATATTTAAGGGTGCGAAGCATGTAGTAGATGACGCTAAGGATGATGTAAAGGAATTCCTAGATGAAACAAAACACGAAGCTGAACTTGAAGAAGAACGAGCGCGTAAAGCAGCTAAAGATTTAACTAAGGACATTAAATCTAAAAAAGACAAAGCTGTTTTTGATATAAAAGATTCAGCTGATAAAACAAAGCAAAAAATATCTGAGGATGCGCATACTGTTTCTGAAAAGATTGAAGATGTGAGCGACAGTATCGCTAAAGGTGTAACAGAAGCTCTCGAAGATGTAAAAGAAACATCTGGTAAGGTTGTGAAGGATGCTGCTGATTCTAAAGATGCTGTAGCGAAGGAGATTAAAAAGGATGCAAAGGCAGTGGATGAAAAACTAGCTTCAGGTGTCGAGTCTGCTGCTCAGAAAGTCGATGAAGCTAAGGAAAAGACTGCAAAGGAAACTAAAAAGGCTAAGGATAAGGCCGGCGGTTTTCTCTCTGGTATATTCAAAGGTGCAAAACACTCAGCTGATGAAGTTACAGATGACGTGAAGGAATTTGTGCAGGAAACTAAAAAAGAAGCAGAAAAAGAGGAAGATAAGGCACGTAAAGCAGCGGAAAAGTTGTCCAAGGATGCTAAGGACAGTAAAGACAAGGTTGTAGAGAACATAAAAGGAACAACAGATAAAGCAAAGGTTAAAGTACAAATAGCAGAAGAAAAGATTTCACATGGTGTAGCAGTTGTAGTTGATGGAGTTAAAGATGCAGGGGATAAAGTTGCAAAGAGCGTAACTGATTCAAAAGATTCTGTTGAAAAAGAAATCAATAAAGATGCTAAAATTGTAAAAGAAAAAGTGTCTTCTGGTGGTGAAGCAGTGACTGAAACAGTCCAAGAAGCGAAGGACTATGCCGCTAAAGAGTCGAAGAAAGCAAAGGATAAAACCGGAGATTTCCTGACTGGGGTCTTCAAGGGAGCGAAACATACATCAGATGAAGTTATCGATGATGTACAGGAATTTTTAGATCAAACTAGAAAGGAAGCTGCAGAGGAAGAAGAACAAGCTCGTAAATCTGCAGAAATGTTAGCGAAAAATACTGAAGATGCTAAAGCAAAATTGGTTTCCGATGTTAAGGATGCGGCAGAGAAAACTAAGGAAAAAATATCGGAGGATGCGTATGCAGTATCAGAAAAAATTAAAGACATTGGTGATACGGTCTCAAAAGAAAGTGCAATAGCTGCTGATAGTGTGAAAGAGACTGCTTCGAAGGTTTCAAAAGCTGTTGTAGATTCTAAAGATGCCGCAGTAAAGGAATTGAAGAAAGATGCTAAAATTGTCGAAGAAAGAGTAACTACTGCAGCTGAAGAAGTTTCTAAAAAAGCAGATGATGCCAAGGATAAGACAACAAAAGATGCTAAGAAGGCCAAAGACAAAGCTGGCGGCTTCTTTTCTGGTATTTTCAAGGGTGCTAAACATGCCGTAGATGATGTGACTGATGATGTCAAGGATTTCCTTGACGAGACAAAACACGAAGCTGAGTTAGAAGAAGAATGTGCTCGCAAAGCTGCTGAAGAATTATCTAAAGAAGTTAAAGACGGTAAAGACAAGATAGTCTCCGAAGTAAAAGACACTGCATCTAAAGCAAAAGTTAAGGTGTCTAAAGGTACTGATGCAGTATCCGAAAAAGCTAAAAGTTCAGCGAAGAAGATTTCTGAGGAAGTAGCAGAAGCAAAAGAAGATGCAAAAGACCTTGGCCACAAGATTGTGAAGGAAACTGAGGAGTCAAAAGATGTGGCAGTCAAGGCAGTCAAGGAAGATGTTACGATTGTGAAGGACACAATAGTTGCGGGAGCAGACGCAGTAGCGGACTCGGCAGACCATACTAAAGATAAGGCAGTAAAGGAATCGAAAAAGACCAAAGATAAAGCGGGAGGTTTTCTGTCTGGATTATTTAAGGGTGCAAAAAATGCAGCCGACGAGGTTGCACAGGATGTCAAAGAGTTTGTAGATGAAACGAAGAAAGAGGCTGAGGAAGAACAGGAACGTGCTCGACAAGCTGGAGAAAAGTTATCCAAAGATGTGAAAGATACTAAAGACAAAGTTATATCTGATGTGAAAGGTAAAGCTGAAAAGGTGAAAGAAAAGGTATCACAAGAAGTTACTGCTGCTAAAGAAGGTGTAAAAGATTCAAGCGATAAAGTTTCGAAAGGTATCACTGATACAAAAGATGCTGCATCGAAAGAAATTAAAAAGGATGTTCAGAATGCAGAGGAGAAAGTTATATCAGGAGTTGAAGCTGTAGTAGAATCGACGGATGCTGCTAAAGATAAAGCAGCTAAAGAGACAAAGAAAGCGAAGGATAAAGCAAGCGGTTTTCTATCGGGCTTATTCAAAGGCGCAAAGCAAGCCACAGATGAAGTAGCAGATGATGGTAAAGAGCTCGCAGACAAAGCTGCGAAAGAAGAGGAAAAAGCTCGTAAAGCTGCAGTAGAATTGGCTGATGACGTCAAGAATACTAAAGAAAAGGTCACTTTCGAAGTTACAGAATCAATCGATAAGGCAAAAACAAAAATAACTAAAGATGCACATGCTGCTTCCGAAAAAGTAAAAGATGCAGGTGACAAGGCTGCTAAGGAAGTAACGGAAACAGTCGAATGTGTAAAAGAAGCATCCGATAAGTTTGCAAAAGATGTTTCGGACAAAAAAGATGCCACAGTGAAAGAAATAAAAAAAGATGCAAAGACCGTGGAGGAAACAATCTCGACAACTGCTCAAACTGCTGCTGAAACTGCAGAAGATGCGAAGCACAAAGCAGAGAAGGAAGCCAAAAAAGCTAAGGACAAGGCAGGTGGTTTCTTTTCCGGAATATTTAAGGGTGCGAAACACGTAGTGGATGATGCTAAGGATGATGTAAAGGAATTCCTAGATGAAACAAAACACGAAGCAGAGCTAGAGGAGGAGCGTGCTCGGAAAGCTGCTGAAGAGTTGTCTAAAGAGGTAAAGGACACTACAGATAAAGTGATATCTGATGTAAAAGAATCAACTGAAAAAGCGAAAGCCAAAATATCTGCTGATACTCAAGCTGTGTCGGAGAAAGTAAAGGAAGCAGGGGACAAAATATCAAAGGAAACTGCAGCAGCTGTTAAAGAATTGGAACAGGCAAGTGAAAAAGTCGCAAAGGAAGCTTCTGACAAAAAAGATGCTGCAGTCAAAGAAATAAAGAAGGATGCTAAAATTGCTGAAGAAAAGGTGACATCAAGTGCAGAAACTGTTGTGCAAACAGTTGATGATGCTAAAGACAATGTAACCAGGGAATCTAAGAAGGCAAAAGATAAAGCTGGTGGTTTTCTTTTCGGAATATTCACGGGAGCGAAACATGCAGTCGATGAGGCGGCAGACGACGTAAAGGAATTTGTAGACGATACCAAAAAAGAAGCTGAAAAAGAGGAAGAACTTGCGCGAAAAACAGCTGAAAAGGTTTCAAAAGACGTCAAGGACACAAAGGAGGTATTTATTTCAGAGATAAAGGATGATGCAAGAAAATTACTTGAAACTGGTGATGGTCACGTAAAGGAAGTAAAGAAGGATGTGAAAGTGTTAGGCCAAGAAGTTGCATCATTAGGAGATGTGATGACTTATCAAGTGAGTACTTTTACTGATCCTAAAGTACTTTCCGACTCAGTAACAATAATAGATATCAAGACCACCACGCAAGAATTTTTGGATGATACCAAGAGAACTGCAGCTCTGGGTGCAACTTCGGAAGAATTTTTGAAGCCTTTGGACACTGATCAATTTGATGAAAGTACGCAGAAAACTGTAGAAGAAGCTAAAGGAAAGAGTAGTGGCTTCTTTGGGATGTTTAAAAGTCCCAAGTCAAAGCAGAAAAGGAGAAGTAAATCTAAAGAAAAGTACTCATCTCAGGAATCATCATTTGATAGCGGAGATGAAGAAGCTAGAATCATCACAGCCAAGTTCCTCGATGATGTTCGCAAAAATGCTGAAGATTCTAACGATTCTTTTGTTGAAGAAGTGCAGAAAGATATAAAGATCGTTGATGAAAAAGTCGACTCTGGTAAAGATAAAACACTGAAGGAAACCAAAAAAGCTAAAGACAAGGCTGGTGGATTCTTTTCTGGAATTTTTAAAGGTGCGAAGCAAGTGTCAGATGAAGTTGTTGAAGATGTAAATAAATTCGCAGAGAAAACTAAAGAAGATGCTGCTAAGGATGAAGAAAATGCTCGTAAGGTTGCAGACGAATTGGCTAAGGACGTAAAGGATACTAAAAACAAAGTTACATTAGAGGTTAAACAGATAGTAGAAAAAACAAAAGTAAAGATATCTGAAGACGCGCATGCTGTTTCTGAAGAAGTAAAACATGCAGGTGACAAGGTAGCTAAGGAAGCTGCCGAAACCGTAAAACATGTAAAAGAGACGTCTGATAAGATTTCAAAAGATGTTTCTGACGCTAAAGATGCCACAGTGAAGGAATTAAAAGAGGATGCAAAGGCCGTGGAGGAATCGATCTCCACAACTGCTAAAACAACTGCTGAAACTGCAGAAGACGCTAAGGACAAAGTAGAAAACGAAGGAAAAAAAGCTAAGGACAAGGCTGGTGGTTTCTTTTCTGGGATATTCAAGAGTGCAAAACATGCAGTTGATGACGCTACGGATGATGTAAAGGAATTCTTAGATGAAACAAAACAGGAAGCTGAGCTTGAAGAAGAAAGAGCTCGTAAAGCTGCTGACGATTTGTCTAAGGACGTTAAATCCAAAAAAGACAAAGCTGTTTCTGATATAAAGGATTCAGCTGATAAACTAAAGCAACAAATATCTGAGGATGCACATGCTGTTTCTGAAAAGGTTAAAGATGCGAGTGACAGTGTCGCTAAAGGAGTAACAGAGGCTGTTGAAGGTGTGAAAGAAACATCTGGTAAGATTGCGAAGGATACTGCAGATTCTAAAGAGGCTTTAGCTAAGGAAATCAAAAAGGATGCAGTGGCAGTTGATGAAAAAGTAGCTTCAGGTGTTGAGTCTGCTGCTCAAAAAGTTGATGAAGCTAAGGAAAAGACGGCAAAGGAAACTAAAAAAGCTAAGGATAAGGCCGGTGGTTTTTTCTCGGGCATATTTAAAGGTGCAAAACAATCGACCGATGAAGTTGCAGCTGACATTAAAGAATTTGTGGAAGATACGAAAGAAGAGGCTAAAAAGGAAGAAGAACGCGCACAGAAAGCTGCTGAGAAATTATCTAAGGACGTCAAGGATGGTACAGATAAAGCCGTTTCTGATATCAAGGAATCGGCCGAAAAAGTGAAGGAAAAGATTTCAAATGAAGCTGCTGCAGTTGGCAAAGAAGTGGAAGACGGTGCTGAAAAAATTGCAAAAAGTGTTGTAGATTCTAAAGATGCTGCTGTTAAAGAAATACAGGAAGATAAAAAGATTGTTGAGGAGAAAGTAACATCCGGGGTAGAAGCAGTTACAAAGAAAGCGCAGGATGCTAAGGATAAAGCTACCAAGGAAACGAAGAAAGCTGAAGATAAAGCTGGTGGCTTCTTTTCTGGTATATTTAAGAGTACCAAACATGTCGTAGATGATGTTACTGATGACGTTAAGGAATTCCTCGATGAAACAAAGCATGAAGCAGAATTGGAAGAAGAGCGTACACGCAAAGCTGCAGAAGAATTATCTAAGAACGTGAAAGATACTAAGGATAAAGCTGTAGCGGGTATCGAAGATTCTGCTGAGAAGATCAAGGATGTTAAGGACAAGGTTGTTTCTAATGTAGGCATTGCTATGGATAAATCAAAGGAAAAGATTTCCGATGATGCTCATGCTGTATCGGAAAAAGCGAAACATGCAGGCGAAAAAGTCTCTGCAGAAACTGCAAAAGTTGCAGAAGGAGTGAAAGAAACAGGACAGACAATAGCAAAAGAAGTAGCCGATACAAAGGATGCAGCTATCAAAGAATTGAAAGAAGATGTTACGGCTGCTAAAGAAAAAATATCTTCAGGAGTAGAAACAGTTGCAGCAAGTGCAGAGGCAGCTAAAGAAAAAACTGCGAAGGAAGGCAAGAAAGTCAAGGATAAAGCGGGTGGTTTTCTATCTGGCATATTTAAGGGAGCAAAGCATGCAGCAGATGAGGTGGCAGACGATGTAAAGGAATTTGTAGACGACACGAAGAAAGAAGCTGAGAGAGAAGAAGAACGGGCCCTGCAAGCTGGTGAACAGGCATCTAAAACAGTTAAGGAAACAAAAGATAAGTTCGTAACTGAAGTAAAAGAAACAACAGATATAGTTAAAGGAAAGGTTGACGATGGAGCCCAAGCTGTATCAGAAAAGGTAAAAGGTACAAGTGAAAAGATTTCAAAGGATGTAAGTGCTGCAGTTGATGGAGTGAAAGAAGCTGGAGAGAAGGTTTCGAAAAAAGTCGCCGAAACTAAAGAAGCTGCATTGACAGAGCTTGAGAAAGACGTTAAGGCTACAGAAGAGAACATTTTGCAAACAACTGATGCAGCTAAGGATAAAGCGACAAAGGAAACGAAAAAAGCAAAGGAAAAAGCAGCAGGGTTTTTGTCTGGAATATTCAAGGGAGCCAAACACACAGCTGATGACGCTTCAGAAGAGGTCACAGAATTTCTAGATAAAATGAAAAAAGAAGCCGCAGAAGAAGAAGAACGTGCTCGTAAAGCAACCGAAAAGTTGGCTCAAGATGCGATAGATGCTAAAGAAAAAGTAGTATCTGACGTAAAGAATGCAGCTGAGAGGGCGAAGGATGCAGTATCTTCCGAAGTCCAAGCAGTTTCTGACAAGGTCAAGAGTGCAGAAGCAAATGTATCTAAAAAAGCGGCTGCTGCAGTTGACGACATAAAAGAAGCAGGAGAGAAAATTTCGAAGGAAACTGTTGAGACGAAAGATGCTATCAAAGAAGAATTTCAGAAAGACGTTAAAGCCGTCGAAGAAAAAGTATATTCCGGTGCTGATGCAGCTGCTGAAGTTGTAGATACGGGCAAAGAAAAGACAAACAAGGAAGGTAAGAAAGCTAAGGATAAGGCTTCAGGTTTCTTCTCTGGAATTTTCAAAAGCGCAAAGCATGCCGTCGATGATGTTACCGACGATGTCAAGGAATTCCTGGATGAAACAAAGCACGAAGCAGAAGAAGAAGAGGAGCGTGCACGTAAAGCAGCTGAAGACTTATCAAAGGAAGTTAAAGAAACCAAGGATAAAGTAGCGAAACGCGTAAAAGATTCAGCTGATAAAGTAAAAGAAAAAATATCTCAAGATACTGATACTGTATCTGAGGGAGTGAAAAAAGCAGAAGAGAAGATTACAAAAGGTGTTGCTGATACGAAAGATGCTGTTGCTAAGGAAGTAAAGGAAGATTCGAAAATTATAAAGGCGAAAATAGCATCAGGTGCAGAAGCAGTATCAGACACTGCAGTCGCTGCGAAGGACAAAGCTGCGGAAGACACCAAGAAAGCAAAGGATAAAGCAGGTGGTTTCTTATCTGGGATATTTAAAGGCGCTAAACATGCAGCAGAGGAAGTTACAGAGGATGTGAAAGAATTTGCAGAGAAAACAAAGGAAGAAGCAGCGAAAGAGGAAGAACGCGCTCTGAAAGCTGCAGAGGATTTGGCTAAGGATATTAAAGATACGAATGTCAAAGTAGTAACTGACGTCAAGGAATCTGTTGATCATGCTAAGACAAGAATATCTGATGATGCACATGCTATAACTGAAGGAGTAAAGGAAACAGAGAAAAAATTAGTAAAGGGAGTTGAAGATACTAAGGACGCTGCCATGAAGGAGGTTAAGGAAGACGTAAAAGCTGCTAAGGAGGACGTTAATGCTGTTAAGGAAGCAGTTGTAGAAACTGCAAATGCTACTAAGGAAAAAACAGCGAAGGAGGCAAAAAAAGCTAAGGAGAAGGCTGGTGGTTTCCTATCTGGAATATTTAAGGGGACTAAACGAGCTGCAGACGATGTTGCAGATGACGTCAAGGAATTCGTAGATGAGACGAAAAAGGAAGCTGAAGAGGAAGCAGAGCGCGCTCTTAAAGCTGCAGAAGAACTCTCTGAGAGCATCAAGGATGCTAAAGATAAAACAGTTTCTGATGCCAAGGACTCAGCCGATAACGCTAAAAAAAGGCTATCGGACGACGTTCAGGCCTTAACAGACGAAGCAAAATGTGCAACTGACAATGCTTTCAAGGAAGCGGCTGCAGTTATTGAAGGAGTAAAAGATGCAAGTCATAAAGCATCAGATAAAGTTGTTGAGACAAAAGATGTCTTAGTAAAGGAGTTGAAGAAGAATGTTAAAAATGCCGAAGAAAAAATGGCTTCTGCCGAAGAAGAAGTTGCTAAAAAAGCAGATGATGCCAAGGACAAGGCAACAAAAGAAACGAAGAAGACTAAGGATAAAGCTGGTGGTTTTCTTTCTGGAATATTTAAAGGCGCAAAGCATGCCGTTGATGAGGTGACAGATGACGTTAAAGAATTCTTGGATGATACTAAACATGAAGCAGAACTAGAAGAAGAGCATGCACGTAAGGCAGCCGAAGAGTTGTCGAAAAATGCAAAGGATACTAAGGATAACGTAGTCTTCGGAGCGAAAGAATATGTAGAAAAAGCTAAGGAAACCATTTCCGATGGTGCGCATGCAGTCTCTGAAAAAACTATAGACGCTGGTGATAAATTTGTTAAAGAGACCTTAATAGTAATTGATAGCGTGCAAGAAACAGGTTCCCAAGTTGGTCAAAAAGTTGCTGATGCAAAGGATTCTGTAAGCAAGTTAGCACAGAAGGATATTATAATCGTTGAGGAGAAATTAACATCAAGTGCAGAATCTGTTTCAAAAACTGCGGATGCTGCGAAAGACAAAGCTGAGCAAGAGACCAAGAAGGCTAAGGATAAAGCGGGCGGTTTCTTTTCTGGAATATTCAAAGGATCCAAACATGCCTCAGATGAAATTGTAGAAGATGTTAAAGAATTTGTAGATGAAACAAAGAAAGAGGCCGAAAAGGAAAAACAGCGTGCTGAAAAATCTTCTAAAGAATTATCAAAAGATATTAAGGACACTAAAGACAAGGCGAAAGATTCAGTGGATGCAACAGTTGAAGGAGTGAAAGAATTAGGAGAAAAAATTGGCAAAGATGTTTCGGATACCAAAGATGCTGTGGTTAAGGGAATTAAAAAAGATGTTACATTTGCGGAGGAAAAATTATCTTCAGGGTCTGAAACTGTTGTCAAGTCTACTGAGGATGCATCAAATGAATCTAAAAAATCAAAAGATAAGGCAGGTAATTTCTTTTCTGGGATATTAAGGGGAGCGAAACATGCAGTGGACGAAGTTACAGACGAGGTAAAGGAATTCTTGGATGAGACCAAACACGAGGCAGAATTGGAGGAAGAACGTGCTCGAAAAGTGGCTGAAGATATGTCCCAAGAGTTTAAAGAAACTAAAGATAAAATAATATTCGAAGTAAAAGATTCAGCTGAAACTATTTCTGAAAAAACAAAAGCTGCAGGTGTGAAAGTAACGAAGGAAACAACTTCAGCAGTCGAAGGCGTTAAAGAAACAGGTGAAAAGGTGGCTAAAAGTATTATAGAAACAAAAGATGCTACAGTTACAGAGGTTAAGAAGGATGTGAAGGTCGTCGAAGAGAAGATAGTTTCTGGTGCAGCAGCTGCTTCGCATATTCCACATTATGCTAGGAAAACACTCTCCAGTGAAGCTCATGCAGCAGCGGAGAAGGTTTCTAAGGATCCTGCTGACAAAAAGGATGTTGCTGTTAAGGAATTAAAGAAAGATGCTAAGCCGGTTCAAAGAAAGGTTTCTTCAGGTGGAGATGTTATTAAAAAAACAGATGATGCAAAGGAGAATGCTAGCAAGGAGAGCAAAAAGGTGAAGGACAAAGGTGGATTCCTATCCGGTATAGTCAAAGGTGCAAAGCATGCTGTTGACGATGTTACAAGTGACGTAAAAGGGTTTTTGGATGAAACAAAAGTCGAAGCAGAAAAGGAAGAAGAGCAAACACGACAAGCAGCTAAGTTGAAAGATACTGAGCCAGTTTCCGATGGCGCAAAGCTTGTTTCGAAGAAAACTACAACCACTGTTTCAAAAGTGTCAAAGGCCTCGACCCCGCCTGTAACAACAACAACTATAACCAGCGTGACAAAGACTACAAGAACAATTAAAGAAAAGTCAGCTAGTCCTGTCTTATCCAAACAGGAATCCAGAACGACACCAGAATATGCCAGGCGGATGTCTGGCGACAAGACGTCAAAGGTACCAACTCCTTCGACAGGAAGAGCAAAAACAGCAACAAGTCGCATACCTAAAGGAGGTTCTACTACAACAGATGTCAAGTCAAGTATCAAAAGCCAAAGAAGTAAAGATGGCTCATCAAAAACAGCTCCTCAAAGTATAACATTAGATCCCAAAGAAGCAACCTTACTACTTTTGAATGAATCTCGAGCTGCGGCAGAGGTTTCTCCATTCCCCGACGACCAGAACCAAGAATCACGTATTCCTCAGTTGAGTTCGGCTAGAAGTTCCTTAGAAAGGGATTCATCGTCAGATTCCGAAGCTAAGGGTAAATCGAAGAAAGTCAAGAACGGTGGCATAATCTCGAATATTGTGAAGAGCACTAAGGGTGCTACCCACAAGATAGCGAAAGAAGTAGACCATGCTAAAGAGGGCATCAAGGATGCTACAGAGAGGTTCTGGGAAGATACGAAACGCGAATCTAAGGAGGCGTCCATTTCTGGAAGCTACAATGTCGCTTCTCCGGATCGCAACACTGAGACGATTCTGGATGAAATTGCCACAGAGTCTGATAACATTAGCTTAGAATCGTCGAGCGCGCTAGCTAGGGTAGTTGATGCAGAAGCAGGTCAGCCTGTAGAGGTTTACGAATCCATGCAAGTTTCAAGCATTCCAAAAGTAACGATAGAGTCTAGGGAAGTTAGGGAAATTAGGTACACTATAGGAGAGTCAAGTACAATGGTGGGAAGTGATGTTTTGAGTGAATTAGGGAACCTCGAGCCTCGCGCAAGTCAGACCGTCACCACAGTCGTTACAAAGTCTGTGCGGACGGCAACGACCCCACCACCCAGCCCCGACGAGTTCAGTGACAGTAGCGTTAAAGGTACCTTGCAATAATTGTGTTATTCGTATATATATATACATTTATATTACATACCTGCTGTGTGTAACATGATTAATTGATTAAGTTAATGCTTTAATGTAACCTCAGTTTACACAAATCATGTCAAGTCGACAAATGTAATCATGCACCACTGTTTCATTCCTAACTGAAAACCTAACCCAGACCTTTGAAACTTATAAGGGATCATACTGACGTCGTATTCAACTTTTATTGCAGAAATGAATTTAGCGATTGAAGACGACCTGTGGCCCATGCGACCACTTCGATTTCCAAAAATGTGGTGCTCAGATTTCAGTTAAACACAGAACACTTAGAATCGCAAAATCATGCCTATTTGATGATATATTTTTTGCTATAGTAATTTACTTTTCGCACAATTCAGATGTAAACTATGGCAGTAAAATATTTTTGAGTTGATAGTATATTTTTGTA
This sequence comes from Druon quercuslanigerum, assembly GCA_010014905.2. Classification (NCBI taxonomy): domain Eukaryota; kingdom Metazoa; phylum Arthropoda; class Insecta; order Hymenoptera; family Cynipidae; genus Druon; species Druon quercuslanigerum. The sequence goes on along the minus strand of JAAAKG020000008.1, from coordinate 7,084,167 downwards.
GTAATGGTTATTTAAAGTTTTATGTTGAAGAAATAATTACTCCTTATTATGGTCTCGTATTTGTTTGTGAAGAGAAACTTATTCAAATCGGTATGCACCCTTTCCGATCATTATTATCTAATTCATTTCATACGAAAACGCATTCTGAGAACATTCATGCTAGAAAGTGTATTTTTGGTCATTATAATGGAAATCAAATTGAAGATGTTCTAAAGTTGAATAATATTGAAAATGATTTAAAAATGCATCGAACCTTTATAATAATTTATAAATTCGACGAACATAGGCCAAATTTCAATTGCTGCGCATTTAAAAGAAGAAATCAAAGCTTGAATTTTAGATAATATTTGCAATTTGAATCAAATCCTCAGTATCAGTTTTTTATTCTTTGAAGGATTCTTTACAATCTGGTTTGGTAGGCTTTTACTTTTATCTAAATGTTTAAAAATCACATAGTTATTATTTCTGCACCACAAATTTGTTTTAAAAGAATTTTAATGTTAATAAAACCTAAACAAACAGAATTTTGAAGACTCTTCTAAGGAATAAAATCAATAATTAACCATTCAGTTTCTTTAAAAATTTCCTGCGATTGACGTTAGGTTTTTTTTTGTCGATTTACAAATAATTTTAAAAATTATTCAATTTTGAATTGAACATCCTCATAAGAATCGCTTGAGCTGAGAAAAAACTTTTTTAAGTTGGCATGCGAAAAAAGTGATTTTTTTAAATCGGTGAATAACTTCCGTTTTCTTTTTTGATTTAAAAACTAAAACTTTTCCATGGATTGAAAAATTATGTCATAGTCTTCTAACTAATATTCAGAGTTTTTGAAAATATTTATATTTTCAATTTTGGACTTGAAAAAGAGAACAGAAGATATTAATCGGTTTATAAATTTTTTTCGGATTTCAATTTGTCAACCGACAACATTTTTTCCCTCAGCTTAAACAATTTGATTAATTTTTGTTTACTAGCTTTTAATAATTAGCTGTCTCACCGAAAATTTTTTAAATACTTGATCAAATCAAAAAATTGTGGACAATGTAGAAAAAATGATGGAACATGCCATTTTTGATTTAAAAATATTTATTATAAATTTTTTTCGCTTTAGGAAAAAAATCGTAATTTTTATTCAATCGTTACCATTGATGGCTTATTTTGTTATTTAGAATTTTACCTGCAATTATATTTGGTTATATTTTATTAAAAATAGGCCTCTTTTAAAATGTAATATATTTAACAATGTGACAATTTTTGTTGATTTTATCAATTATTATTCTAAAAATTTTTCAATTTTGAGGTGAGATAATCACTTTTTAGTGTGAATGTTATGAGTAATCCTTCCAAGTACCTAAAATTCCGTACTGATTAAAGTTTCGGACCTTCTCGAAACTTTTTTTAAATAAATTATTTCCTGAGATTATAATGATTACATTAATCTTGCTTACTAATTACTATTCATTAGGGTGTCTCAAATAAAAAAAGTTTTTGTTATTTACCAGAAAGCTTTTATTTGGTGTTAAAGGAATTGTGAATTTTTCTTTAATTTATTAATTAATAATGATGAATTACAAAAATATTTGTCAAATTAATTTTTTTATTCTACAAAAAATTTCAGAAGCATTGACAGGTTTTGCACCAAATTAAAGTTTTCTCGTCAGTACCGAACAGTGGGGCAAAAAAAATTTTAATTTGATTTTAAGAAACACATTTTTTTGAAAGTCTATTATTATTTAATTTAATAATGAACATGGAAATAAAATTGTTATCTTTTAAAATGTACCGATTTTTTAGAAATACATGAATTTATTCCAAAATGCTTAGAATCAGTAAAAAAAATATGAAAAAAGCTTATTAATTATTAAGACTTGCTCACGTTAAAATAAGAAAGTTTAAATTATGATAAATGGCCAAGTAATAGATTTGTTCATTAATTTTGTAGAAAAAATCATAAATTTTTTTATTGAGTCCATAAGAAAAACGTGACGTATTTTATGATAAATACCAGATGTGGATAATTGTTTTAAAAAATTTATATATAGAATAACAAATTATTGGATAACTAAAATTCATTTATTATAAAAACTCTCATTGTCCTTAATTGTTGAAAATTTGTGTAAATCAAGTGAAGAAATGTAGAAAATCTACATGAAAAAATGTTTAAGTTCTTATTTGTTTATAACAAATTCAATAAATTTGTAAGAGGCTTGCTTCATTGCTACTAAAAAACTTTTTTTTGGATAGTTGCTTCATTAATTCTAGGTATCTTGAAAATAATCAAAATGTTTCTGAAAAAACGGTACTCTTCACAAGTAAACAATTTTTTTTCTAATTTGTGATATTGATTAAAAAAATAATAAAGAACTAGATACTAAAAATCAAGTTGCTGTTTTTGCCCCACTCTTTTTCCACGAATCAAAGAAATTTTTTTCATTTGATTCACACTGCTATATTCACAATACATTAAAATGATTAAAAAGTATCATAATTAAAAATTAACTTTTGTTAGCTAACAATTTATAATATTCAATTAAGATAATATTCATAAGTTGAATAATACTAATTTTCTCTAGAAGTGGTTTATCAAACAAAATGTTTTTTGAAGGTTCAAACTACTTTCAGTAAAGTCCATTATTGAATAAAGTAATATTTGATTGCTGTATATGAGTTTAAGGGTAAATCAATTTTATGAAATTTCGATCTTTTCTCGACTTTGCCAAAAGGTGGTTAAATAATCAAAATGGGAATTAACTCACGAAAGAAGTAGATGAGTAAAGGGGATTTTTGAATAAAAATTCCTACCTTACCGACATCGAGAACATTCCAACAGCTCAAGTGGTTCATGTCCGCGCTAAGTTTCTAGAATGTTCTTAAAGAATTTTTTTATTGCTTTTTATTTAAATAATGGCTACTAACTTATTAAGAAAGAATTTTTTTAATGAGCTAAGAGAGTGCCCATGAAATGTGCACCAAGTTTAAGGGCCGGGGGGGGGGGGCTAAAACTACGCTAAGTAGTAGCGGTAGAGTTCAACAATAACTTAATATTTTTGAAAATTATTTTTATATTTTCGACTTATTATTTTTTCCCTTATTTCCGTTTTTTCAATCATTTTCCTTTTCCTTTTCATTTGGGTAGAAAATTTAACTGTTTGGTTGTAAATTTATATTCTAGACGAAAATTTATACTTTAGTTTAAAATTAAACTATTTCGGTAGGAAATTCTACTGTTTGGTAAAACATGATATTTTTGTTAAAAAATTCATATTTTTGTTGGATAGTTGAACTTTTTGAGTGAAAATTTTTTTATTTGGTTAAAAACTAAACGAACTATTTAAAAATCCAAAAATGTGTTGGAAAATTTAATTTTATGGCTCAAAATTTATATTTTAGACGATTATTCATACTTTGGTTGAATATTGATATTATGGTTGAAAATTGAATTATTTTGGTACAAAATTAAATAGTTTTTTTTAAATTGAAATAATTATTGAAAAATTAGACTATGTGGTAAAAAATATCTTTTCGTTAAAAATTCATTTATGTTGTTAAACATTAAGTAATTGTTTCAAAATTCAATAAATTAGTTGAAAATTTAACTATTTTTTTAAACAATAAATTTTGTTTTTAATAGATTTTTTTCTTTATCTAAAAATCTAATTATTCCATTTTTAGTTGGAAATTTCATTAGAAGTTCATTAGAAGTTCATTAGACCTTCAATAGAAGATAAAAATTCAACAATTTGATTGAAAATCAAACTATTTGGTAAAAAAATATCTTTTCGTTAAAAATTCATTTATGTTGTCAAAAAATTAAGTAATTTTTTAAAAATTCACTAAATTAGTTGAAAATTTAAATTATTTGTCAATTAATAAATTTTGTTTTTA
>JAAAKG020000008.1:7066691-7080179 GCA_010014905.2 Druon quercuslanigerum | reverse complement strand
TCAACAATTTGATTGAAAATTAAACTATTTGGTAAAAAAATATCTTTTCGTTAAAAATTCATTTATGTTGTTAAAAAATTAAGTAATTATTTGAAAATTCAATAAATTAGCTGAAAATGTAAATTATTTGTTAAACAATAAATTTTGTTTTTATTATATTTTTTCTTTCTCTAAAAATCTAATTATTCCATTTTTACTTGGAAATGTATTCTTTAGAATATAAAAATTCAACAATTTGATTGAAAATTAAACTTTTTGGTAAAAAAATATCTTTTCGTTAAAAATTCATTTATGTTGTCAAAAAATTAAGTAATTATTTGAAAATTCAATAAATTAGCTGAAAATTTAAATTATTTGTTAAACAATAAATTTTGTTTTTAATATATTTTTTCTTTATCTAAAAATCTACTTATTCCATTTTTAGTTTGAAATGTATTCTTTAGAAGTTAAAAATTCAACAATTTGATTGAAAATTAAACTATTTGGTAAAAAAATATCTTTTCGTTAAAAATTCATTTATGTTGTTAAAAATCAAGTAATTGTTTGAAAATTCAATAAATTAGTTAAAAATTTAAGTATTTTGTTAAACAATAAATTTTTTTTTAATAGATTTTTTTCTTTATCTAAAAATCTAATTATTCCATTTTTAGTTGGAAATGTATTCTTTAGAAGTAAAAAATTCAACAATTTGATTGAAAATTATACTATTTGGTTGAAATTGTATATTTCAAAACAAAAATTTATGTTTATTTAAAAATCCAATAATTTGTTGGAAAATTTAACTTTTTGGTTCAAAATTGATATTTTAGACGAATATTCATACTTTGATTGAATGTTCATATTATGGTTGTAAATTGAATAATTTTGGTAGAAAATTTAATAGTTTAGTTAAAAATTGAAATATTTATTGAAACATTAAACTTTTGTGTAAAAAAAAATATTTTTTAGTTAAAAATTCATTTATTTTGTTAAAAAATTAAAGTAATTATTTTTTTTATATAAAAATCTAATTATTCCATTTTTAGATGAAAATTTATTCTTTAGAAGTGAAAAATTCAACTATTTGGTAGAAAATTCATATGTTTTATTGATAATTCCTCTTGTTGATTAAAAATTCATTTTCGTAGGCTACAAATTTAGCTCATTAAATTTTTTTGTTAGTCTTCTCTTTTGGTCAAAAATTTAACTGTTTTGTGAAAGAAATTTAAATAAGTTTATTGAAAAAATTGAACTTTAATCTAAAAAAAAATCGTCTTTATAACTTAACACCTCAACTATTTAATTAAAAGTTAAACTATTTTACAGAAATTTTGTCTCCTGTTTGAAACTGCTAGAAACGCGAGGAAACCAGAATTAACGTAAAATCCGTTTTTATCTAACGACTGTGTGTCTCTTGGGGGAGGGGGGGGGGTAAAAAAATTGGTCAAACACTTCATGGATGACCATTAGCTCAGTAGTTAAAAAAATTCTTCAGCAGTGAAGACCATTCTAGAAACTTAGCACAGACACGAACCACTTGAGCCGTACAGCGGTCTCGATGTCGGTAAAGTAGGAATTTCTTTTTTTTTCAACAGTAAAATTAGTAGCACCTATTGGTATTATAGAAGTTGAAGACACAGAGCGAAATAAAGTTGAGATACTCTCTACAGTCTAATTATGTTGCCTATTTGCGTTTAAGTATTATTTACTGGTTTTGTTGATTTGAGTTTGATGCATGTTTTCAGGTTTTTTGCGCTGTTTTTTCTTTACACAGGCCACATTGGTGGTTAACTTGAGAATACGCATAAAGTTTTTTGATTTCTAGTTGTGTACTTCTCTCTCCTTTCTAGCGTAACATAGCGATCATACGATATGTTATAATTACGCAGTAAGTAATATCTGTCATTGAATTAACAGGAAACCACAATCTAGTGAAGCATGAACCGAGGTATGCCATGCAGGGAAAGATCATTCATCTAATATTTGTCGACTCACTGCTTTTAATGTTAATTTGGTTTGTTCTTGATGATTAAGATGAAAATTTCGTGTATTGCAGACGTAACTGAGGAAGCTGAAAGACGGGCTCGAGAATTGGCGGATGAGGCTCTCTTCCTGAAACGAGCAGGTATTGTAAAAATCTAAAATCACTTAATGCTGGTTATTCGCAGACCTAGGTCAAAGATCAGATATTAGCAGACTATTTTGGTGCCCTCAGTTATATTTAGCTTTATCTTTCATAGTTAGCACTTGCTGACGCTTCCACACTAACTAATGTGCAGTGCGTGAATTTTACTTAAAAGGTACTAACATTACGATTGGTTATTTTAAAAACCAACATCTGTAAGTATGTACAGTACTTTCCTGTATAATAATACAACTTTATAATACAAGAATGCAAGGCACTAAAGGTTTTTTTTTTGTAGAATGTTTTTCTTGAATGTAAAAGAATGCAAATACGAGTTTAATATGAGAGTATCGTTTTTTTAAGGAAGTATTTTTAAGAGGTACTATTTTGAAAGTACTGTTTTTTTATTCGTATTTTATGTACAGGGTGTCTACTAACCTGGAAATGTCAGGCAATTTTTTCGAGCGTGATTAAAATAGTTTTTGAAATTTGTAATATGAATTTAAATAACGATTTTGTTCGTCAGGAGTTGTTCGTCTAAAATAAATAACTTTATATAGTTGCCTCCTAGTTTATGAATTCCATAAATTCCCCCTATTTTATGAATTTCTCTAAATTGCACGAATTCTCTAAATGCCATGAATGTTCTAAATTAGATGAATTCTCTAAATTTCACAAAATCTCTCAATTTAATGAATACTCTAAGTTCTATGAATTCTTTAAATTCCATGAATTCTTAAAATTTCACAAATTCTTTTAGTTGAATGAATTCTCTAAACTCAATCAATCCTCTAAATTCAATGACTCCTCTAAATTGCACGAATTCTCTAAATTCTATAAATTCTCTAAATATCACGAATTGTCTAAATTCCATGAATTCTCATATCTCCATCAATTCTATGTATTTTCTCCATTCTGCAAATTTCGTCATTTTTAAGAATTCCATAAATTCCACGAATTCCATGCATTCTACGAATTCCATTAGTTCCAAAAAATATCAATAATTTCACGAATTCCGCGAATTTAATTAGTTCCACGAATTCTCTGAATGTCACGAATTCTCTGAATGTCATGAATTCTCTAAATATCACGAATTCTCATATCTCCACGAATTCAATGTATTTTTCTAATTCTGCAAATTTCGTCAATTTTAAGAATTCTATAAATTCCACGAATTCCATGCATTCGGCGAATTTCACTTATTCCAAAAATATAAATAATTTCACGAATTCCGCGAATTTCATTAGTTCCTGAAAATTCTCTGAATGTCACGAATTATCTGAATGCCATGAATTCTCTAAATTCTATAAATTCTCTAAGTATCACGACTTCTCATATCTCCATGAATGCTATTTATTTTCTCAATTCTGCAAATTTGGTCAATTTTAAGAATTCTATAAATTCGACAAACTTCATGCATTCTACGAATTTCATTAGTTCCAAAAAATATCAATAATTTCACAAATTTCGCGAATTTTATTAGTTCCACGAATTCTCTGAATTCCACAAATTCTCTGAATTCCACGAATTCTCATATCTCCACGAATTCTCATATCTCCATGAATTCTATGTATTTTCTCAATTCTTTTGCTTTCTTCAATTTTAAGAATTCTGTAAATTCCATGAATTCCATGCATTCCAAAAAATATCAATAATTGCACGAATTCAGCGAATTTCATTAGTTCCACGAATTCTCTGAATGTCACGAATTCTCTAAATATCACGAATTCTCATATCTCCATGAATTCTAAGTATTTTCTTAATTCTGCAAATTTCGTCAATTTTAAGAATTCTATAAAGTTCACGAATTCCATGCATTTTACGAATTTCATTAATTCCAAAAAATATCAATAATTCCATGAATTCTACGAATTTCATTACTTTCACGAATTTTACGAATACCACGAATTTCGTGAATCTTATAATTCCTTGAATTCCTCGAATTTAATTAATTCCACGAATTTAAGTAATTCGTCGAATTCCATAAATTCCTTGGATTTAATTAATTGCACGAATTTTATGAATTCCATGTATTCTCTGAATCCCACTAATTTTTTGAATTGCTTAAATTCTTCGTTTTCTCATCAATCTCCTTATTTCTTGATTTCTGCAAATTATTGTAACTCCATGAATTTTCTGAATAATTTCACGAATTCTCTTAATAATTCTACGAGTTCCCTGAATAATTCTAGAAAATCTCGGAATTCTATAAATTAGTAGAATTCTCTGAATTACATAAATTCTTAGAATGCCAGGACTCTCTAAATTCCATGAGTTCTGTAGATTCCGGAATTCTAAGAATTTCACGAATTCCAAAAATTCCACTAAATCCACGAATTTCATGAATTCCACGAATTTTACTAATTCCACGAATTCCATGATTTCAACGAATTTTCTGAATCCCACGAATTCCCTAAAATGATTAAATGGTATGAATTCGTAAAATTTCCTGAATTCCTTCAATTCTTTTCGATTCTTTTGAATTCTTGGCATTATTTGGAATTTTTTGGGATTCAGGGAATTTTTCGAACTGTAGGAATCCATATATTTCTAGGAATTTAAAGCATTCAAGGAATTCCGTGAATGAAAGAAATTCCCATTGATGTATTTAAGGGCTCTGATTTTTTTGGAATTCTTTCAAATTTCTTGAAATATAGGAAATCGTGTAAAGTCCTTTGAAATATTTTAATACAATTATCTGAAAGCTTCTTTCAATATTGAATTTCTTTTCTTCTTATAACGTCACTTTCATAAATTAAAGAATATCTTTACTTAATTTTACATATAAAAAATAACATTTCTAAACAGTTAGATATATATAAGGACTGAATAAAAACATTATTTATAATAAACTCGTGAAATTATTGTGCATAATTAATATTATTTTTCTTAATGTTTCGATTTTTCGAATAAATGTATAATAATTTCTCAAATTACAAATTAAAAAAATTACACCACGTAAAGTCTAGAGATACCCGGAAAAATCCTGGAATCATCAGGGATTTTTGTTTCAGAATTTCAGTAGACACCCTGTATATAGAAAAATTGGATTGAGCAACTTGTTTATATATTGTAGTACACAATTGGGTTTACTTAGTGATTTCCGTAGAACGATTTTGTACCTTTTGATTAAAAGCAGGCATACATTTAGACACCGTTTCATTGACTGTTTTAAAAAATAACCCTTTTGCAATATTGATACTAACTAAATCTTGACATAGTTCCATGATTAATACATATACATAAAACATTGCTGAGTCTTAGACCCACCTTGCAGCTGGTCTAGAGTTACATTTATTAGTGTGTATCAATGTGCTTTATGTCCTTGCTCCTGTTCTTGTCCGTGTCCTTTTGGATGGGTCAGGGCATGATTCGGCTGAGATTGATGGGACTGTAGAGAGGCATGCTACTTCTTCTCCAACAAAGCAACCTGTTCCTGCCCCTCGTTACTCTGCCCAGTCCAAAGCTAATTTGGAACTAGACATTAAGGACACCGCATCCCCTCAGCCTCGAAAGACTACAAAGTCCAAGATACCAGAGCTCTTAAAGTCACCTCCAAAGTCTGATAAAGACCGCACCTTACAAACCGAAGAAGCAATCAAAAGTCCCAAATCCCCAACTGCGAAAAGCAAAATTCCCGTCAAACTCAAGACCCATGAACAAGAAATCACCGAGATAAAGACTGCTCTGACTAATCCATCCGAAGCCAATTTTCAAAGTCATCAAGAAGTAGAAACTAGAACAAGTACTACCACTACCTACAATAATCAATTCGTTCCATCTGAAGAGTTTGAACAGTTGCAAAAGATCCGAACTTTTGAACTAGCCCCAGAAATTTCAGAAATTAGAACACAAGTCTCTCAGGAGGATAGTGTGGATCCGGATTTAGAAGAGCTTAAGGATGGCGAAGTATGTTGTAAAACAGTAAGGAAATCCACAGTAATGAAATCTGGTAGTTCGGAGCCTGAAGTCTGGACGGAAACAGTAACAACGAAGACTCTGCCCGATGGAAGACAAGACACCTGGAAGTCTGTCACGTCGGGCAGCCTACAGTCTGAAATTTGGGACACGCAGTGTTCTTTAGACACTTCTCCGGGCTCTGGTAATGGCGATTTGTATGCTAAGAACGAAGCTTACAGACATGAGTTGAACAGTGATACAGATAGCGAAGGTTCACCTCAACCGAGGAGGAGGTCTCCGAGCAAGAGGCGAACTTTGGGCAGTTCTAGCGGATCGGATGTGGCACTTCATGAAGGGGCAGAGCTCTCCCCATTGGAAGATGACCAAGGTACCTCACTCACAGCTAACCTTCTAAGTAAGCCATGTACATATCCTGCTAACCCGATTACCTATTTTCGTCGTCAGTCAAAATAGTATTCCTTCTCTGACTATTTGTCACACATTGGCCAATGGGTACATAACTTCTGCAATCTTATGGCATACTGATGGTATTGCAATCATTTGTAAAAAAAGATTTTTAGGACATGTTTTAAAATTTTTGGCATTGTTTGCATTGAAGGTTGATGTAGATCGCAGGAAGTTGTTTACTCATTGTATTAAAACGTAATACGACATGCTGTCGCATTCATCTCCAAACCAAAATGATACATCCATGTTGAAGGAACTTTTCTCGGAGTGGAGGTCTAAAACGAACAATCTGATGTTCATCTAAAAAAACGACTATGCTTTTTTTAAATAGTCCCTTATTTTAGTACACACATAAAGCAAAAATCAAACAGGTGTAGTAATAATTAATTCCTGGTTTAGTATCTTATTTAGAATTATTTGTAATTATTATTGAATTCTTTTGAATTACTTGGAATGGTTTTGAACTCTTTCAAATTATTTTGAGTTTTTTCAACTTACTAGAATTTCTGTAGGTTTACTGAATTCATTAACATATTTTAATTCCTTGCATTTTTTAAAAATTACTGAATTTCTTGTATTATTTTGAAGTCCTTGGAATTCCAATAATTTGTAGAATCCCTTATATTCTATTGTATTCGCAGAATTCTCTATATTCCTTGAATTTACAGATTTATCTGAATTATATGAATTTCTTAAATTGTTCTGGCCTATTTTAATTTAATGAATTCCTTAAATTCGTAGAATTAAAGGAAATCATAGAATTTACAGATTCCAAGAAATTCGTGTAATTCAAGGAATTCGTATAATCCAAAGAATTCGTATAATTTAAGGAATTTGTAGAATTTAAAAAGTCTTTGGAATCCCTTGAATTCAAAGAATTTTTTGAATTTAATAGAATTTTTTGAATTCATATAATTCATAGATTTCTTAGAATTCAAGGAATTCATAGACTTCATACAATTCAAGAAATTCGTAGAATACAAGGAATTCATAGAATTAATGGAATTCGTCGATTTCAAGGAATTCATAGAATTTAAGGAATTCATAGAATTGAAGGAATTCATAGAATTCAAGAATTCATAGACTTTATGCAATCGATATAGAATTCAAGGAATTTATCTAATTAAAGCAATTCAAGGAATTTATAGAATTCGAGAAATTTATTGAATTCAAAGAATTCATAGAATTTAAGGAATTTATAGAATTCAACGAATTCATAGAATTCAATGAGTTCAGAGAATTCAACGTATTCTTAGAATTTCAGGAATTTGTAGAATTTAAGGAATTCAACGAATTTCTAGAAGTCAATGTTTTCATAGAATTTAGAGAGTTCGAGGAATTTTTCGAATTCAAAAAATTAATAGAATTCAAGGGACTGATAGAATTTAACAACTAATGGAATTCTAGGAATTTATAGAATTTAATAAAGTGGAGGAAATCGTGGGATTCAAGGAAATCGTGTAATCCAATAAATTTTTGGAATTCAAGAAATTAAAAGAATTCAAGAAATTAAAAGAATTCAAGAAATTCATAGAATTCAAGAAATTCATAGAATTTAAGCAATTCATATAAAATTCCAGAAATTCATAAACTTCAAGGAATTCGTAGAATTTGACGAATTCCAATAATTTAAAGAATTTGAGGAATTTTTCGAATTTATCGACTTAATAGAATTTAAGGAATTCTTAGAATTTAATAAATTCAAGGAACTCGTGAGATTCAAGGAATTCGTGTAATTCAATACATTCGTGGATTTCAAGAAGTTTTTGTAATTCAAGGAATTCGTTTAATTTAAAGAATTTGAGGATTTCTTGGAATTCACGGTATTTATAGAATTCAGAAAATTCATAGAACTGTAGCAATTCATATTATATTCCAGCAATTAATTAAATTCAAGGAATTCATAGAAGTCAAGGAATTTTTCGAATTCAAAGAATTAATGGAATTCAAAAAATTCAAGGAATTCGTAGAATTCAAAAAATTGAAAGAATTTAAGAAATGCATAGAATTTAAGCAATCATATAAAATTCCAGAAATTCATAAGCTTGAAGGAATACATAGAATTCGACAAATTCCAAGAATTCAAAGAATTTAAGGAATTCAAGGAATTTTTCAAATTTAAAGAATTAATAGAATTGAAGGAAATGATAGAAATTAACAACTTTATAGAATTCAAGGAATTACTAAAATTTAATAAATTCAAGGAACTCGTGGAATTATCGGAATTTAATAAATTCAAAGAACTCGTGGAATTTAATAAATTCGTGTAATTCAGTGAATTCTTGGCATTTAATAAATACGTGTAATTCAAGAAATTCGTGTAATTCGTAAAATTCGAGGAATTCTTGGAATTCACAGAATTAATAGAATTCAGGAAATTCATAGAACTTGAGCAATTCATATAAAATTCCAGCAATTCATTAAATTCAAGGAACTCATAGAATTCATAGAAGTCAAGGTATTTCAAGAATTCAAAGAATTCAAGAAATTTAAAGAATTCAAAGAATTCGAGAAATTTGAAGAATTCAAAGAATTCATAGAATTCACGAAACCTATAGAGTTGGTCGAATTCATAGAATGCAAGGATTTAATAGCATTCAAGTAATTCAAAGGATTCCTTGGATTTTCAGAAACTTAAAAAGTTCGTTGACTTCAAGAAATTCGTTGAATTCAAGGAATTCGTGGAATTCATAGAATTCATAAAATTCAACGGAATTCGTGTGAATTGCGAACAATTGTAAATAATATGCTGAAAAAGAGTATTTAGTACTAAACTTGTCTGCTAAAGTAGATAATCCTACAATGGATAATCCTCAATTCAAAGCGCAAATATACGTAAAAAATAACTTTAAATTTAAATCATAAACACATACCATGTCATAACTTATGACCAAATTAAATTAATTTGTCCATGTATTTTTATTTTTAATTTTTAATTATCCACTGTCCCTCTCGAGAGATGCTCTTTTAACATGGACGTATCGTAAAAATAGTTGATAAATTGTTCATAAAAATAACACGAAAGTGAATCACTTATTTTTGCATACCGAAGCTTTCATCTGCAGCATCTCGAGTTACAATTGGTGCATGTAACCACCGCTTTTAACTATTTTTGCACAAGGCACGCTAATTGCTTAAAGCATGTTTAGGTTTTTGTAATCTTAAGCACTGAAGCGCAGCAGAGAAATGCACAATTTGCACAACGCTAAGCTACTTTACAGGTGTTGGCAATGAGAAAGAAAAAAATGAAGCTTACTTAAATCCGGGTCTTCAAAGGCTTTAAAAAAGTTATGGATAAAATCACTCGACCAATCATCGACAGGATATTTATTCTATGGTTTGCTGGGATAGTCGGCATTATATTCAAATCGAAATAACACAGCAGGATTGAGTGATCAATGTGTGATTTTCGCACACCTCTGGCCACGGGATGGACAGCCATATGACGGGGTGCTTCTTTTTGGGCGATCATGTCATCATTTTTAAGTATTATGTTCTGAAGATCCACGTTAGTGTAATGAAATTGCAGAAATTGAACAGTCCCTTTGTTTAAGTAAAATATAAATACTGCTATTTTTAATTTTTTTAATTTTAATTTTCTTAAATAAGGATTAGTAGATACGTAAAGGGTGTTTTAAACCCAGATTCCTGTTCCGGCATGTTGCCGACTACGGATAATCACGCAGCTCAAGCGGTTCGCGTCCATCCTCAGTTTCTCAAAAGATCCCGATGTCAGAAAACAATATTGCGAAATTGTGAGAGAAGAATTTGCGTACACAACCTCAAGGTTATTAATCATTTCGCGTAAACATTTTCAAGGTCATATAACCTTGAAGTTGTCTACGCAAATTCGTCTCTCATAATTTCGCAATATTATTTTGTGACATCGGGATCTTTTGAGAAACTGAGCCTAGACGCGAAACACTTTTAACAGAAATCTTGGCTTACAATGCCCCTTAGTTATCTACTAATCTTTCTGGAAGACTTATCCACTTAGATTTTTTTATAGTCAAGAAACTGTTATTCAAGGGATATGCTTCTTTGGGTTTTTTTCTTATTTCACTTTCAGGTTAACTGTTTTGTTTCATAACTGTAAGACAGAATCCACGATAGTAAATTTTTTTGTGTTGTAGATCCTACAACGTTTACATGACCAGTTGTAAAAATATTTCGATAAGATTTTAAAAAGGTGAAGTTAATCTAAATTGCTAAACTAATATATTTAAAAAAAATTTCAAGTGCTGAACTTTTCATTCTGTTTCTAATTTTGTTGTACAATTATGATAATAATGTCACTTAATTTCTTTTCAAAAATTAAGTTGATTATTATGCAAATCATTGAGGGTGTCCGTTATGATGTTTTATAGCATCTCTGAATTCAGTTTTTGAAAATTTTCATTTTTGTGGAAAAAAAGCCGAGGAAACTGTACCTGGTTGATCGCACGACAAAGTATCACATGCCCTTAAGGGCGTCCATTTGCATTCGGTTTTATGGAATCAGGTTTTGCTGCCAAACTCTTAAATATTTATGTCTAATTTTCTGCATACGTATTCTAAATATTCTTTTTTTCTCTCGAACGTATTTTTCGAAAGAACTGTTTCTAATTTGTTTCAAAATTAATAAAACGCAACCATAATGCGCCTGGAATAAGGCAACCGAGCAGGGTACAACCTTTTAGCTTTCTCTGGTTTACGCAGCACGTCTAAAGGTAGAAAAGTTTTCTACAGTATCTGAAGAGGCACATGAAGAAATACAATCAAAGTCTGTCTTACTAAAAAAGTGCTGCAATGCCAAGAATTCATGGCATTCAAATCAGAAGAACTAAATTTCTTGCCTGTGATGCCTTTATAAATATTCTAGAACAATTGTTTTTATTTAAGGAAAAAGTTCCGAGTCTTGGTCGTTTCTATATGATATCTGCGTTTTTATGGCATATAAGAATTTTAGTTCACATGTGATTGCAAATGCAGAAAAGCTTAAGGGGCTAGCTTAGCGTTGCACAGTAGTGAAAAGCTACCGGAAAAAGTTGAAAAAACATTGTGACTTTTTTAAAACTTATTTTCTTCTTCGGAAAATGCCGAATGTAAAAAACTGAGAGAAAATTAGATAACATTGATGATTGCAGAGAGATTAGTGTACACTGAAGAAAATTTTCCGATCTTCAGATGCACACCCTGCCCGGTTGCCTTTACCAGGCGCATTATAGTTTGACTTTTTTTCAGAACAAAATAGAAACAGTTTTACAACAAAATAGATTCGAAAGGAAAAAGGGAATTAAAAATGAGATAAAAAATACTTAAACAATTTATTTGAATACACTTTTGCATTCTTTATAACTCATCGAAATAAATGAATCTACAATGCAGAAAAATGCACTACGCTCTGCCCTTGTGTTCTCTATTCATAATTTTTTTTGTAGCTTCTTGGAATCATAGCAACTAACGCCCATTCATTTATTTTACTGTTATTTAATCTTGTACCTTGAATAACAATCTGCCGATTCTTTACACTAACGAGGGATAAATTCAGTTCAAGATTTAAAAAAATAAATAAAAGACTTATGAAAGGCATATACTGTTTACGTGGCAGCAACACACAGTTCACAATCAGTAGAATCGGCCTGCTCGAGTGTACAGAACAATCTAGTACAAACGATGCCGAGGAAGAAGACTAGAAGTAAAGAAAGCTGCTTGTTTTGGATGGCCTTGACATTCGCGGTATTGATGCTCGTGATTGCGGTAATTCTTGCCCTGGAGCCACGTTCCTTTCAACAAGCCATCCGCACTCTCTCCAGCCATGCCCCAAGGCAAGCTGGGTACGATAAATGTTATTTTTATTTACATTTTTTTACAGAAAATCCATAGGCAACTCTAGTTTTACCAACAATGCCTTTTGAGTGACAATTCTGTGTCTGAAAATGGTGCTATAGGCTTAGTAGATAGGCAGGGATCGTTCTAGATCAAAATTTTAATCTTATCGATATCTAGAACATTCTACAGCTGATGTAGAATGTTCTCGATGTTGGTAAGGTAGGAATCTTGATCTAGAACCGGCTCTGTCTGTCTAAGGGGCTTGTCAATTTGACGATTTAAATAATACCAGTCATTTGTTCGAGGAATCGATTGCGGATTCCTGTTAGTAACATTTTACCGGCATCTAGACCATTTGAGGGTTTGAGCCCGTGCTAAATTTTTGTATTTATGAATTTAGGATGGACGTGAATCCTCTAATGATTTAGATTTTGGTGAATGACGATAGGAATTTAAATCCTAACATTTTACTCACAACACTACTTTACAAAATAAAATTCAGTGCTTAAACTAAAAAGGTAAATAAGTTAAATAACTTTATAGATTAGGAGCTTATTAAATATTAAAAATAAATAAAATAAATAATGCCATTATGAGTGCTACTATTAAAAAGCAAAGATTTTTAATTTCTGGAAGATATTATTTCTATATTTATGTTCGAGATTTTTTAATTGTAATTATTTAAAATCGACTGATTTCTTATTTAATTATTTTTATAATGTCTCTTTTTTAATTTTTCCTTACAAAGACAACACAATTAATAACGCTTCTCATTTTTGTATACGAATTATTGAAAATTTATAAAGAATTAGATTTGTATTATAATGTGAAAATCTCAATATTCAAAATAGCAAAATTACTGAAATTTAAAATCGAAAGTTGAATAATCAAATAAAAAATATAAAATAAAATACTTTTATTTTATGCATATATTATTATTTAATCATTTATCAATTTGTTATTAAAAAATTATTAAGTTTGTAGATTTGGAAATTTTATCTTCTGAACATTTTTAGATAATACTATAAACATTCGGAAATTTCATTATTCGAGATTTCTTTAATTTAGAAACTTGTAATTCTTGCCAATTTTATAATTTTTTATTTAATATTTTAAATATTTTCTTTTTCATGAACTTTACAAATTTGAGAAATTTATTTTTTCGAAATTTTTCATGCGTCTCTTTTTTCACAGTTCTGATAATA
>JAAAKG020000008.1:6991949-7066591 GCA_010014905.2 Druon quercuslanigerum | reverse complement strand
ATATAAAAAATACATTCAATACCAACTTTGATGTTTCTCGTTAGCCAAGAATTGGTATATCGTTCTTGGAGCACAAAGGTATCCGTGGGTTCTCTGTCGGCACCGGTCCACTTCGGAGCACTACAGAATCACGCTTGACGCAGTTAGGCTTGACGTAAATGTACCTCAAGGGAATTGGTACTTATGCTTCGTCGATATATGACGCTATAAGTCTGATTTAAAAATTTCTAAGTTACGAAAATCATGATTTAGAAAAGCCTGGGTATAAAAGACCCCAGGGATACCTTAAATGGTTAAACTCAGGTTTGACTGTATTTGGTTGAAAAGGCAACTGGTTTTGTTTGAAGTTCAATATTTTTATTCAAAATTCATCTATTTTGGTTCTTGCTTGATTGCAGATAAACGTTTTCGTGGAGAATTCATCTTTTCGAGTTTGAAAAATTTTAAAAAATCATCTATTAAAAGTTAAAAAATCATCTATTTTGGAAGAACATTCATCATTTCGAATTAAAAATGTGTCATTTGTAGTAAAAAAAGTCATCCTTGTTGGTTGAGATAAATAAATTTGACATTTTTATCTGAAATTGTTTTATTTCGTCTATAAAAGTCTATTCTTAATTCGTTACAAGTTTAAAATGCTGGACTTTGAATATTAAATGCGGAAGAAAATAAAAAATTGGTCAAGGAAATATTAGGAAAATGTCGGGGGCATTTTGAAAGTGAAGCTTGGTGGCTACCCTGAGCTTTTCACTTTATGATATTGGCCTAGATACTAATCAGACATATGCAATGCAGACAATATATCTCCGTTGAAACATTTACTATACAAAATAACATTGAGGTTTCAAGAGCAAAAGTGGGCTTCGAAAATAACAAGAGCGAAAATGGTCAGTGCACAATGGTCCACATGTTTGCAGAATAATGCATCTTTTATTGGATGAGGTCACGTTCAGATAAAACTTGGATATCTACCAAGTGTACATGCCGTCAGCAAGCATCTTAGATTCAGCACCATACTATCACAAACCTAAATCATGTATGTAATCTCTATTTCATATCCATTTTTATTAGGATCAATAATATCTGGTGCAGTAACAGAACTCCACTACAATAACAGAACTCCACTACAGTAGTGTTAAAATCCTATGTATAGTTACTGCATAAATTCCGTTTACAAAAAACATAACAATTATAGTTTGATATTGTATAATTTAACTTACTTTCTGTGAACTGGTATTCATCAGTTAATAGTATATGGTTTAGATTTAGGAAAACGTTTATATTGTGTGGGGCCCTTTAGAAAGCATGGGGATAGCGTAAGGTTCAGCAACATACTATCACAAATCCTAAAATATACATCTAATCTCGTATCTATATCCAGTTTTATTTTGATCAATAAGATTTGGTATAGAATCAGAACTCTACTTTGGCAGTATTAAAATCCTATAGTTACTGTATGAAATCCGTTTACAAAAAACATAACAGATATTGTCTTAAATGCTCGATTTTTAGACTTTTGCATCTCGACCTGTATCTAAATGCTAACCTAGTTGGTGTTAAATTTCTTCATTATCTAATTAAATTTACTTTGTATTATTTGATGTACTACAAATACAGTCCAACTCGGATATAATGCCCCCGGATATATCCCTTCCGAGAATTGACACTACGCTGTACGTAGGAGTCATAGGACTTGCGGGGAGTGTGCGGTGGTTAACATACGTGAACAAACAAAAGTGTTTTCATCCGAACCGGCATTCTATCTGGTTTGTTCCGCACCTCCTTCAGCCCCAAAAACGGAGTTATTGTCAAGTCTGACTGTATATGGTTTATATTAATATACAATATGGTTTATAGAACATTTATTTTGCACGAGGCCCTTTACTAAATATGGGGATTGCATTTCCTGTTTATCGGGGATCCTAATATTTAGGTAAACCCCGATTTTACATGTATACTGATTTTTTTGTGAATTGTTAACTTCGGTAATAAATCAACAATCAAAATAAAAAAGTGATTTTCAGAGAAAGTTTTGGATTGTGCCTAATTGAATTTTATGTGACAGTTAATCCAAGCATTATTGAATTTTTAAACTAAGAAACGTAAACTTTTAACGAAAAATGGAACAGTTAAACTTTTACTTAATAAAATAATTTCAAATTAGAAAAAAAACAACGAATTTTCCACGAAATTGTTCGTTTTTTTAGTTAAATTATTGACCTTTCAGGACGAAATGACGAATTTTCTCTACAAAGCCGTTGAATTATTAAAACAAAAATATGAAATTTTGATAAAAAAGTTATATTCATACCAAA
The DNA here is from genome assembly GCA_010014905.2 of Druon quercuslanigerum. Classification (NCBI taxonomy): domain Eukaryota; kingdom Metazoa; phylum Arthropoda; class Insecta; order Hymenoptera; family Cynipidae; genus Druon; species Druon quercuslanigerum. Next base: position 7,064,276 of record JAAAKG020000008.1, on the reverse strand, counting down.
AAAAAAGACAAACAAAATAAAAACTCTCAGAACAAAAGTTGAATATTCAGCTAATCCAGATTAATTTTCAACAACAGAAAAAACGAATTTTTAAGAAATTAGTTTGTATTTTACAAAATGTTGATTGTTTATTTAAAAAAGAACCACTTTCGACCAAAAATGGAATAGGGAAACTTTCAGTTAACAAAGTAATTTTTCAACAAAAAAGGCATTTTCAACGAAATAGTTATATTTCCAGCCGAAGAGGTGATTTTTTTTACTAGAATTTTGAATTGCGAACCAAAAAATGCATGTTTAAGAAAGTAGTCCAACTTTAAAACCTAGTTGTTAATTTTTTAACCAAAAACATGAAACTTTAAACATAAAGATTAATAATCTACTGAAAAAGGACGAATTTCCAACAAATCAGTTATTATTTAGTTATTTTTAGCCATATAGTTAAATTTTAAATTAAAAATAAATCTACCATATACAAAAAATAAAAATGGTGAATTGTTGATATTTTAACAAAAAACTAACAAATTACGACCGATAATTGAATAGTTTAATCTTAATGAAACATATGCTCAAATAATAAACTTAATTTTTAACAAATCAGTTCAACTTTTAAGCAAGCAGTGAAATTTTCAATCAAGAAGATTTTTTTTGTTACCGAAAAGACGAATTTTCAACAAATTACATAAATTTTCAACCAAATTGTGGAATTTTCAACCAAGAATGATTTAGTTAAATTCTCAGCTAGAAAAAATAAATAAAACAAAAAAAAAGGAATTTTGAACAAAATAGTTTAATCTTCAACCAGTAAATCAATGTTTAGCAAAGTAATTATTATACTTTCAACCATATTTATATGCTTTACTTGTAAAATAAAATCACTTATTTTCATTTTTTCAAGTATTCAAAAAAAATGGTAATGCACATTTATCTCCCCTACCATATGCTTCAACGTATTTTACGGCTTTTCTATTATTAGGGTTTGTGTTTTCTTAAATGAAGGGTCCCGTGTTATAAGGACCTATAAGTGCCAAATTTCATAACTGCCTTTCATTGGCTTTTAATAAAAAATAAAAAAATGATGCTACTCTTTGTGTGTAAATTTTTCTTATTTGTATATAGATCCGCCACTCCATTGATTAGGGTTTTTTTGAGAGGTTGCTGCTTCTTTTATGATGTTTCTTTCATGGTTTGATGAAGCTAACTAATAGCTCAAAAGCAATTTTTTTTCTTTTTCTTTTTAAATAAAAAAGTTATAAAACTCTTTCTGATTCAAAATCGGATTTTTTTTTGGGCACCGTACCTTTGACAAGAGCTTTTCTCGTAGATGGTTGCTTCTTTCAGGATCTTTCTTATACGGTTCGGTAAAGCTAAGTCTTAACTCAAAAGAACTCTTTGATTCCTGTAAAATTCGTGTTTTTGTACTGAAGCCCTTCAGGACCCTTCAAATAATTAAATAGATTAGTTCTTTCTTATAACTTTAAATTTCCCTCTAACTTCCAACATATTCTATTCATGCAGAAATGAGCACTTCCTTGTTTAAACAGTCTTTGCGAAGGCTTTTTGCAATTTCATTCGTGTGGAAAAAAATATAAAATATATACACAGATCGAGTGTTTACTTGGTTGCAAGTTACACATCAAGTTAAATTATATAGAGGGGAGTTTGCAGGAGGCGATGTACAAGAGATCAAGGTGATTTTACCTCTCTTTTGGTTTAAGAACTTAGACCCGTAGTGCCTTTATCTAACCAATAGGAAAGCAAGGGGTGATTTTGTGGGGAGATGTCGAAATCTATTGAGACCAGTCGGGCTTCTTTGTCTTCGTATAGGACACAGGGAAATAAAGAGACGGATGAGGGGAGAAAAAGTCTTTCCTCTAGCTACGTTTCCGTAGGTTGCTCTTTGTTCGGGGATGAAATTCCGAGAAAAACGCCGCACAACCCTCGATTCGAGTTTCCCTTATGCAGGACTCAAAAGCAAAGGCAAAAAAATCTTCCTTGATTCCACTTTGATTCCCTAATAGCTTTGTAGTTTTGTAGCCTTCGTAGTTGCCTCCTTATTCCTTGCCTTTCCCTAACTATACTTGTACAATTCTTATTTGTAAGAAGATTTTATAGCTACGCAACTTTTATTTTCTCTAATAAAATCAAATCAATTTCGAATTCATCTTTTATTGTTGGACAAAGGAACCAATTAGTCGAGAAAATAACTACACTGAGAAAAAAAACCTCGAATCAAAGAAATGATTGTACACGTCTTTAATATAACAAAGAAATGATTTTATTTATACCTAAACTAAAAGTATGAAGTTATTGTTGCAAACTAAGACTTATTTGATTCAAGAAAGAGAAATAGTAATTAATAATTTATGATAATTTTAGAATTTTAAAGGCATTAATAAGTATAACTTCAGTTATAATTGAATTTTAAAACTAAGAAACGTACATTTTTAAATAATAATGGAATAGTTAATCTTTTAATTAATAAAATAATTTTAAATTCCTAAAAAGAAGAAATTTTCCACCAAATAGTTTATTTTTTTACTAAATTATTGAACTTTCAACACGAAATGACGATTTTTCTCTACAAGGCCGTTGAATTATCAAATCAAAAATATGAAATTTTGATAAAAAAGTTACTTTTGTACCAAAAAAAGACAAAGAAAATATAAGAACTCTGAACCCAAAACTTGAATATTTAGCTAAACTAGATGAATTTTCAACAAAAAAACGAATTTTTAACAAATTAGTTTAATTTTTACAAAAAGTTGAGTTTTTTACTTAAAAAAGAACCATTTTCGACCAAAAATGGAATAGGTAAATTTTCAGTCACCAAAGTAATTTTTCAACAAAAAATGGAATTTCCAACCAAATAGTTAAATTCCCAGCTAAAGAGGTGATTTTTTTTACTAAATTTTGTTACCCTGAATTTTTGTCCGAAAAAGATGAAATTTCTACAAACAATTTAATTTCCAACCCAAAAATATAAATGACTTTTTATTAGCCATATAGTTGAATTTTACATTAAAAATAAATCTACCTTATAAAAAAAAGAAAAGGTGAATTTACAGTTTAAAAAAATGATTTTCAATAAAAAAAGAAAACAAATTAGCAAAAAATGAGTTAACTTTTCAAATCGAGAGATGTATCTTCGACTGATAAAATTAGGTTTTAATAAAGCAGCTCAACTTTCACTTAAGATTATTAAATTTCTACCAAAAATGTCTACTTCGTGGTCAATGACTAAACTGAAAAACAATTGAATTGATTTCAATATTTGTATTGCTTAATATGAAACGTCTGAGGTTTAATCTTGTTTCAGTATATTTTGACGTCGTTTCTTTGTTCAAAATAAAACTTTATTTTCTTCTGTGTACGCAATGTATAGCTGGAAATTTCCTAATCCGAACGAGCTCTAAATGGGTATAGGTGTACAAACAATTTCGCAGTACTACTAAACAGTTCGTTAAAATTACAGATTGATAAATTTGGAAAACTTCAAATTTGAAATTACAATTTTGAAAGGCATATTTGCGTTTCAACTTAAAGTTGTTCCAATTTTTAATTTTGAAGCATACAATTGTACAATTTTGCAATACTGAATCTTCCAATTCAGAAATTATTTAATATTCGACGCTACCATTTTTATTTCTTTAGCATGAAGTTCTTCAATTTCAATAATTTATTATTTGAACTTTTTATATTTAACCGTTGTTTGAAGTGTGCAGTCGAGTTCAAAATTACGAAATTTTAACTTGATTGATAAGAGTAATAAACAAAAAATTTATTTACAAATCCCTTCTGTTCCTTGAAAGGTTTTTTTTTCAATTCTATATTCGTAACGTTTTTGTGGAAATTATTTTATTCAGCAATAATGCGCGCAATGATTTCTAGTTAGTCAATTTTTAAATTAAACTTTTTCTTAAATAATTTCCATAAAAAAATGATGAATGGAGTTGTAAAGAAACTTTCAAGGAGCAGAATATGCTTTTGTAAATCAGGATGGAATTAAAATTAAACTGGGAATATTTTTTTGCTTTTATATTAAAATTTACAGTCTATGTGAATTGGAGTGTTTACACGGACAATTTTTGTCAAATCTAATTTTGAAATTTTCTTTTATACTTTTCTTTTGCGGTAATGAAAATTAGGATTTTTTCGTATAAACTTTAGAGAAATTACCAATTTTACCAGTGTTAGGTTTCCTCGGCTTTTTTTCTACAATAATAAATATTTTGTTTTCAAAATCTGGGGGCTGATAGCGAACATTTTAATGGACGTCCCCAAACTCTTTTTTTGTTGGTTAATTCCAAAACTTAAAATTTTGCTAAATTTAATGTGTGTGTATATATATTTTGAGGTTATGTGTGTTACACTTCTCTCCCATAATTATTCTTGCGTGCTACCGGCAGCATCGGCAAGACAGAGATCTACATTATCAGATTGGCAGAGAGCTGAAAAACGATCCTAACCTCAAAATAGTGCACATGAATGAAATTTTTATTTAGCACAATAATTTTTTTTGTTATTATCCCTTAAAACAAAAGTCCGGGGACGTCTGTTATAATATTTTGTAGCTTTTCTGAATTCAATTTTTAAACATTTTCATTTTTGTGGATAAAAAGCCGAGGGAACTGAACCTGATTTACCACACGCCGACGAAGTATCACATTTGGTTAAAAAATGTTGAATTAAGGTTCTTTAAGATCTTTAGAAATGCCTAAAAATATTTGAAAATCTTTTAACGTCTTTTAAATTTTTGTAAGTCCCTCAATTCTTGCGAATATATTGATTGCAACTTCATTGAAATACTTTAAAATCCCGTAAAGGTAAGTGAAATTTGATACTTTTCCTTTTAACTGTTTGAATCTCTTGAAGCTTCCTTAAAATCTTTTAAAATACCCTACAGTTTTTTAAATCATTTGAAATTGCTTGAAAACTATTTAAAATCCTTGGAACATTTTCAAATTCTTTAAAATCTTACACATTTTTTAAAATCTTTAGAAATAATATTTCATAATTGTTGAAATCCTTGAAATGCTGAGAAAACGTTTTCATGGACATTTTTGTACAGAAATAGGGAGAAAAATACTTATCTAAGTATATCGATATGAATGGGCCCAAAGCGCGAAGAAAAACACAAATATGCAATTAACTACATTTAAATTAAAAATTATGACCTCTATATTTAAATATTTACGCACGGGTTTCCCTTCTAAACTTTGTTTAAATAATCAATGGAATTTTTTTGTCAATTTTATAAATTAAGGTAAAGATTAAATAATTTTGAACTTGACGGTACCGTTGAAACATCCTTAATCCGACCCGATTTGGTGCTTCTGTTTAAAATCTTCTTCTATACAGGCGGAATCAAACATTAGATATCATATCAAAGATATTAAAATTTTTATCTGAAACTCTCATTAACGAAATTGAGATAAATTGCACATTCCTTAATAGATTTTCGTAATTCATCTTGCTTCAGGCGAGATTTTGGTATATTTATCGTTATCAGTTCGATAAATCAAATTAAGAGTCGAACACCGGGACCCATAGCGGAAAACCGGTAGTCGCTCCCATTGTGCCTCGTGCTCGTGCCGGTTCTTCTAATGCTCTTTGAGCCTATGCTTTTACTACGGTTAGTACAATCGTTTCTGTCGCTAAGGCATCAGCTGATTCTAGCCACCCCTCATTTTCAGGAACGTATCCAACTTTTTCAGTTCCCTGTGAAATTTATTCATTTTGTATAATAAATAATATTATATTATATTACCGTTCTAATCGGGTCATTTCGCACATGTTGGGTATAATCAGGCATCCCTAAATTTATAGTTTAAATTACTTAAGGAGATTTCAACTCGAATCTAGAGCCAGTTACGGCCTTAAATGGTTCTAGATTCTGGTTAAAACCCCATTAAGTAATTTTTACCATCAAATTAGGAATGTTCTAATTTACACAACATGTGTAGAATTTCCAGTTCATAATTACTTTATGGTTAATTTTTGGTGGCCAAAGGATTTTCAAACATTTTGAAAATTCTGGAAGCTACACCAATTTGAAATTTGAGGATGACTTTTCTTTCATTTGTAATATTTCCAATACTTTTTTCAGATTCCAATAAAACGTTTTCTTTATGATAAAGTTTTATTTTGTTTTTATTTTTATTACAATAATAGTCCTTGATTTTTATCTTTCATTCGATTAAATCACATATAGAAAAACTCATGTTGATCACTTAACATGATATTTGATTGAAGTCAATTTTTATTTAGGATTAAAATTCAAATTATAGGCAAATGCGTTAGTTATCTTTTTGTATTTTGAGATTGGAAAATAATAAATTTTTTCAAGAATAATTTTGTGCATATAAACATGAAAAAAATTCAATCATTAAAAATAGATTTCCATACTAAGTATCGTCAGACTCATGACCAAGTATTAACACAAGAAGGGTATACTAATTTATAAAAGGATATTTAAACTTTCCTAAAATCATATTTTTTATTACACGCGGAAAGAGCGAGTCTTGCTGTACGAAAAATATTGTCATTGAAATTTCATTTTTTTTCGTTAAAAAAAAATTTTATGCCTGAAAATTTAACTATTCAATTTCAGGTTGAAAATTTTTCGTCTATAATTCGAAAATTCGTTTTTTTTTTGTTTAAAATTAATTTTTTTGGCTTAGCTTGTTCAGTAAAAATTTCAACTATTTTATTGAACATTCCTCTCTTTTGATAAAAAATTAACTTTCTTCTTGAAATTTAATCTCTTCGGGTTGATTTTCTTGAAAATTCATCTTTTGGTAGAACATTTATCTTACTAGGTTATCAATTTAACTATTTTGTTGCAAGTTTCGTTATTTTACTTCAAATCCAACTATTTTGTTAAAGTCATCTGTTTTGGTCGAAAATTAAACTGTTTTTGTTGTTGTTAAAAATTTTTCCTTTTGGATTAAAAATGCAACTGCTTTTGTTTGAACTTAAATCTATTTTCTTTAAAAATTCGACCCTTCAGTTGAAAATACACCTCTGCAGGTAGAAAAATCAATTATTTTGTTAAATATTTAATTATTTTGTTGGAAATTCAAGTATGACGATGAAGTCATCTTTCTTAGTCAACAAAATTCAGAATAAATGTGAAATCCATGTTTACTTAACGGCTTTGTCACTTTCGGAGGGAGGGTGGGCTCTACGATCGCCAAAGAGGAATGGTCAAAAATAGCCAAAAATTTGGTAACTAATATATCTGGGCAATTACCCTTCTTTAAAAAGCCATAAATGCCAGACGTCCTGCCCGCTGCGTTTGGACACCTGAGGCAGGTGAACAATTGAAGTTTTCCAGTGATAGTCTCTCAGATAAATGTTCTCTTGTGACAAAAGGATATTTCTTGGCGTAAATGAGATTTCCGCATAACTTTAACGTTAAGAGGATTTTAATTTGTCTGCACAGGAATCCTTTTGCAGTAAAAAAATCCTTGTACAACTTTTTTCATCTAATTTTACAACCAATAAATAGTTCTGTTTGTGTAAAAAAAATATTCACGTCGTTTGAAAGGTAACAGGTAAGTTTAAATATTGATGTCCCAAGTTTATTCTTATTCAATAACTGGACTACCTCGTGTCTAACACACTGCTAAACCAGAGCGTCTAGTCTAGTCATGGGAAGAGGCTCAGTGGCGAGGATAACGCGGCCGTTCCCCCACTCCTCGATTCCCCGCTCGGGCCCATTTTCAAACATTATTTTCAAGGTATCATCAGGCAAATTTCGGTTTGTCCTCGGGTTTGTCTTCTTACTATTACAACATGTGAATACTATTCTTTATTACATAAAGATGCCAAACCGTATACTCTCATTTGAAAATCGATATTCTTTGATTAATAATTATTGAGTCTGGTAGTGTGTTAGACACGTGCTTTGGGTCCGACGATTGGATACTAATAAACTTTGGTCCTCAATATTTTACCCTAGATGAAAATTGACACTTATACTATCACTTGAAAGTTTTAATTTTTCACCGGCCTTAAATGTCTAACGCTCTAAAAAACGCATCGGGCAGGGCTGACATAGGATGAAGCTATGCTCGGTCCCATGTTCGTATATGGGTGGGGGCGTCAGTGTTCGCGTTTACGTTCGAGCATGTACAGGCCTTTATACTCCCACTTGCCGAATTAGGATCTGTCCGTAAACTACGTTACCAATTTGAGGGGTGGAGATGCTTGACCCAAAACTTATCCTTTCTCTCTTTTTTTTTTGCTAAAATGTGAACTGAATGAATATAACCGAATAAAAAATTGCACTAGAAGTTTATTTGAAGATTACTCTTATGTTTTGTTTCAGATTTGATGTTGCGTAGTTCAAAGTGTAATGTTTAATTCAAAACTTTATTAATTGGTTGAAAAGACAACTATTTTGTTAAAAAGTTATATTTTTTAGTACAAAATGCAGCTATTACTTACTTGAAAATTGAACTACTTATGTATTTTGAGATTGGAAAATTATCAATTTTTTCAAGAATTATTTTATGCATATAAACATGAAAAAAATTCAATCATTAAAAATAGATTTCCAAACTATCTCACTTTTCGGCTCATTAGAGACATAAATATCAATTGAAAAGAAAAAAGAGGGAGAAAAGGGAAAGAGTCAACCAAAAACAACCTCTCACGCTTTCTCTTTATCTCAAAATACAAAAATTCAAAGAGAGACACTAAACAAATGATTTTTTGCCAATTTATAGCTTTTGCTTATAAATATCGTATGATTTCTTTTAATTAAGTTGTGAATGTTACCTCAATTTTCATGGAAGAAATCTTTTAATTAGATTAGAAATATCTAGATTTGTATTATGTTTGGATTATTCATTTTAAATGTTATTGATAATATGATAATCTAAATAAATTGGTTAGAATCAACCAAAAAAAATGAACTGCTTAGTTAAAAATCCATTTCTTTTCGTAAATTCATCCATTTGTGAAAAAACTTATTCCATATTTATAAAATCAATTAACTTGTTTAAAATATCGTCTTTTAGGTTGAATAATTAAATTATTTCTTTAAAATTAAATTCTTTTAAGTTTCATCATTTTAATTAGAAGAACCTTTCCTTGGTGGAAAATATAAATATTTTGCCAAGCATCGTTTCTTTCAGTTGCGGATCATTTTTTTAAATACAACTGTAACTATTCCATTTTTGGCTACAAATTTATATTTTTAATTGAATATTGATCTCTTCTAATTGATAATTTATCTCTTATGGTCGAAAATTATTCTTCTTTGTTAAAAATTCATATTTTCGTTGGTTAAAAATGCAACTTTTTGATTCTCATAAATCAGTTTTGATTGGAGGTTAAAATATTTTGTTGAAAATTCGTCTTTTTTGGTTAAATTAAACTGTTTTTTTTATTTCACATTAAGTATTATGTAAAATTAATTAATTAATTTAATTAATAAAATTAATGTATTTTGAACTAATATCAACTATTGGTTTCAAAGTTAAACTGCTTTCTAAAAAATGCATTTCTTTTCTTGAAAAATCATAAATTCAGTTAAAAATTCATATTTTTGCCTCAATTCAGACTTCATATTTTGTTGAAAACTCTCCTTTTTGGTTTGAAAATTTGAAAAAAGGGTAGAACATTAATTTTTTCAAATAAAAATGCATGTTTTTGTGTCCAAATTTCAACTATTTAATTTAAAATTTAACTAATTTGGTGATTTTGTGGAAAATTCGTGTTTTTTGGTATAACATTAATCTTCTTGGCGGAAACTTGATATTTTTGGTTGAGAATTTAACGTATTGTTTAAAAGTTAAATTACTGTATTAAAAATTAAATTTTTTCTTCAAAATTAATTAATTATCTGAAAATTGCACTATTCCATTTGTTGGTTCGAAATGTATCTTTATAAGGCAGAAATTCAACTAATGGTAGAAAAATGATCTATCTTGTGGAAAATTCGTCTCCTTTGCTTGACGCTAACTAGTTAAAAAATTTGTTTTTTATTTATCATTAAAAATTAATTTTTTTGATTAGACGATTCAATTTTTGGTTCAAAAAATATCTTTCTAAATTAAAAATTGAACTATTTGATTTAAGACTTATTTTTGTTGATTGCAAATTTATTTATTTGTTTTAGGATTCAACTTTGTTAAAAATTCGTTATCCCTCGTTTAATTTGACTGGTTGAAAAATTGTCTATTGATAGAAAATTAAAGTTTTGTGGTAGAAAAGTCATATTTCTTGCTGGAAAATAAACTTTTCTGTGTATAATTAAACTTTTCCAGACCGGATTAAAATTCAACTATCTTCTATAAAATTCGTCTTATCTTTTTTAATCGAAAATTCAACTCAATTTTTTAAAAAATTGTACTTTTGAATTGAATATAAATCGTTTGTGGTGAAAAAGTTTCTTTTAAAAAAAATTAATTTTGTTGAAAATTCAACTTCCTTCGAAAAAATGATTAATATAGTCTTTTTGACTTGAAAATGTAACTATTTGGTTAGAAAATCAACTGTTTTGTTGAAAATTTTTATCTCTTATTTGAAAGTTCACCTATTTGATTGTTAATGCAATATTGTCTGGTTCCTACCCCGAAAGGGAAACGGCTTAATGGTGTAATAATAATAAAGCCTTTTTGTTCCTAGAAATTGGTAACCTTAAAAATGCAATATATTTCGATTTAAAATATTAACAATAAAGTGTTCCATTTTTTAAGTTTCTTTAAGAACTGATTAAGGGATTTAAGTTTATTTTAATGATTTCAATATATTTTCAGGGATTAAATCAGAATTAATATATGATCACAACGAATTTCCTAAACTTTATAAGGATTTTGGAATATTTTACAGGATTTAAAAGATTTTAGGGAATTTTTAGTTATATCAAGGGGATTTAGAGAATATTTAATAAGAAGTGATAATGATAGTTAATTTAATAAGAAAAAATTAAATTTCGAAAGATTTAAAAGGATTTCATAGGATTTATAAGATTTTAAGATACTGAAAAAGATTCTAAAGAATTTTATCATTCCAAAGTTAACCAAAAATTCAAAGGATTTTCAAAGATTTGCTATAGTTATCTCACGTTTCATAATACGCATAATAAAAAATCAATTATAAAATCGAGAAGGATATTTCCATTGTTAATTGTAACTAATTTTTCAAGAGAACTGAAATCTAAAGCATTCTGTTATTTATCGTAATCGCCTGTGATTAATAATAGTGTAGTAAAATATATGACGAATATTGTACCCTCAATTGTATCATCTTTGCCTTAGAAATATTTTTCCAATAAGCATACTTGTTTTTTATACATTACCAGTTCAAGAGTCCCCTAGTGAATTCCAAGTTGACAAGACAAGTGCCGGTTGCATCAGAAAATGTTAATCATTTTGAGATTTCGATATTAAAATGAATTGCAACAAACAAATCTTGACGCAAGTCAGCATCACAAATATGAATGGAAAACACATTTCAAATTGCAAATGATTCGCAACAAAACTGATAAAAATTGCGCGATACAAAGAGATGATCCAAAAACCCCATTTTTAATCATTGCAGACTTTACAGTCACATGTTTGACTTTTAAATCCAAAAAGAATAATTTCCAAGAAAAAATTTTATTTTCAATCAACAAAAACGAATCTTCAATCACGTATGGCAGATTGAATGAAAAAAAAATTAAAAGGTAAAATACGATTTTTGTAGATGCATTTTTAATCTACAAAGGTGAATGTTTAAAGCTAAACAGATGAATTTCTTAGAAAACTGTTAAAATTTAAAATAAAAACAAAGCAAAAGAGGTGGTTAGTCAACCCAAAAATACGAATTTCGTACAAGTCAGTGTAATTTTCAACTCGAAAAAAGCATCTTGTTTCAAGATAAAAGAGTTTTTAACAAAGTAGCTCAACTTTCAAACCTGTACATCAAATTTCAACCAAGATGAATTCTTAAAGAAAAATGTAATAGTTAATACTTCAAACAAACAAAATTTTAATTTTTATTAAAAACAGTGGAATTCAATAAAAAAAGACAAATTTTTAACAAAATTGGTGAATCCTCAACCTACAATAATGAATTTTCTAACCAAAAAGGGGAATTTTCAAACAAAGAGTTGAATTTTGAAACCGTGAACATGAATTTTGCAGCAGAAAAGTAATTGTAAACCAAATAATTAAATTCTTCATTAAATAAGATTAATTATAAACTAAACAAGATTCGACTTTTAAATCCAAAAAGATGAACTTTTATCAAAAGAATTGGTATTTTAACCAAAAAAGATGGTTCAGTGAAGAAAGAAAAAAATTGACTATATTTATATTGTAGCTATAAACACAATATATTAGTTTAATTCAAATATTGTTTTTTTTCTTACATTAGGGAAAAATAGGAAATAAAAAAAAACGCAGGGAATTGGGGTAATATTGTGAAATCTGTTTTGTAGGAATTTTACAGGTATACGATAATTGGCAAAGTGGAAAGTATGTAAATCTACAAAAACACGATAATAAAGCGAAAAATATGAGAATAAATAACTCTTATCTTCCCAAATGTCGGAGAGCATACTAAATCTAAAAAAAAATTGTTTTTATCTTGAAATTGGATAAATATAAAAATTCAGATTTCATAACAGTTTTACAATGGGAATTTTGAGTTCGAACTGTGGCAACATTATACATCGGGAAAACCTCCCCACTATGTATAATGCAATCTACAGTGGATAATCATTAATAAAAAACACAAAGAAAAAAATTAATTTTAATTACAGTTTGATAGCACATATAGTGCCTTAACTTCAAATTAAATTACAGTAATTATTTTACATACATTAGTATTTCTAAATAATGATTATTTACAAAAAAGTGTAGGTGGTATTATCCAGTGTAGAGAGGTTGCCCTTAACCCACATTAGAAAATAACAATATCATATGTACTCTGAAGCTACGTTACGATTAGGAAAACTACCAGTGTGCTTTTTCGACCTGTCCGAAAATTGTGAAAATTGGCTGAAGCAATCGGCGCCTGTCGTGTCAATTTCAAATGCACAGATCTTCAAGTGGTCACTGACTCAATGTCCCGGTAAACAGGCTCTTAAACCGTTAACTGTTTCTTTAACACATTTTCTTTCCATTTAATCAAAAATAGATTAAGCTTTAAGAAAATGATTTAAATTAAAAAAAAAATTATTGGAACAAAAAAGAATTTGTTCGAATCAACGAAATTCCTTTGGATCAAAGAAACTTTTCTTTGAGTGAGAGTCAATGAATATTTTGGTTTGAAAAAAAATGTATTTGTAAAGCATGTTTCCTTTCTACCCTGTCTTCAAACCCTTTTCTCATTTTTTCTCGTTTATTCGCTAAAATGCGAACTGAATTAATAAATATAAATAAGATCCCACTGTTATTGGTTGAAAGTTCATTCTTTTTGGTTGAAAAAACTACTGTTATATTTTTAATACAGAATTAATCTTTTGCGATTGAAAATTCTACTATTTATCTGAACGTTCACTTATTTTGCTGAAAATTTAACTAATTGGTTAAAAAATTATCATTTTCGGTTGAAAATTCAATGGTTTTGTTGCAGCTTTCATCTTCTCATACAGAAAACTAATATTTGTTAATATTTTTGGGTTTGGAAATACGACTATTCGGTTGTAAATTCAGCTATTTGGTAAAAAAATACAACTATTCTGTTAAAATTTAATTTTTTTGTTAAAAAATAATCATTTTTGGCCGAAATTGCCACTTTTTTTTTAACATTCACATTGTTGGTTAGAAAATGCATCCTTTTTAATAGAAATATCATCTTTCTGGTTTGAAAACAAACTTTTTTGTTGAAAAATAATCTTTCTTCTATAAAATTCGTATTTTTAGTTTAAAAAATCATCGTTCTTTTAAAAACTTCGTCTCAGTGGCCTGAAAATTCAACACTTAGTTTGAAAATGCATGTGTTTTTTGGTAAAGTTTTATCTTTTTTTTTGAAAATTCGATCATTTGGTTGAAAATTTTACTATTTTATTAATAATTACTCTTTATTAGTCGAAAATTCAACTGCTATGTTAAACATTTTTATTTCTGGATAGGAAATTCATCTTCTTTAGTTAAAAATTATAACTTTTTTAAAAATTGAATTTTTTTGTCAAAAGTCATACATTATGGTTGAAAATGTAATTCAATTATTTGGTAGAAAATGCAACTACTTGGATGAAAAATCATATCTTTGACATCACGATTCAACTGTTTCGTAAAAAATTCGTCTTTTTGGCTTGAAAATTCAATTTTTTTGGTCAGAATTAAACTACTTGTTGAACATGTGTTTTTTTTGTTTGTTAAAAATTTAAAAATTATATTTAAATATTAACCTAATGCGTTGAAAATGAGCTTTATTGTTGAAAACTTATATTTTGTGGTAAACAGTTCAACTTTATTTTTGAAAATTCAGCTTCTTTGGTCGAAAATTCCAATATTTCTTTTTTCGTTGTTAAAAATTCAACTATTTTGGTTAAAGATTGAATTTTTTGTTAAAAATTCATATTTTTGGGAAGAAAATTAAACTGTTTTGTAGAAAATTCGTCTTATTGGCTTGAAAATTCAACTGTTTTGTTAAAAATTCAATTTTTTTGGTCAAAATTAAACTACTTGTTGAAAATGCGTTTTTTAAAATAAAAATTTAACATTTTTATTTAAATATTATACTAATGCGTTGAAAATGAGCTTTAATGTTGAAAATATAATATTTTTTGGTAAACAGTTCAACTTTATTTTTGAAAATTCAGCTTCTTTGGTCGAAAATTCCAATATTTCTTTTTTCGTTGTTAAAAATTCAACTATTTTGGTTAAAAATTAAATTGTTTTTTTACAAATTCATATTTTTGTAGAAAATTCGTATTTTTATCTTAAAAATTCAACCGTTTATTTGAAAAATTGTATTTTTGGTTAACAATTGAACTGTTTGTCGACAACACATTTTTTGGGGTTCAAAAACCAATATTTTTGATAAGAAATTTAACAATTTGGTATAAAATTAAACTACATGGTTAAGAATTGAATCTCTTTGTTAATTATTAATTCTGTTTCTTGATGATTGATCATTTCAGTTGAAAATTCATCTCTTTAGTTGCAAATTTAACTATTTTGTTATAGATTCATCTTTCTGGTTAAAAATTTTTATGTGAAATTTTAGTAATTTAAAAAATTTCAAATCGAATTCAATATGGTACATTAATTTTATTGAGAAAAAGTTATTCCCCTATGATTCACCTGCTTTTGTTGAAAGCGTCCTAATTTCCCTGTGTTGCGAGCATTTTGGGCTGTTTTTAAAAATTCAGATGTCACAATTCAATCCGAATTTTTGGCATGACTTAGCAGTTTAGAGCTAATAAACGAACAATTGAAGTATCGAGACAAATTCTTTAATCGTGATAATTTTTTGTACTTTGCACTTTGTTCATTCGCTACTATTGTAATTATTGGCATCTTTGTATGCAATGCATGTATCGGAATTTTATCTTCTCTTCTTTAATGACTTTCCAACTGTTTTCAACAAATAAGCGATTCAAAGGAGGAAGTAGATTCTTGTAATGTAAGCTGAGTTGATGATGCAGAAGTCAAATTGGCATCATACTCTCTTCTGACAGTTCTGGCGATACGAGAGTGAATAATTGAATATCTAGCCAGCGTCGTGAAGCTGCATCATTAGTAATTGAAATCCTTAAACCAGATATAATTTTCTTCGTTGAGATCAGTGCATCATGCGAAACTGCCATCAGAAATAACGGCGTGACCGTTTTAATCAAGGGAAAATCCCCCCCCCCCCTTTACCCCCTCCCCTTTGCACACATTTTTCATGGTCATTAAATTCTTTGAATTCTTTGAATTCTTTTAATTGTTTGAATTCCTCATATTACTTGAATTCCTTGAATTCCTTGAATTCCTTGAATTTCTTGAATTCCTATGATTCCTTCAATTCCATCAATTCTTTGAATTCCATGAATTCCAAAAATTCCAGGAATTCTAGTAATTACATGAATTCCTAAAATTCCTATATTTCCTATAATTGCTATAATTCCTATTATTCCTATAATTCCACGAATTCCTTGAATCCCATGAATTTCTTGAATTCGTTGCATTCCATGAAATCCTTGAATTCCTGCAGCAACTTGCACTCCAAGAATTCCATGAATTCTTATAATTCCCAGCATTACTAAAATTCCTTTAATTTCTATCATTCCTATAATTCCTTGAATTCCTTAAACTTCTTAAATTTCTTTAATTCCTATAATTCCTGTAATTCCTTGAATTCCTAAAATTCCTTGTAATCGTTGAATTAATTTAATTCCTTGAATTCCATAAATTCCGTGAAATTCTTGAATATTTGAATTCCTTGAAATCCTTCAAAACCTTGAAATTCATGAGTTCCTTAAATAACTTACATTCCATGATCTCCTTGAAATCTTATAATGCCTTGAATTCCTTCAATTCCACGAATTCCTTGAATTCCTTAAATTCTTTTAATTCTTGAATTCTTTGAATTCCATGAATTCCGTTCAATCCTTGAATATTTAAATTCGTTGAAATCCTTGAATTCTTTAAATTCTTTGAACTCTTTGAATTTCTTGAATTCTTTGAATTCCTTGCATTCTTTGAATTCCACGAATTCCTGGAATTCCACGAATTTCTTGAATTCGTTGCACTCCATGAAATCCTTGAGATCCTGCAACAACTTGCATTCCAAGAATTCCATGAATTCTTATAATTCCATGCATTACTAAAGTTCCTTTAATTTCTATCATCCCTACAATTCCTTGAATTCCTTGAATTCCTAAAATTCCTTGTAATCCTTGAATTAATTTAATTCCTTGAATTCCATGAATTCTGCGAAATTCTTGAATATTTGAATTCCTTGAATTCCTTGAAATCCTTGAACACCTTCAATGATGATGATGATGCCCTTGAAATCTTATAATGCCTTCAATTCCACGAATTCCTTGAAATCCTTAAATTCTTTAAATTCCTTGAATTCATTGAATTCCACGAATTCTGTGAAATCCTTGAATATTTGAATTCCTTGAATTCCTTGAAATTCCACGAAATCTTTGAATTCCTCGAATTCTTTGAACTCATCGAATTCTCTAAATTCCTTGAATTTTTTTGAATTCCTTGAATTCCTTAAATTCCCTTAATTCCTTAAACTCCTTAAATTTCTATAATTCCTTGAATTCCTTCAATTCCACGAATCCCTTGAATTCTTATAATTCCATGAATTACTAAAATTCCTTTAATTCCTATAATTCATATAATTACTTGAATTCCCATAACTCCTTGCATTCCTATAATTCCATGAATTCCTATAATTCCTTAAATTCCTTTAATTCCTTGAATTGCCCCCCCCCCTTTGCCCCTCTTTTGCACACATTTTTCATGGTCATTGAAATTTCAAAATCTCAAACTCTCATAACTGAAAATTTGTTTATTTAAAGTAATCAAAGTTGAACTGCAAATTAAGGCACTCAAAGTGGAACTCGTATGAATTTCAAGCATGCAAAATTTAAGCCTGAAAATTCTTTATCCAAAATTTTTTACTCAAACGCTCCATAATTTACTGATATAAAATTAAAGCTATTAACACTTTCCAATTGCAAAACATCAAATTCAGGTCAACAAACATTTTTTTAGATATACTTGTCCCTTTTCCAATTCAGTACAAAATTGAAAACAAAAAGTTTCTCCCCTTTTATCTGATTATTAAAAATACCAAAGTTCTTTTCCAGCTCAATACAAAACGGCCTCTTCTAATTCATAGAAAAGTTCAAAACCAAAAATTTATTTTCTTCAACTTAATAAAAATGTTCAAAACAAAAGAAATCCCTCTTGCAATTAAAAAAATCTTGAAAACCAACATTTCCTTCCTTTCAACTTGATAAAAATCTTAAAAACAATAAATTTCTCTTCCGATTCGGAAAAAATTGAACCCTTTATTTCATCGCTTCGAACTCAACAAAAATTTTAAAATTCAAAACGCGAGCATAACATAAAATTGTTTAAAACTTTTTTTATTTTCATTGAAATCCAATGATTTTTTTATAAATAAAGTACCGATTTCCGTTACAAAACGCCAACAAAACCAAAAATTTTAAGCAAATATTGTAAAACTAATGACTCTGATTGAAAAAAGTCTAAAGATTAAGGATAATCACATCAATCTCATGATTTTTTAAATTACAAATCCAAAGTTTTCGACGAAAAATATAGCAGAACATATAATATAGCAAAAAATTGTTTAAGTTTCTGATTATTTTTTTGAGCCAAATTTTCCTTGTTTATAATAACCAATTTCTGGCTAAAAATGTTAACATAACCTCAAATTATGCTAAAATTGTCAATCTTCTTTGCTGACCCAAAAATTGTACAATTTCTTATCATCTTTTAAGTATAATGATTTTTTTTGTAAAAATTTCGATATTTAGTTTAAAGCGCCAACATGGCCTGAAATTGTTAAAAACATGTGAGTCTTCTTTAAAATACCTATTTTAAAAATTCTAAAATACCAATTTAAAAGGTAAAACGCTAATATAATCTAAAACTGTTAACAGTTTCTACTTGTTTTTTCAATTAAAAATTTTTTAAATTTAAAAATACCAGATTTTGTTATAAAACGCCAACGTAGCCTAAAATTGTTAAACAAATTATAACTCTTTTTTCAAATCTCATGATTTAAAATGTCAATAATTCTAAATCTTCTTTGAAATGGAATTATTTTAGTTTAAATTATTATTAAACGTTTAAACGTTAATATAACCTGAATTGTTCAAAAATTGCATATTTGCACAAAAATTATTTCTTGATCATTGTTTAAGAATTTACTACTAAAAAAACTTAATTTGCAAAAACTTAATTTAAACCATCATGTTAATTGAGGGCGTGGATGTAAGAAGCCAATAAGGTGACGTGCAATCGAAAAATCGAAATCAAAATTTTGAATAAAAAAATATGGGCCGCATGAACGATTTCCATTTCGAGGTTTAGTGCACCCTGATGAAACTGACGCGTTGAGAATACGGCCCTCGAGCTATTTGTCACGCTTGACTGAGCACAACCTCTCTTTCGAACTCGTCCTTCCTCTCAACGCCGAAAAGCGGAGGCCATAAATTATAGGAAAGCGCAAATCCACTTTACGAAAATCCAAGTCAGGTACAAATACTTCACTGACATTTTTTTTCAATTTTGAACTTCCCTACATACTTTTTGTCAGTGAACCTAAAAGAAAAGATGCTTACCGAGCGGCCTCCATTTGCAGTTAATTACTATTAAACAGTAGGCCGTTTCAATGTTTTTCTTAATTTTGTAGGCATCACTAATGTATACTGCGTGCGAATACCAAATTTCAAACAGTTTCATTAATATTTGACAGAGTTATTACGATTTATGTTTTAATAAATGAATTGAATTTTGAGATAATTGTTTAGCACTTTTTCATTTTTATTATTAAAAATATTCATCGAGTAAAAAACTTTAAACATAAAAAGGTTCCGTCTTGTCACTCTTAATGAGAAAGTACTTTGTAAAATTTAATTTTCCGAACTTTAACATTTTGAGGCTAGGGGCCCAAGAAATGCATGTTACATCCCTTCTTCCACTTTACCGGCAATGAGCCGGCGTTTCTCCCTCCACCAGTTCAGCCGGTTCCACCACCACTTGAATAGCAACCAGATGATCGCACGAGAAGCCAGTTCATTCTTTCAGCCATTTCAGCCGTCAGTTAGCAACCGGCACTCTGTTTGTGTAGGCGTTTTTGGCATTAGCTGTTTGTCTGTAATGTTTAGTGTTGCTTGAACTTTTCCGAATTTACACTTTATTTTCTTTTGTGTGATCGGAGTGAAGAGTAGAATTCTGGTTTTTCGGTGGTTATTAAAAAACAAGGTGAAAATAAACGTGACTTGTGTGATATAAAGTATGACTGGTAATTTCCTGTTCTTGCTCTTCAAAAGTGACAATTTTTGGACGTCTGTCCTGGATTTCAAGACTTGATAAACAAGGAACGGTTGATTTTTGTTGTCTTTAGCTAGTAAGCAAAAGATCTAGCTTTTGATTTTCGGTGGAAGAGATATTTCTTTGTGACAAGAAATTTGTTCGGTGTAGAAGAGATTTTTCTTATTTGTGCAAATAGTGTTTATAATTATCATCCAAGATTCCTGTGGCAAACGAGCAAAGCAACTACCCGGAGGCGGGTACGGAAGCCAATCTCGGCGGAGCCAGCAGTATGGGACAGATTTCAAAAGACGTAAGTTTCTAAACCTCTTGTTCGTGTCCCTGTGTCCAGAAAAACGGCTAATTTCTGATGCAATCCGTGTCAACTCGGAATTCACAGGTTTTTTTTTGTAACGGACAATTATCGCCGTAAGTAGGCTAAAATATTGAAAACTGTTACTGGAAAAGGATCTTCAAGGCGAAGAGACGAATTAATTATCGACTCTTTTGGAGAATTAATACAATTGACATTGTCTTTTCCATTGAAGGCATCAATATCTTTTCTTTGGAGCAAACTCCGCGCTGTGCGGTTTTTGCCTTTTTTGTGTGAACAATACTATTTTTTCTGATTTGACACATACAAGCAATGGCAATTTGTAACTTTTTGAGAGAGGGAATAATTATTCACATGTTTTGCCGTTTCTTCTGAACCATTTTGATCAATTCAATCGTATCATTGTATACGAAAAGAATCAAAAGAATGAAAAAAGAATTGAGTGAGCCGGAATTGCATTGAATGAGTGAAATAGAGCTCGAACAGTGCCTTTAATTCTTTATCAATTCCTGGTACATAACCTATTTAACTAACTTTAAGGTTAGTTTATATGTAAAAAAATGGTTAAAATCGATCCATTATCTTTTAAACAATGATGTCAGATTTCATTAAATATTAAAAAGCGTTATTAACCTTTTTTTTATCAATGATCTCTGTATGCTCCAAAATTTGTTATTGAGGGATCATATTTTGTTCAATTGAATATTGGAAAATGTAAGATTCGAACAATTGAAGGATATTAACGCATAACCATGTAAAATGTAATTGTAACTTATGTATTGCAGAAAACGTTTTATTAGTTTCAAAATTCTCTAAAATTCCACCGTACATTGCGGTGAAAACGTTTGACTTTTAAATTGCCTAAATCATTTTTATTTAAACAATGTTTAAGTATGCGACATCCGGAAAAACTAATAGCTCTATTGGATTCTGCGTAAAAAATACATAAAAGGCATCTTTTGAACAATGTATTGCTCTACACAATTTTTTATATAGTATGAAGGTAAATTGAAGAATGATGAAATACATAGACTGGATTTCGTTTTTCTAGCAGCATCAAATAGCGTTGTTGTTTTTTCTGTTCCTCGCATTTTTAAACAATTGATATGAACAATAGAAAATTTTTAATCAAATTAATTTTTAACTTTTGACCTTGCTATTGTTCTCCTATTGTTTCCAGGGGTTCTTGACATATTTAATGTTAACTAAGTGTACAAAATTAATTTTAAAAATATGTTTTTTATTTATGTAGAATTATCTCCTTTTAAATTACATACCCTCATTATACATCATTTACTGAAATTTTGTTTACTAATTTTTAAGAAAAATAATGTGATCTTACTTGCTTCACATTTCTCCATAAGAATTTGACATACGGTGTGCCAACTACCAAATAAATTCGGTAAATGAAAAAGTTACTTATTATTAAAAAACGTGCATTGACTAAAAAAGTACAACTTAGACTAGTATGTGCGTTCAGGTTCAAAAACCTTTTTTTTTTTAATGAAAATAATGTTTATGAGTGCAGGAAAATTTTTTTGAGCATTTTCTCGTAAAGTATTTACTTTTTACAATTTCTTTTTTCTAATGCAGCTCCATAAACACTCTTACATTTTTAAATCATTCTAATTCTGAGGACGCTTTTGTGATTTCTCGACAATTAGGTTAAGTATACTTTCATACTCAGTCTTCATATCGATATAATTTGCACATTGAAATCTCGTTATTTTATTCGAATATTTGTTGGAATCATTACTCGCCTCAACATGAAATAAAAATTATAAACCGGTTTAGGCATAATTTGCTCTTTATTAAGTCTTGGCTAACATATCTAACATCAATAATAGATCTAGGTTTCGAAATATCATCAGGGTGTATAAAAAAATGTAAAAATTGAGGCTTATCTTATAAAAAGAGGCAAAAAAGAAATCTGGGAAGAAATACTTTGCTGTCTGGTCGTTGATTTTACACGGAAGTAATCTTCGCTGAGTGGTTAAGTATGTAAATGATCTTGCTTCCAGAAGTCCTCTTGCATTATTTAAATTAAATTGGGGACTTAACAGTTGAAGAGCCTAAAATTTAACGTAAATTAAGTCTACTTCTCCAAAATTGTAAATAGATCTCATTGTCATTGTCGGCACTTGTCATTGAGTAGGCTATCTAGTTATTACACTGTGCAACGTGTTACGACTTGTTCGGGGATACATAATTTGAGTTATGAGTAGGTCGAGTGTGCAGTGAGCATGCTTGTCATTTCCTTTCTTTTCCAGATAAAGAGGTAGAAAGAAAGATAAATTATTATCCAAGGAGCGGAAAAAGTAAATGATATGGTGTAATTAGTAACTGTAATTTAGTCACAGAAAACCATTGGTGTGAAATTTGTTACGTCTCATTTACAACCATGAAAATATCCATTCTGCTTTCGTTTGTTTTCGTGTCTTAAATATGTTGCAACTCAAAACTATATTAAATTTATTTGAATTGCGTGAGATATACATCAGTTTTCATCATACCAGATGAATTTATTCATGAATTTTTCACAAGATGTAGGCATTGGACTTCTTCAAATTCTTCTGTTTTCATCCTAACTTTCCAGTCTCAAGTTTCAGTTCGTGCACCATCTTTGGAGAATACCCCATTTTCAGCAGAAAAGTGTAAAAGAAAGTAAAAATGTAAAATCCATTTTAAATTAAAATTCTTTCAATGACCTATTTAAATCTTTATTACTAAAAGTGATATTCGCATTCATAATATTTTATCAAATTAACTCACCCATGCGATTTTTTTCCTCGGTTAGTGTGCCATTTAGATAAACTGACAGATGAAGACTATCAACAGTGAATTGAGAGTTTTAGTATTTACGAATTAATTACTTCCAATTAAATCGATATCATCGCACTATGCTGCAGATTCGCATCACATTAACTGAGAAATGCTCAACAAAGAGTTTCTTGTTTGAAAAGTGAAAAAAAAAAAATTATTTGAGAATTAGCTGAAGGGCATGTGAATAAGAGTTACCATATGAGCCATATCAGTTTCCCCAAGTTGCTATTTGACAATGGTAAATATTTTTCGTTTAAACATTGAAAAATGGTTTTAAAAACAGGAAAGTGATCTGTAAAACTAGAATTGAACTTTTTCAGAAAGTTTTTTAAGACAGAAGACTGCTGAGACGTCTGTTTTTATGTGCTCTATATACCATTTCTCAAAGTTGGATCCTTGGTTTCTACGAAAAATATTTGTTATTGCGGACAAAAAACTAGGGATCTGATCTGGCTCATATGGTAAGTATCACATGCCCGGCTTGGACGAAAATGCTCGTAAAGTGTATTTTCAGAAACCTGCTGAGCGAGAAATTCTAGTATAAACGTTTAAGAGCATCAAAAGGGCGTTAGGGATGAATTATGAAAAGGGGAAAACGGGTCTATTTGGGTATATTTATAACTTGAAAGTAGGGCTTTTTTGTTGTTTTTTTCCACATGTACCCTTGATAGTATTTCAGGAATAAATAAATAATCGCAATGACTATCTCGGACTATCCCTCGTTCGTGTATATTGTGTGACTATACAACCCAGATCAAACGGACAGTTAAAGTCCTAAGTCTAGAGTTTTGGAGCCTGAATAAGGGCGAGTCCCTTTTTCACCCGAAACTTACCCTCTGTAGAAATATAGCTTTGATGTCAGAAAATTCACCTGTGCTATGAACGAGACCTCTTGGGAAATGATTTATTGCTCTCTTTAAAGTAAATCTAAATCATCAATCTTTGCTCTGCTTTACCTTTTTTTGTCCATTTCATGCTACTGATAAATTTCTTTTGAATATACGAGAATCCATGACATCTGAAGTAGGGAACTACGAAAGAATAATACCTTGTGAGATAATCTTATAAGTTAATTAAATTATTCATATTTTAATGAATAATGTAGTTGTATATGCTATATGAAAGTGAGAATTCAGTTTTATTTATAGTAACGTAACTGGTTTGAAGGACCTCATTTTGCTGTCTTTCATCAAGAGACCATCACAGTTTTAATTGCTTTTTCTGAGTGACTCGTAGTGCGCTAACTATTTAATTTGCTTCCTTTGCTTTTTAATAAAGAACAACAAAAATCAATTAAAAAGTCATTCTAATTTCCTTCATTTTCCTCTGATTAGTGTGTATCTTATCGTTGCTTTTTCTCAAGAATCGATATAGAAAATGTAAATAGAGGTTCTTTGTTCCCTACTATATAAAGTTAATCATTTCACTTTTAATTTTTATCAAGTTTATGGTAATTTTAAGATCTTGATTTGTTTAAAAAAATAATATATTTGTAATAAATTAGCAGCTCAGCAAAACTTTTTGAGTGATTCTATTTTATAAACTAATTCTTGTTCAAATGATTTAAAAACGGATTTAGCCAAAGTCTTTGGTTTGCGATTAGAATGAACAATTATTTAATATGTCAATAATACTATTACTAATAATAATATATTAAAAAAGGTATATTATTAATAAAAGTATTTAAAAAAACATGTTTATATAATTGGTACTGTCGGTGCGGAAAAAGCTGCATAGTTTTGTTTCTCATAAATATTATATCAAGACCAATAGAAAAGGTTTGTTTAAGTGACCTTTTCCTCAATTTAAAAATATTCAAACATTATCATAAATGACGAGACATACTTTTTATTCGAGAATTGAGATGTTAGAAGACGTGATTATTTGAGTTGAAATATTAATACCCGTTCAATGAAATATTAACAATGTATCGAAGTTAGTAAAGATTTTTTTTAATGCAGTATTTGCTGATTTACTGCAAAATCTCCTTTCATTGTTTCATATGACTGTATCATTAAATCCCTTTGAAGGGCATCGGTATCTGAAATTGGAAGATTTCACCATTATTATTATTTTATGATATAATTTTCAAGTTTTAAAGTTCTTCAATTTAAAACTGTTCCGTTTTTACGGATAAAACTCAAACGAGAATTCAAAGTGGTTACATTATTCGTGTAATTTTTTAATTTTTATTTGGAATTTAGTAAAGCACATAACTAGGTTATGCATATAAACTAGGTTCCCATTGAACATAAAAGCATTCGCATCACATTGATCTGAAAGTTTGTTATGTTAAGAGGTGTCGAGAAAGGTTATCTTCAAGAAAAAGTAAAATTCTTCGCATTTCGGAAATTATCAGGAAAAGAATTCCCTAGGGAGGCTGGTGACATTGAAAACAAGTTGTTAAACATGTAAGTTCTAATAGATGGAATGTAGCATAGGCTTTCGTCTACTCCGCTTGTAGTTCGAAGCCTAGCATCTATACAAAAAAAAACATTTCTTTGAGATAAGACCGGATAGGCCACCTATTGTAAGAATATGGACCATATTGATATACATCTGTACTTTACAATGCTGTGGGATTTCAATACTTTTATTTATAAAAAAAATGTTATATGCCTGACGTTGTATATCATTTTTTATGCCCAATTAATAGTATTTTTTCTGTTTACAATTTGTAGTTTTTGATTCTCGAATGCTTCAATTTTAATCGAGATTTCAATTTTCAACCAGTTGTATTCATTGGCGTTTTTATTTGTAACTTCTATTATAGTTCACTTATGTTGTACAGTTCTATCTCCCTCTGAATTTTAAGAGACAGCTGTTAGGACTCTCATTTTAAACTCCTTGAGAGTTTATTGGGTTTACAACGTTATTTTATAATTTTAAGTCGATATTGGCTAAATTAGGAATGCTAGACTCAGTTAGAGTGTACATTAGAACCGTTATGTTCTCTTAAACACCCGGCTTCTTCTTTCCTGAAGCACGTATCTGCAATAAAATTGTAAAATATCCTCGAAAATGTCTAAGAAATTCAAAGCTTGAGGATTTCCGCTGGGGACTAGGCACCTTTTTATAAGTAGACTCTAGGAAAACAAACTCATAAACTAATCATTAATTGCCACCGAGAGTAGATTAACAAATCCCCCTGTTGGTCTCATCGCTAAGACGCAATAGCGAGATTTTTCCACTTGGGACCCTGTATCCACTAGGAACGCCCTTTATGAGACATCGCGATTATTTTTGGATAGGTCTGGCATTTCGAACTTGTTTCTATACTGCTTCTATTTAAAATTTTGATTTATGGGTTCTAATTATTTTTTTTTTATTATATTTAGTATCGTTCAACCGCTTGAAACTTTAATTTGAAGTTCTGTAACTTTGAATGTTGACTATTAATCCTGTTTTTCTTATTTGGAACTGTTCAATTTGGAACGCTTCACTCAAAATTGTTGAGTATTTATAGTTTTTAAATGGTTTAAATTTGAGATTGTACATTTTTTAACTCTAATAATTTAAACCTGTTTTCATTAGAATAATTCAAATACTTTAAAGTTAGACTCGTTTGCAAGTCAACAATATTTGTATAGAAAACTATACTATTTATACTGATCTGCTGAAAACATTTTCTCCTCATGATTAATCTTTGTCCTTGCATCATTTGAAGACATGAGATTTGAGATATTGATCGGGGTGTCCCATCTGATCCCATCTGGTCCCATCTGGTCCCATCTTGAATCAAACCCTTTGGTGGAAGGAGAAATTATCGAACTTGTTTTTTTTCCCTCCTTCGCGCTCTTTCGCGTCGTGCTCCATCGAGATCATAAAATTGTTTTCCAAGTGTAAACCGGTTTTCGAGATCTGGGTTCTCGTTTCCAATGTTGTTTACGTGCGGTCACAGGCGCCTTCTCTCCTCCCCAGACCCAAGACTTCCACAAGAAATGTACTTCAGGTTCTTAGATTTCCCATTAATACTCAAATCATTCCATATGAAATTATTTTTTTATGAGGCACATTTAACCTCAATATTTGCAAAGTAATTGAACTTGCGTACAAATTTTGAACAATTTAAAGAATAAACGAGAGTTATTATAGAATTTTTGTCAATAATAACGGGATCTTCCTCCAGAGTCCAGGGGACGTGTCTTAAGCATCTAGATCAGGAGAAAAAATTAGATGTGGACAGGTTTTCATGAGGTAAACACTGATAAACCGGTTGGTTAAACGCGCCGTGCAAGTATCCCAGAATGAGAATTTTTTATTCCACTCCATAGTTGCGTAATTTGAGTCATTCGTTTTTATCACATTCAGACAGTGAGATATTCGCCATTGATGGGTCGACACTTAATCAGGGCTGGTCGAAAATATAGACATTCTCATTTGTTAAATGACAATCGTCTTTAGCAAATTCATTTGTTCCCCGATTTTTATAGTAAGGTTACTACTTTGTTTTTCAGAAATAAACTGGTCCGTTTCTACTACAATTTCAAAACTTACAGTATATTAAATGATGTTTAAATGATTTCACCAATTTTGAAATTTCAATCTGTAATTTATTATAGCGTTAAGTGTTGGTGGATTAGTGGTTGATGGGTCAAAGCTATGTTCGCTTTTTATAAAAATCCTAGTTGATGCAAATGGGCAGTATCTTTCACCTCATCCCAGCTAGAAAGTCATTGTTTATGGCGTTGCTTACGAACCGGTTGCTTCTCGGTAAAACTCTGGCCTTCGACTTCAGGCTTGATACTAGTAAAAGGGCTCTTCAGCTTTTAGCCATTAGTAGCATTCAAGTTTGAGAATGTTTTCAATTCGAATCTAATGTCAAAATTACATACATCAAACTATCTGAAAATGAATTAAAATTTCGTTTAAAATTAAATTCTTAAATCTTAGAGAATTCTAAGAATATGCCGGGTACTTAAAAAATTGTTTATGTCAAACTTAAAGATATAATTTAATAACGGTTATAATGTCCGGGCAGGTTGCGGTGAAACCGATCACCTCAATATTAACCTTGAAACCGCAAACTTCCTGGGTTCGTAACGACTTGCAAAAATTGAATAGTGCTCTTCTCTTGGTGAATCTTCACGCTTTATTTTTTAAGTACTCGCAAGCTATATTTAGAAAGCGAGTTATTGCAAAGATATCTCGAAGTATATTCGCAGAAAGGCATTTTGTTAAAATTGTTGACAAGAAAATTAAAACTAAAAAAATGGTAAAAACAAACATAAATATTTCCCTAAGGCTTTTCTATCAGATTTCGCGAGTGATCAACCCCTTCGAGAATAAACTTTCATAGAACTGAAGTTTTTTACCTGTTTTTTTCTATTTTTGACTGTGGCCTTACAGATTTTGGATAGCCAAAATCTAATTTTAGAACCCTTTCCTGATTTTCCCAAGGAAGCAAGAACAATTCAGAAAAATATACAAAGAGTGAAAAATAGATATTTTATTGTCTGAACGTCGTGGGAGAACACGAAGAGACGAAGACGAAGTGTCTCTGGCCTCTGACTTGAAATCAAAATTCTCACTCTTGTGTTGTTGAATGACTAGAAAAGAAACAGCTCGTTTAGATTCAGCGACGAGGTCATTCTATGAATAAATATCTTATCGACGACTCAAAAGGAATTTTCGAATTCGAGATCATGATGTCGCTTCGCCGATGCGGCACCCCTTCCGATGGGTCGTCAACATCGATAAGCTGAAGCGCGTGCTCTCAATCTCGAGTTCGTGTTACGAATCAAGGTCAAGCCTATATCATCTACATGCTACGACCTATGTCTACTTATTTTGACGATTTAATTTTTTCTCGCTTCGGAGGCGAAATCAGCATTGCGCGATGCGTAAAACTGAAGTAGATAAAAGAAATCTTCTTCATACAGTTCATGCGGTTAATACTCCTGCGGACCATAATGCTAGGCCTCGATTTCGAAACTGACGGGAAAGAAAGAAATTCTTCTAAGAGTTGATAAGTAGGCGTGAGGTGGAGAACAAAGGAACTGAAGAACCTCGAGTTCGATGCAGTTCGATGCTCCTTCTTATCAGTGGATGGCCCGTTTAGCAGCTGACGCTCTTCTCCTATTATTGGTTGTTGTTGACGTCACAGCATTTATCGATTATTGCCATCCACGTGACACGCGCCGGTTTCCAACAGCCGACTTCCAACAAAGGTCGATGCTGTCCTGAACCAGGAAGTGAACCCTCCCTTTGTGTAGAAGGAAAAATGCTTCTAATGCAGGGGTCGTTCCAAATTTTTCACATTTTTTCCAGCCCAATCCAAAAAAATAGACATCTGAAATTCGCTTGCAACGAGGGCTCCACGGACTGGATGAAAAATGCCTTGTTATAAGTTCTTCACAATTCAAAAGTAAATTTTACATTCACGAGGGACTCAATCTGGCGAGAGAAGATATGTTTCTAAAGCGAGGGTCTTCTAAACGGTAGCTACAGCATATGATGCCCTGTACAATCTTAGAACAATGGCGGCTTAATATATTTTTGTTTTAGATTTTTTCAGCTCACTTTTCAGTCGTTCTTCTTGATGTCAGCCTCTGGTAGCACTAATAAATGCCATGCTTCTACAGCTCTTTTTATCTTTTTGGATATTGCTCTTGCCTCTCTCTGTTGCCCAGGAAGCTATAAATACCTTCGGATATCCAAATACCATAGGCAATTCTTTTACTTCTTTTTATTATGCTGAATGCGTGTTTACGCATATGTAAGCACACACATGCGCGTGCACTCCCAGTTCTATTGCGGTGTGAATATCTGATACATGATCCACGATGTGGAACCTTCTGGAAGGTAGAAGGTCAAATCTGTTTTTCATTCAGAATGTTCCACATCCACAACCAAACACACTGTCTTCTTTATTATACATTAGCCTTCCCGAATTGTGGGACCACTTACGAAATTTCATTGTTTAAGGTGTTTAAGTTATACAAATATCTTAAGAAGTTTTAAGGATACATTCTCACGGTGTCCTTTCAAATTCGGAGACAATCTTTAACTTTCAAATTGGGTTTTTTTTTCTTGACTTTTTTTGTAGTTTTACGTCATTTAGGACTATGCTTAACCTCCCTCTAAGGCCTAAAGTGTCTTAAGTAATGCTTTAATGACCTCTTATCGAGAAAAGCACAGTAGCTCTTATTTTTCTTTCTCTAATGTTTGCGGAGAGTGCGAGAGGTTTTGTGAGAGATACGGCTTCAGATAGTGAGCTGAAAGATATTCGTAGTAAACAAAACTGGGGAGCGTTATGAGCCTTCCATGGGGAATTGTGAAGGGGATTTGGAATGATCATTTCAAATGTTACGTATACTTATGCATATATATATATATATATATATATATATATATATATGTATGTATGTATTTATATATCAGAAAGAGAGAGATATCTCTGATTTCGTAGATCCCTTTCCGTTTACACCTCCCCAATGAAGGTTCTTTGTTGAGCAGATGATCAAACAAGACCTGGTAAAAGTCCCTTGGTTGAATACAGATTGTATTGAAGTAGAGTTGATTGATGCACTGAAAAAAATACTACATCCAAGGAAATGCGTTTCTTAGGTTTCTTTTCTTTGAACCAAGGATTTGTTTACTTCAGTTGAATAAATACTGTTTAGAAGCAAAAAAAGTCATTCCTTGATTCAGAGAAAGAATTTCTTTGGTGTTATTTTCGTAATGCACCAAGTAATTGAGGTTTCTTTGACTAAAAGACGTATTTTTTCAGTTTTTATTGATCGAATTGAAAACAATATTTATCCGATGCTAAGTATTACTTGATTATTGCAAGTAAATAATTATATACATTTAAAAAATTGAAGATTGATCTGTTTCACAGAGAGTCTTGTTATTTTAGGCCATGCAAAGAATGAGTGCTAAGGTGCAACTTTTGGCAGTGCCATTATTACGAAATTTTCTATAGATTAAAGTTAGGGCTGGTATTAAGAAAAGACTGAAATTTTCGTAATATCTTTTATGACAGAAATTTGTGTGCCTTGTACTCTAAAGTGATTAGCCATGCTTATCAGCAAAGGTGTTGCATCAAAGGAGATATTTGTTGTTACATGAATTTCAAAGATTCTGATGAAGTTATTGATGTGAATGCGGGGTGTTATGTAGCACAAGGTTTTTGCAGATTGTAAATTGTATGATCTATTACTCTCAGTTGGTCTCGGGTTTCGATTCGCCATCTTGTTTATGGACTCATATACATTTCCTTTGCCCTTTCTCTGCTGTTATTCATTTCTTGTTTTTCCCTTTCGGTTGAGAATGAGAGTTGGCTCAGTCATCTTGCAAATTCATTTAGTTAAATGAGCACAGGAGAGCCTGTAATTTAATGCTTCTGCCCACCAATTTCTGCAACAGCTTATATTCTTAAGTTATGAGCATTTTCGCATAAGATGCTGATTTTTCTGTTGTCATGAGTGATTTTTAATTTTATGACCTAGTCTAGAAGTGTTTTTATGCAATCGAGCGTCTATCGCGAATTCACTAAAACTATTTATGCAAACAGAAAACAGTTTCCGTTTTAGGTAGTGGAATGAATCGTCGATTCATTCAGGGGACACGGGCAGACGTTCAGTGAAGTCATTTGAAAAAATAACATGTTTTGCGGAAGTACCTAGCGTTTTAATGATGACAAATCATATCAAGGGGTTTAGTATTCGTCACTTTGCAAATAAAAATTTGCCAATGCTAAGTGTAAATAAATTAAACGTAACTCTTGGTCGATTATTTCCTTCTTGTTTTTCTTGACACAGTGACGTAGAAAAGTCGCGTGATCGGAAATTCAAATTGTGGCACACCTCTCGGGTTTCAATTTTTCAAGCTTCTGGTCTAATGGCCACGATCAAATATTTTCCAAGATTTAAAATCAAAGCACAAATTTTTTACAAGTTCGAAAAAGCATCTAATTGGTTTATGAATAGAAAAATTTGAGTATTGTGAATAAGGTGGACAACTTGTGATGTGGAGAATTAGTTCCATTCACTCTATTGCTTCCCTTCTCTCTGCTGATGAGAATAAAAATATAAACCTCTATTAAAATTTATGTGGCTGTTTATGCGACTCGTTGGTACATTCAGTCGAGGCAACTGCCCTGTCGATTCATTGCTTCAATAGAGCCACTTGTTATTTCGCGGGGTTTTAATTTTGCCTCACTTTTGCCGTTGATTATACCCGTTCTAAGCCCGCCCACATTGCGTTACTACCACTATTATTATCATTGAATCTTGTTTACCAAAAGCAAAAGCAAGGGGGATGTTAGTCACGAAGATCCCCCTTTAGTAAATTACCAATTCTCTTCCTACTTTTGAGTGTTTTCCCTCCTATCCACCACGATTTCCACGCATCAGCAATTTTCAAGGTTGGATGCCGAATATCCGTGCCGTGCATGTAGTTTGATCACTAAAAAGCCATTATCGCTGTGTCCTTTCACATAACTAAACTCGCTTTTCAAGACTGCTTTCTGCTTAGCCATTTTAGTTTCCAAGATAGAAAATCATGCTTATAGAATGAGAATGAGAATGATAATGATAGTTACGCCTACATGGCATAAAGGATTCGTTATGATTCAGCCTTGGAGAGTAAAAGTGTCAATTCTTACTGAGATTCAAACGTCAAGTGTTCATATAGTTGCCTAGAGGGTAATTATAGTAATTTATTACCGCGTTTCTTCAAATTTATTTGTTAATTCATCGTTCATTTTTATTTTTGTATAAGAGAACGCCTTGACGAAAAGGAAGTTCTGTGTTTCCTACCGCTGCGCTACAATTATGGGAACTGTAAAGTTTTTGGTTCAAATTAAAATTTAGCCTAGAATTCCTAATATATTCGAACTTTCTTTTTTTTAAACAAAGCCTAATCAGTAAAGTTTATGATTATTATAAACAAAAAATTGATGAGAAATGCAATTTATGGGTTACGATTAGTTTAAATAAAATTTGTCAGATGCGTAATTTAAACATATTTTGACAAAAAGATTCTTTTTTAAATCTTAGTAATTTTAATTGGCTAACTTATTATGTGAATACTACTTCAATATTATTAAAAGAAAATATACTTACCCAACAAATTGTATTATTATTGTTTTGAATGTGAGCAATTTTAAAAGACTTCTTTGAGAGTACGTGTTTTTTCGAAACCCAATACTTATTATGATTTTTGTAAAAAAAATGTTTATAAAAATGACATGAAGCTGTTTCAAAATTGTCATATTTTTCTCCATTTTTTATATGATCAATTTGTTCATAATGTGTATATTTGGAGTGCCAACATGAAAGAAAATGATTTTTGCTGTCGAAAAATCACCAAATTATGCATTAGTTTATCAAATTTGTTTATAGTATTAATAATAACTATTATTCTATCACAAAGTTTTGCCATTGTAATGTTACTTAAATGTGAATTACTTCGAACATACTGAAAGTAAGCTTTACTGTACTAAACAAAATAAATTACACTTTTAAAAAATTATTTTAAAAAATGATTGCTTATTTTGTAATGACAAATTAGCTTCAATTGACGTTATTTTATCAAATTAAAGCAATTAAAAAACTGTACTTTTTTCGTTACATTTCTTTATTTATTAAAATTTGAAATCTTTAACAAAAATTGAATTTTTTGTGCTGCCTCAATTAACAACGTTTTGTATATTGTTTTTCCCTTCTTTTAAATTACGGATGATCCTTCAAATAATGTTTTTTTCTTTTTTAAACATCCAATTAACTCCCTCGTATCAGTGATGGCTGAAATTAACTTTGAGTGTGTTGATTGATTGATATTGGGTAGGTGATGTCTGTTATTTTTAATCATGCAATCCATTAGTGGACCCTTATTTACGAGAGCAGGGGCCCTTTTTTATTTGATTAATTCCTTAAATAAAATTCTACTCGAAGAAAAGTTTGCGATAAGCTTTTTTTTACACAGAGATAAATTTGGTCATTTGTATAGCCTGCCATTAACACATTTTCGGTGTAACATAATACTCGTACTTAAGACTCTTTTCAGATCATCAGATTACTAGTGATCAATCATGCGATTGGCGATTTCTAGTGACATACGGTTGTTTGTCTTCTGTCTACATATTTCCACTTATACAATTTTATAATAATTATATTGTGTTTCCGACATCATAATAAGATTAATTATTGGCGTTACTATAATTTTAATGTTACATCTATCCACCTTAAACATTTGTGTCTTCTTAATAAATTTATTGGGTAAATTTGTAGTAAAAAGCTATTTATTTAAGTTCATAAAATATTTTGGAATGTGCCTAATAGGTGAATAACGCCTGCGTGAACCGATAAATGGCAGTGACTGTTTAGGGCTTGTTGTTTTTTCCTGTGTGAGTGACAGTGTAATTATCGACCTTATCTGCATCAATCACAATAGTAATAATTATTAACCTTGCTTCTCCTCGGACATTGATAAACAAATACCTACGTTTCCACAAGGAAAATTTCCTTTGAAAATAAAAATAATGTAAAGAGCTTTTTAAATAAATTAGTTCGTTCAAATATTACGATAAAAGTTCTTCATAATAAATAGTAATTTAAAAGCAGCAAATGGTACTCAGGTATTTATAAGTTCGAGGTTATTGAAATATTTTAAGTCTAATTACTCATATACAGAATGGAAAAAATGTCAAGCTGAGAGAAAAAACCGGTTAACGTAACTCGTTGATTGCAATTAATCTTTTCCATCTAAGTTATAAATACTTTCGCGTATTTCAAATCTTAAGGATTATAATATAATCATAAATCGTCACGAGTTCTACTACTCTTTATATGATAATTATAATAATATTCAAGTTGCTTAGGCTAGCTTCATCTGATCATGCAGTAAGAAGATTCTGCAAAAAAAGTTTGCAATTAAATTTACTTTGTGTCGTTAATATGCATAACATAAGATTTTAATTTCATTTTTTTTCTGTTTCAGACGCATATGCTATTCATGGATGCTTTCCTTCAAAACAACAGGCTAGATCATGTCTCCATGGTTATGTCCCAACACCCTTCCTATTTGGAACATTTTCTAAGAACTCAAAATTTTGTTCTTCGCGGAGATGGTCCTCTTCCTTATGATTACCGACATCTTATCGCTATCATGGTGAGACTTTACATCAACATATTTTTTTAAAATTGTTGATAATTATATTACGAGAAAAATAACTTGTTGAAACTTGAAACGGATATTGCCTTATAAAAAGTAAAGATGTGTAAATCTTATTGTAAAATGGCATAAATTTTTAAACAAATACAGATAAGTAAGACAAATTTGGTTAAATATTTCATATCAGCCATAATATCCAGTATAAGCAAAGGGAAAAATAATAGAAAATGTGGTACATAAATATTTTTGAATTACCTTAAAGAAATATTGACTCGTATGAGTCAGACTTTTTTTTGGCATGCGCCAAAGTTCCACTGTCATCGCTTTGATCGAAAACATTTTATCGTCTGTAAAGTTTGCGAGTGCAAACACCGAAACGCGATAAATGATAAGATAATCATTCGAAAGAAAAGTAAAAACAGGTCTTATAGAGCAAATAGCTTTCGTTCAATTGCAGATATTTCGAGATAATGGAAATTAAGAATTCCCTGAATTGTTTCATTGATTGTGTAGACATCTGAAAGAAAATTTTTGTAAAGTAACATATACAACTATTCAAATAAATGTTAAAACAATTTTTTAGGCTGCTGGCAGACATCAGTGTAGCTACCTTATAAACCTTCAAAAGTCAGAATTTTTGCATCAAGGTGGTGATCCGTCCTGGCTTCAGGGATTGAGATCGATACCTGGAAAGTTACAAGATCTGTATGAGATCAACAAAATTCTCGCACACAGGCCTTGGCTTCTCAACAAAACACACATAGAGGTTTGTTAAGTCTCTATCTTGATTTATGACTTACTAACAGGGATATTTATTTATGGGATGAAACTTGTTTTTCCAAAAGAAAACAAGTGGGATGGTGTTTTGAATTTGAAAGATCGGAAATTTCCAATTGTTTTCGGAGAGTTCTTTAACAAATTATTTTATCAACATTATTTCATCAGAGTCTGTCCTAATTTTCCGCTTTCAACCCTTTTTAAAAAGGTTTAGATTTATTTTTTAAGAATCATAAGCTAAAATTCAAGAAAGTAGAAACCAATACGTTTTTGAAGGTGATTTTGCACAAAAATAGGGGAATGATTTATTTTAAATAAAATTAATTTAGGTGAACTTTAAACCAAGCAGTTAAATTTGCAACCAAAAAAGATAAATTCTCAACGTAAAGTTAAAAGTTTATATTTCAAGAAAAAAGATTTTAATTTTAAAATAAAAATAGTGTGATACATCCAATAAGCCGCCTGCAAAATACATAGTCGATTTTTCAATCAAGCTATTGAATTTTCAAGCCAAATAGGAGAATTTTCTACACAAAAGTTATTTCAGAAAAAAATTATACTCAACCAAAGAGATGAATTACATTTTAAACCAAATAGTTGAATTTTCAACAAAAAAAGTGAATTCTCAACGAATAATAATCATTGATATTGTAAAGAAAAAAGGTTTTTATTTAAAATTGAAAGCAGTCGAATTCTATACAAGACAAGAAATGAATTTTTAACACAGTAGTTGAATTTTTAGCCGAAAAAGATGAAATCTGTACGAAAATGTAATGGTTGATATTTCAAGCAAAAATGGTTCTGATTTTCAATTCAAACTAGTTAAATTGATCAGAAAAAGACGACTTCAATAAAATAGTTTAATCCTCAACCAAAAAAGATTAATTTTCTACCAAACAGATGAATTTTTAATCAAAATGTATGAAATTTCCACCCAAAGAGATATTTTCGAACCAAACATAAAATTTTTCAAACAAAAAAGAATAAATTATCGAGTCAAACAATTGATTTTTCAATGAAGTAGTTGAATTTTCAGCCAAATAATTAAAATTTTAGCAAAATTAGATTAAATTTATACCAAGCAAGATAAATTTTAAATAAAAAATACGATTTTTCAACAAAATAGTTGAATTTTTAACCAAAAAGGATTTTAATTTCTCATCAAAAGTAGTTAAATTAATCACAAAAAGAGGAATTTTAAACTAAATAGTTCAATCGTCAACCGAAACATATTAATTTTCTACCAAACAGGTTTATTTGTAAAAAAAAAATATAACATTTCTACTTAGAGGAATAAATTTTCAAAACAAAAATATGATATTTCAAGAAAATAAAATGTTTAACTAAAAAAGATTTTCCACTCGAAAACGGAAAAAAATCAACTGAATTGTTTAGTTTTCTAGTCGAAAAGGCGACTTTTTTACAAAGCAGTTCAATTTTCAAACAAAAAGTTAAATTTTAATCAGATATATGAAATTTAAACCAAAATGGATTGATTTTTTCCAAATTTTTGCATTCTTTAAAATATCAATAAATGCAATTTCCTTTTAATTTCCTTTTTTCGTAAAAAATCCCCCTTTTTATCTAAAATAAAACTACTGAACGGGTGTGGTCCTGACAAATATATTTTTCAACGAATGTTTAATTTATTATAAAAAAAGTAGTTTCCTTTCCTGACTCTACGCTCAACCTCTACAGCTGCAGTGGAAGTATTTTCTGTATTTCTTATCTTTTTAGCGATAGATATTTAGCTTTGAAGTTGAGCTTGTTAAAGTGTGGACGGATAAAAAATTGGTGGATTTATCCGTTGCAGAAATTAACGAAAGGTGCAGATAATTGGTCGTTAGCTGAGGTTGTCCATGCGATAGTTCTTCTGGCTCACTTCCATTCGCTAGCGTCCTTCGTCTTCTCCTGCGGCATTAACGAGGAACTGGACAACGTAGCGGGTCACCATTACAAGGAGAATGTACAGGACAATAAAATTAAAGTACAACCTGCCAAAGACAAGCTTTCTAGTAGTCCCAAGAAGATTCTCAATGGCAGTGGCAAGACTGGTAAGAAAATTTCCCAATCAAATTGTTTACTCGTCAATTCATTAAGATTCCAGTCAACAGATTTCATTTCTTTGAACCAAAAAAGACGATCTTCTAATAAAGTAATTGAATCCTTAACTAAAACAGAATTTTCATCTAAAGAGAAAGATTTTTTTAGTCAGTAAAGAAAGAAATTTCATCCAAAATGTTGAATTTTCAAAACAAAAAGATGACCTTTCACCAAAAAAATTATTATTCAACCAGGAAGATTAATTTTCGACCTGAAAAAATGAATTATCAAGAAAAAACAAAGTAAATTAACCAGATAGTAGAATTTTAAACAGAGAAGATTAATATGATACGAAAAAGGACGCTTTTTCGACAAATTACATAAATGTTCAACTAAATACTTTTAGCAATAGATGTGATGCTGCCAAGATTTTATTTGTTTAATTATTTGTTTTTTTTTCTTTTATAAATATTTTTTAACTAAATAGTGGAATTTTATACGAAACTGTTGAATTTTCAAGCCAATAAGATGAATTTTCTACAAAACAGTTGAATTGTCAACAAAATGGTTACATTTATAGTACTAATAAAATTTAACCAAGATGTTTTGTTTTACTTTCTGAAATTTGTTAACTAAGTAGTTTAAGTTTTAAACCAAAAAAGGGAATTAGTTGAATATATTAACTTGATTAATATATTAGCTTGAAACTACACAAAGTTAAAATTGAAAACAGTTTACAATGTTTAAAACAGATATTTAAATTTGTTGAACTACTGAGGCTTTCAAATTAGGAAGAGTTCAATTTTTGACGTTAACATTTTTAAATTTTATAATTATGAACAGATTTAGAATCGTCTTATAAAATCAATTATTGTTCAATTTTTAACACTCAACTAGATATGAATTTTATAAAGTAATATTTAATTTTTATTTATAGTACAATGTTGAAAAAATGGTTAAGTTTTCAATCTAAAAAATTTTTATTCACGAAAGGAAAAAGTGTCAATTAAATTGTTGAATTTCCAAGAAAGTAATTAAATTTTAACTAAAAAAAAGAATTAATAGTAGAGATTTCAACCGAAAAGAATGAACTTTGAGCTAAAAATAGTTGAATTTTCTTATTAGGTTCTGTTAATTCAGTTGGAATTAAAGTGAATAAATGAGAAAAATGGAAAAGGCTGTGAAGCCCGCGATAAATTAAGAGGAATTTTGATAATTTATAGATTAGAGAATAAAATTTAAATAAACATGGACGTTCATTTTTAGCTGATGAATTTTCTTAACTTTCTAGAAACCATCCCGTCGCCGCCTTCATCGCCTAGTATAGTGGGAGAACAAGAAGTGGGCGTAGAGACCCTTATGGAACGAATGAAGCGACTTTCGGAAAAATCGGAATCTTATCAGATTACGCAAGAAGAGCTGTCAAAAAGATTCGAGACTGTGGAATCACAATCTGCTGAATTGGCAGCTGCACCCCAACGAAGTTCTGTATTAGACTCGGACATTGGTCTCTTCATCGAGGACCCTACCTTTATCTACCAGGACTTTGCCAAGGTACATTAATTTGACAAACTTTTTGGAAATCAGGAATTTTTTGAGACCGGAAAATGACAGTAATTTTATTATTTTTTTGTCACCGAGAATTTGACAAGTTTTTAGAAGAAAAATTTAAACAAGTATTTGTGAAAGATCACAAAGTTCATACCAAGTGATAAAAACGTTCAGTTTATAATGCATAATTCTAAAATGGTTCGAAATTCAAAAAATATTTTCTCTATAATTTTAAGAATAGAAGTAATATTGCTGATGATATGATTTAAAACAAAAACATTAGTTCTATAGAAAAATGTTAAAACTTACCAAAAAACATTTATTTTAACTTCAAATTTTTTACAACTCTATCTTTCCTAATTTTGAAAGTAATTTTTTTCTTTGACTGAAATGTTTGAAACCATTTTTCTTGAAGAAAACATTTTTGAAACAAATAACTATACTCAAAGATTATTTATCTTTTTGATTATTTTATCTTTTCAATGAATAAAGAAGCCATGATTGATTAGAATTCAGTTATTTTTTTAAATTGATAAGAAGCGACAGTAAGGAAAAATTCAATTACAAATACTATTATGTAAACAATTATTTTTGATAAACTTTAAGCTTTTTTCATACAAAAATTTTTCTTCAATAAGACGTGACTGATGATATCATACCCGTTCTTAAAACCTTAGTACATTTTTTTAGTTATAAAGGTATAAATATATTAAATCTGTTCAGCTATAAAGAAATATTAATTAATGATTTTTAAAACTGAAATTCAGTTGAGTGTTAAAAATTGAACCATAATTGATTTTAAAAAAAGATTCTGAATCTGTTCAAAATTTTACAATTTACGGATTTTAATGTTGAAAATTTAACTTTTTTAAGTCGGAGGTCTCAGTAGTTCAACAAATTTGAATATCTGATTCATACTTTATAAATTATTTAAATTTTTTAATCATGTAGTTTCAAGTTGCTAGATTCATTACTAAATGCTTTTATTAAATTTTAAATCTTTTTTAAATTTTGTCGTTTTCTCTGAAATATTCCATTTTTAAGTAAAAGTATTGCATTTTTATATATAAGTAAAAAGTTTAGAGTTACGAATATAAAACTAGGAAACTCTTGTTTTTAATTTTTATTCAGTTTAAAGAGGGGCATTTTATAATTTTAAGATCGTTAGTGAGTTGGAAAGGAGGAATTTTTGGTTTTCAACATTTTATAAATTTGAAGAATTTTTTATTTTAAACATTTGCATTGAGTTGAAGTTGGCAAATTTTGGTTTTTAATTTTACCTACATCGGAAGAGGTCGTTTTTCGTTTTATAATTTCTATTGATTTGGAAGGAATCCAATTTTGTTTTATTTTTTGTTCTGAATTGGAAAATATCGTTTTTGTTTTAGAATTCTTCTTGAGTTGAAAGGGGAAACTTTTGATTTCCAATGTTTTATGGATTCGAACCTGGATAATTCTTTATTTTTAACATTTTTACTGAATTTGAAGGAATTAGTTGTTTTTATTAAAAAGAGTATTTTTACTTTTTAACATTTTTATTGAGTTTGATGAAAGAATATTTTATTAAGTTTTTTAACAAGCTTTTGAGAAGGGATATTTTTTAAGAGCGAGGAAATTTTTTCTTTTTAGAATTGTCATTTTTTAAAATGATTTTTAAGAGGAAAATTTGTATTTTTAAATAATTGTATGAAGGAAGAAGGAAGGAAATTTTCCTTTAAAATTTTTTATCAAGTGGAAGAGCGGACTCTTTATTTTTAAA
Source organism: Druon quercuslanigerum (assembly GCA_010014905.2). Taxonomy (NCBI): domain Eukaryota; kingdom Metazoa; phylum Arthropoda; class Insecta; order Hymenoptera; family Cynipidae; genus Druon; species Druon quercuslanigerum. The sequence goes on along the minus strand of JAAAKG020000008.1, from coordinate 7,022,911 downwards.
AGTTTTATAGAGACCGTAGTGATGCAATTTTGGTTATTTATACCTTTTCTGAATTGGAACATTTTATTTTCAATAATTTTTCTAAATTGTAGGTGGGTATGTTTTTATTTTAAACATTTTCATTAACTTGGATGGAAGGAATTTTCGGTTAAAAACTTTTTTATGACTTTATTTTTTGACCGAGAATTTTACAACTTTTTAGAAAAATAAAATGGGTCCAACTTTCTTTGATTTCAATAGTGAAATGGATACATCAGCAAAAGGAAAATTTTGGTAATTTTAAATGGTTACAATTTCAGATTTCTAAATTTTTAGGAACGCTAAATTTTTAATTTTTTCCTTTCATAGGTATTAATTTTCAATTAAAGTTTAATTGGTTAAATTCTGGAAAGTCTAATCAGTTTTCATGGTAACTTGTAATTTTTTATGTAATGGCAATTTAAAATTCTAGAATTTTAGAAGCTTGGCATTTGAAACATTCAATTTAGTTTTAAGTACTAAATTGTCCAATTTTAATCGCTTTGAAATCAAATTTAAAAATTTTCAATCATCATTTATTAATTTTGAACGTTTTTAATTATTAAGAATACAATGTTAATTCCTTTGAATTTTAAATGGTCCAATTTCCAAAATTTAAATCTTAATTGTTCAATTTTTAACATTTTGACATTCTTATATTTTTTAAATATTAATCTAAGATCATGCTATTTTCGTAATTCTCGAAATAAAATTAAAATTGTTTAATTTGTAGCGCTTCGAATTATAAATTATACAATTCAACTCCTTTTTCTAATTAAATTGTCCAAAATCATTCATATCGATTCTTAAATTTCAGACGCTTGCAATTTGAAATTATTAGTTATTAATTATTGTTTCACAAAACATTAAAAACCTTATATTAAAAAATTGGTTTATTAATGGATTTTTAAATTTGCATGTTTTCATTTTAGCAAATGTCTGTATTTTTCTTTATTAGACACAACAATTTCATTATCCTTTTTATTATAAGATTTAAATATAATTAATTTCTTGCAAAACGGTTTGCTGATATTTATCGACTACCACAATTGATAATGTATGTGAAAAAACTGTGGTTTTTGCGAGGAAAATTTTTAAAATAGTGACCGCCAGCCTGCTAGTTTAGTTTTTAATTGAATTTAAAATGCGGATCGTTATGATAAATATATATAAAAAATATATTTTATTTGTTCTTTTGCAGCGAGGTCAGCTAAACGACATACCCACCTTTCGCGTACAGGATTATTCCTGGGACGACCATGGTTATTCCTTGGTAAACAGGCTTTACAATGACGTAGGCAATCTTCTCGACGACAAGTTTAAGACGGCCTATAACCTGACATATTACACGATGGGCACACACAACAAAGTAGACACATCGCGTTTCAGACGAGCCATTTGGAACTACATCCAATGTATGTTCGGCATCAGACATGACGATTATGACTACAACGAGGTGAATCAGCTCCTCGAACGTAGCCTGAAAACCTTCATCAAGAGTGCCGTCTGCTATCCGGAACGCGTCACGAAAAGGGATTACGATCGGGTGATGAGGGAGTTCAAGCCCAGTGAAAAGGTGAGTCGTTATTCCTCATTCGTCATTCGTCATTTCCAGTCGAGTGCTAAACATGCATCAGGGTGTACGCATCAGTCTACTCACCTGGAAAATCTTTAGTACCTGCAATTGTCGGCGATTTTTTTATTATATACGTGGATAAACCTGGAAATTTCGGGGATTTGTTTGTTTCAAATCGGGGAATTTTTTCGCGAGTGTGTTTAATTTTTTCTTTTTAATTTATATACAATATAAAATTAAATAAAAATGACGCTTTATTTGTAAAAGTAGCTTTATATTTATATGTATTTAAATATTTTCTTGAAAACTCGTTTATTTTATGGCTGAAATTATTTTTTTTTAAATAAAAATTTAACTATTATATTATATTCTGGTTAAAAATTGATCGTTTTTGGTTGTGAATTCAAGCATTCAAGTTGAAAATTCATATTTCTTTAGTTAAATTAATTAATGAAAATTCATCTATTTGTTTGAGAGCTGAGCTGATTTTTTGAAAATTCGTTTCTTCCCTGTTTTTTTTTTACTGAGATTTTAGTTATTACACATATTATTATTTCTTTCTTGAAATTTTTTTTAATGCAAATTTAATTATTTTAGTTGAATGTCCCATCACTGAAGTTTAAAATTCATTTCTTTAACTTAAAATTATTTTTGTTTCCTTTTTTAGTTCAAAAATAGTCTTTTTTGGTAGAAATTAATTTTATTTTTTACAAATTCTTCTTTTAGGTTTTAAAATTCAACTATTCCAGTTAATGATTCATCATTTCAGTTAAAAAATCATCAGTTTGGTTAACAATTGACCTTTTTTAATTAAAAATCAAACTCTTTCGTTGTATATTTGTGTTTTTCATTTCAAAATTCAACTCTTTTGTGGAAAATTCATGCATTTTGATAGAAAATCTTTTTTGTTTTTTAAGAAAATTAATCTTCTTGTTTGAAAAATCAAGTATTCCAATTCAGTATTCATAATTTTAGTAGAAAATTCATCTTTTTGGTTAAAAATAAAATTTTAGACTTATTATTATAGTTGAAAATTCATCACTTTGATGGAATGTTTAACTATTTGGTTGAAAATTGTTTTTTTGCTGAAAATTCAATATTTTTTTACTGAAAATTTGTCTTCCATTTATGGTTAAAAATTGATTTAAAAAATTTTTAAATTCATGTATTTGGTTTAGAAATTTATCTGTTTTAGTTTCAAATTTAACTATTCCATTGAAAATTCATGTATTTTGTTGTAAAATTGTCTTTTTTGGAAGAAATTAATTTTCTTTCTTGAACATTCATCTTTTTGGTTTAAAATTCAACTACCAGTTCACGATTAATCATTGTAGATGCAAATTCATTACTTTGTCTAAAAATCTTAACTATTTAGAAAAATAAGAACTTCAATTTTTTTGTTGAAAATTCCTATTGTTTAGTAAAAAATTCCACTATTAGAATTAAAGTTTCATCATGTTCGTTGATAATTTATTTTTTTATTAGTTTAATTTATCGCCATGAAGATTAATTTTATTGAAAAGAAAAAATTATCAATAAAATGCAAAAATTTGTAATCAAATGGTTAAATTTTTAACTAAAAAATATACCTTTTAAATTAAGCAGCCTATAAAATTCTCCACTAAATCAGGTTTATTTTTTTTTCAAAAAGTAGTATTTTTGAACAACAAAAAACAGGAAAATTCACGAAAAGAGATGCATTTTTAAACAAATGAGACGAACTTTTAAGTAAGAAAGATTTTTCAGCCAAAAAGAAAAAATTGTGCTAGAAATTTAATCTTTTTCTTTTAAATGTAACTTGGTTGAGAATTGAAGTACTTTGTTAAAAGTTCAAAGTTCAATTTACAAAGCAAAATATGTATTTAAAAAAAAATTAATTTTTAACCAAATAGATAAATTTTCTTCTAAACAGTTGCACTTTTAACCAGAAAAGAAGAAATTTTGATGATGAAAAATTTGCAACCAAATATTTAAGTTATGCACCATATTGTTGAAATTTCAAATTAAAATGAAGAATGAGAATAAGTATATTAAATTTTAACCTAAAAAGTTTAAATTTCTAGCAAAAGAGACGACTTTCTAAACTAAACAGACGAATTTTAAAGAAAAATTTGAATTTACAATATTAAAATATTAATGTTTATCTAGAGAGTTCATTCTTATCCAAGTGGTTTGTTTTTCTCCCAAACTGTTGAAATTTTACGTAAAAAAATACGAATTTTTTCGAGGACTTGAGTAAACATCTTTAGCACTTTTCGTTTGAGGCGATAAAGTGTAGAACTGTAGGGGGTTGAAAAGTACATTATAGGAAATAATGGCACAATGTTGTTATAGTAGACAATGACCTAGTTTGAAATATCAAATCAATAGAGGCTAGTCTTCGTAAAAGATAAAGTACCCATTCATACCAAAGAAGAAACTCATAATTTTCAGAACGAAGAATAAGAAATTTGCAATTTAAAAAGTATATTTTTGTTTCGCGATGAGGTCAGAACGTGGCGGCGTCACTGAATTAATAACATATTATTCAACGTCTAAATTTATCAAATACATATATAGACTATAAAGTTGAAAACAATGATAATCAGAAAGAAATTCAAATTTTTGAAAGTCAAATTCTCAATGAAATGTATGCCAACTTGAAAATAGACTACATGCATCCAATTTGATATGCATCAAAATATTATAAATTAATTATAAAAGCAGCCACCAAAATGGCACTAAATTCTATAGAAATATATTAGATTGTAAAGTTGCCAAAATTGAAATATAGATTATATATATATTCTCGTTTTTTGCCTGCAATCAAATTAAATTATTAAAACCCAATCAGAAAATCTACTATTTATATTTTTGGTCTAGAATTTGTCTCTGTTGGTTGAAAAATCTACTATTTGGTTAAACATTTAATTATTTTGTAAAAAAATAATATTTTTTGTTTAAAATAAATAAATAAAAGGCACATTATATTGAAAGGTTCGTCTTTTTGGTTAGAGAATAATTTATTTTGGTAGAAGTGTGTCTTCTTCCTTGGTTAAACAAATTTTTGTTCTTGAAAATTCAACTATTTGGTTGAAAATATAACTGTTTTGTGGAAAATTCGATTATTTTTTTCCAAATTCGAGTATTGTCTTTTTGGATAGAACATATTGTTTTCTTGGAAGTAAATTCATTTTTTCCAGATTGCAAATTAAGTTTTTTGTTGAAAGTTTATCACTTCGGGTTTAAAATTCTACAGTAATATTTTTGGTCAAAAATTCATTTTTTGTTGTTAAATTTGATTGTTTTGTTCAAAACTAAATTTTTTTAGTTCAAAATTCAGCAATTTATCCTTTTTGGTTGAAAATTGAACTCCTTTTTTGAAGTTCATCATTTAGTTGAATGTTCAAGTTTTTTTTTTTACAGAAAATTGAATTATTTTGATATGAAATTTTACTATTTGGTTAAAAATGAACTTTTTGTTCAAAATTCATCAATTTGGATTGGAAGTTTAACTATTTTATTGAAAATTTAATTTTTTTCGTTCAAAATTGAACCATTTTTTTTTTGATTGAAAATCGAACTCCTTTGTTGAAGTTTGTCTTCTCATTTAAATATTCAAGTATTTTGGTAGAAAATTCTACTATTTGGTTAAAAGTTACTTTTTTCTTCAAAATTCATCTATTTGGATTGAAAATTCAACTATTTTGTTGAAAAATAAACATGTCCTTTTTGATTGAACATTGAACTTCTTTGTTAAAGTTCGTCTTTTCAGTTAAATATTTAAGCATTTTGGTAGAAAGTTTAACTCTTTTAATTAGAAAAATGTACTATTTGTTTAAAAATGAACTTTTGGTTAAAAATTCATCTTTTTGAATTGAAAATTTCCAGTATTTGGTTGAAAAATAACTTTTTTCGTTAAAAATTCATCTTTTTTGGTGTAAGAGTTTACTATTTTGATAATAATTTGTCTTATTGCTTTGAAAATCTAAGATTTGATAGAAAATTTAAATATTTTGTTGAAAACTAACTTTTTTTGTCGAAAATTCATATTTTTAGTTGGAAGAAACAAATGTTAGGTCGAAAACTCGTTTTTCGGGATAAAAATTGAAATATTTTAGTTAAAAATTCAATTATTTTTGTAGGGAGTTCAAGTATTTGGATAGTAATTAACTTTTTTATTGTAAATTGATACTTTTGGGATAAAAATTCAATTCTTTTTTTTTGTTGAAAATTCATATTTTAGGAAGAAATGCAATCTTTTTGTTTTAAATGTAACTTGGTTGAGAATGGATGTACTGTGTTAAAAAATAATTTTTTGTCGTTGAAAATTGAACAGTTTTGTTGAAATTTCGTTTTTTCATGTTGGAAATTTTAAAAACTGTAAATTCATCCATTTGGGTAAATATTCATGTATGTTTGTTAATACATTAACGTATTTTGTTAAGAATTCGTCGTTTTGGTGGAAAATTAATCTTCTTCTTTGAAAATTTAACTATTTGGTTAATAAGGCGACTATATTGATGAGAATTTAATATATTTTAACTTGAACTTTTAGGAATGCAATGCATTTTAAATTAAATTAAAAATGGTACCTGCATTAATTTTATTAAAATAAATGTATTCACCTATTTTCTCGAAAAATCACCCTATTTTTCCAGCTTCGCAAGTGGTCTTTGACGTCTCTATCTGGCATTCTGCTTGACTAAATGAAAATTTTCTTTTTTTTGTGTGCAGGTTCACGTGAATTTAATGATCCTGGAGGCTCGCATGCAAGCTGAATTACTTTATGCTTTAAGGGCGGTGATGCGGTATATGACCTAACTTATCTGGTAATAATCAGACAATCGATTTGCCAATTTTGTCCTCGCATGCGACGATTTCGCGAGGAAATATGGACACTTGTACGACTCGCCAAAAGAAGCAGCCAAAACTACACTGGCACAAGCACAGAGTCTTCAATATCTCGATCAAGTTGGATTGCGATTTATTCGTAAGGTTTTGTAACTACTATCTGAAATCAAGAGATCGACGATTGCATTGTCAGAAAGAAGAGAGACATTGAAAAACAAACACGTGTCGCCACAACACAGCAAAGATCGTAAACTAGAGGAGAGGGTTTCAAAGAAAGCGCTGAATGTTATTTGGGATTCGGGAAAGCTTGAAATTCCCACGCTTACCCGTTTTATTTATTTTTACTCCATCCGACGATTTTTCTTGCACTTTTTTTTCTTACTTGTTCTGATCATTTTAAAAATGACGGGGCGCGGTGCGCACGACAGATATATATATTTATATTGAAAATATCAATTTTTATTGCAAAGAAAATATATTTTGCTTAACATTATTAGCAAGAGTAATAATATGTTTAAAAAATCGATAATTTTGCACAACGCAAAGATTTTAATTCTTAGATTACTTGGCTTTTCAGTTTTAACACATATCCCATTTTGGAAGGGCCCAATCATGCGCCAAACGGGAACCAGATCTACATATTTTTTTACGTCAATAAATTCATATCTGGATCTCTCTTAATTTTGTGATTTCTCATCGTGGAGTATTAAAACGTGAAACTGAATGAAATCTATTATTACAAAATTGGTCGAACAAAAACTTCTCTAACGTGACAAACACGAGAACACAAAACGTATTATTTTACTTCTTTTGCAATTAAATCCTTTCAATTTTTGTTTTTGTTTTTTAAGGACGATTATTGCAACTTTCTTTCGGAGAATTGCATCTATCATGACGAGACATGAGAAAAGTCGTAGATTTTAAGAACTTTGCAGCAGCAGGTACACACAAGTAATTTGTACGCGTTTTTAATAAAATTCATTAATTCAAATTAATGAATAAATTAATTAATGAATTTTATTCTACAAATAGAATCACATCGTGACTTTACTTGAAATTAAATTATTGTTTTTTTTTCTCGAGTACACACAAGTAATTCCTACGCGTGAGTGTGTGATAAAATTCATTAATATCTTTCGTATAAATAAACAAAGAAGCAAACAAACAAAAAAGAAACATATAAAAAGAGAATTAATGAATTTTATTTTGCAAATTTTCACATTCGTACTTTACTTGGAATGAAGTGTGTCTGAGTGTCTGAAAAAGAATTGGTGTATTCTTTATTTGTAATTTGAACTTCGAAAATATCATGATGTAAATGAATTTCAAATGTGTAATTGTATATGAATGTACAAAGAGATGATGTAAGGAAGAGGAGAAATGAAAGGGAAGATTTAAAGCATGCTAGTTAGAAATATTTGGAGAGAATGTGAGGAGGAGAAAGAGTGTTGAATTTTGAAAAATTAAATTTGATGATTATGTTCTACTTGAAACGCATATCAAATTATAATGATTATTATTGATTTCGATTTGAGTTCTTTGCGCTTTTTTCTTTGCTCGAATTCTCGCAAATTTTTGCGCTCTTTCATATTAGTTTTTTTTTTGCGTCGCTGATAATTTTATAATCGTGTCGTCGTCCCTCATTGCTACTCTGCTAAAACCTGCGGAGATTTCGCAGGCGATATTTTTAAGTTATACAGACGGAATTGTGCAAGCGGCCCTTCACTTTGAGATTTGAAAGTGAACGAGCGTTCGCCATTTCGCGTAGCGATCTCAGTTAGAGTGCGAATGTCGAGGGATGATGCACAAAAAAGCACGTGAATGGATTTTTTTTTACTGACAAGCGAAAGCAATTAGAGAAGGATGAAATATTTATTTACAATTAGTAATGTAACACACGTAGATTTATAATTTTTACATTTCTTCAGATTGCATAACGCTTTTCTTTCACTTTCCGAATGGAGAAGTAAGTCTAAAAAAAAAAGAAGAAAAAGAAAAAGATTGCAGGTAAAGTTGCACCTGCAGAGATGCAGTTTTTACCGAGTGAATTTTAGAAATTTCCTTTCAAGACAGATCGGTGTGCATACGGGAACTTATTGTATGTATGTTGTGTCGAGCGCAAAGAAATTTTCTGGAACTGCGAGTATTTTTTTAAGATTACCGTTTAAGACTTGAAATACGGCTATATATTGTTATTTTTTTAGTTGCTTTCCCTGTGAAGAAGCAAAAGAAAACAGTATGAGATTGTTGTAAATATCGTGGCTCTGAATGAATGAAAAAAAGAAAGAAAGAAAGATAGATAGAAAGAAAGATAGAAAGATAGCAAGTGGTCGAAGAGTGAGGAATTTTGAGTTTTCGCTCGTGTGAATTTAAATGTAAGATTCGAGAAAAATGTTGGAATAATCTTTATTATTGTAATTTATTGTAAAAAGATAAAGGAAGTAGTAAGTGAAGAAGATTTTGATGAGACTGGTAATGTGAAAGTTGATTGAAAAGAAAAGAAAAAAAAAGGAAAAAAACATTAACTTGTTGTCTTTGAGAAATCAGTTAAATTGCTTAAATATCTTAAATATCGAAATTGACATCTGATTGACAAAGATAGGTAATTGTACAAACTAGCGTGTTGGAGCAGCAAGTTTTATTGGTGTATTATCTGTAAAAATGACATTTAGCACTTCATCGCCCGAATTTACGTGTTTTATTACTCGTTTTTTGTTTTTTCTTTATTTAAATAAAAACTTGAAACAACTGACAATGCTGTGAAGAAGGAAGAAAGGCGAAAAAATTTTGTATCGAGTTGGGAGGGGTTGGGGGGATGGGCGCCTTGAGAAAATAGTCAAAACCATGGAAGGTGGACAGCCGAGTATTTTACAGCGAAAGAAAAGAAACGAAACGATTTTGCGTAACAATGTCGTGAACTGTTTAAAGTCTTATCGTCCACCTTCAACAGTCACAAAACATAATAATAATCTATCTTATATGCCACCCGCATCAAGAATGATCGTGTGATAATTCAAGTGATTTGACTTGGCCCTTCTGAGGAAACTGGATAAAATAACGAACCGAAAAACAAATGTTAAACTTCACTTCGGCTCGGATCTTTTGTGACAAAAAATTGCCTGAGTGATGGATTAGAAATGCATTTGAGATTGAAAATCCAGGAGGCCAATAATGGTGCTTCTGGGTCCCTTAATTTGGTTAAGTGAAGCGGTTTAAGCTTAACCTCGTTATGTGGATTATATTCGATTTATCTCGCTCTGGTATTACTATTTTTAGTCTTAGATTCTGTAAAAATTTTGGCAAATTTCAAATTATTCTATCTTGAACTCGTGGCAGTGGATTGTTCTCATGGTGAAGAGTTGAATGTGATTTTTAATGTTGGAGGAGGGTCGTATGTGATGTGATTTCTTTTATATCGTAACGAATATTAATGAATACTAAGAAATGTTATAGTTTCATATAATAAGTGATATGTTATTTGTCATTTATTTTATCCCTTAATAAATGATGTTATACAAAAATTAGACTGGTTCTTATTTCACGTTTCCCGAGAATTTATTTTGAATTTGTAAATTGTTCATTTTTAAATTGTAAATGATTAATTTTCATTTCAATTAGTAATGTTAACCTTTTTTTTCTCACGCAATTCTTAAATTAAAATATAAAATGAATGTTTATACAAAATTTTTGTATTTCATAGGAGCAACAAATAATTGTTCCTATGAATTAAAGTTAAATGACTTTGTTTAAAATAACTAAGTAATAATATGAGTTTTAGACGAAGAAGACACAAAACGAAGAATTGTAATTGTGATTGTACTTCTTCGAAGATTGTTAATCCTCTTTTAAAAACACAGGCATAACCTAAGCCTGTTCACGCATTTGTTGCCTACTTTGAAACGCAATAATTTGTTATTATAAGTGTTATTATAAGTAAATCTCTGTTAAAATATGACTAATTAAAATAACCGAATTCCGGTAAAAGTGGCAACATAATCTTAAACTGTTTCAAAATTTTTAATTTTTGAATTCTATCTTTATATTTCTTCTGAAAACCTACAATTGTACAAAAAAATTTTTAATGAATTAAATTTTTCACGAAAAACGCTAATATAATCCACATTTGTTAAAATATTCTAAATCCTTGTTCAACCTAAAATCGTTAACATATGACGAATCTTCTTTGAAATCTAACGATTTTTTTATACAAATATTTCACTTTCCGACCAAAAACGCTAAAATAAACTAAGTTTGTTACAAAATATTGAATACTTATGGATTATGTGGATTATTATTGCATTAAAAATACCAAGAATTTTCAAAAAACAAAAATAATAATTAGTTGTTTTTTAATAACAGATTTCCCGTAAAATTGCAAGTTTTGTTTGAACTATAACGATTTTTGGTTAAAAACCGTTTACAAAACCGAAAATCGCAAATTGTTTAATAGATTTTAATCTTTAAAATATGATAATTATTTTTCTTAAATATCCCTTTCGCATACAAAAATTATAATAACAATAAAAATAAATATCTATAACAAAACCGAAAAACTTAAATCCTTGAAAAATAAGGAATTTTGGAAGTATTTGATCTTAAAAATTACGTTTTAAAGATTTAAAATAGGAATTTATTTAATGTTCAAATTGTGTAATTAAAAATCCTTTAAAATTTTCAACTATCTAACACGTAAAAGTTACAAAATTTTTAATTTTAATGCTTAAATTTAAAAGACTTTCAATTTAAAGTTCGACAATTTTGAAAAATAACAATTCAAAATACTTTTATAGTATTGAATGAAAATTCTTCAATATTTAATATTTGTAATTTAATTAAGACTCTTATTATAAATTAATGTAAATATTCAAAAATGCGATTTTATGTGCTTTTTTTAAAAACAATTCCGTTACAAATATTTAAAAATTTCAAATGTAAAGCAACGAATTTTGAAATGTATTCTTCAATTTTTCGAACTGAATTGGTTCAAAATTTATCATTTTTAGTTCAAAATTCAACAATTCGGATAAAAACTTATGTATACTTTGTTGTAAATGAATTTTTGCAACTTTATTTCATTTTTTTGCAAAAATATTTCGTTGAAAAAATATTTTCTTGAGAATTAAATTTTTTATTCGCTTAATATTCGCTTTTTATTCACTTGAAACTTGGAGCCTTTTTACATATTTTTTTCTGAACCTCTGACATTTTTTGAACTTTCGAACTTTTTTTTATACATAAAATATCGGCCTCAAACTTTGAGAAGTGCAGGCGCAGATAGAAAAATACGTTAAAGCACAAATTTTAGTAATAAAAGATGAAAAAAAAAAGATTTCTCATAAATCTCGTCGGTATCAGCCGGTAACGGTTTCTTCATGTGCACGAAAATTCGGACCTGGCGGCCACTAGACGAGGCTCTAAGAGTTGACTCGTCCCCTTCACATGCGTTGCGTGCCGGATAAGGTTTAGTTGAAATATTTTTTTTTTACATCTTTTATTATTAAATTTTGTACTTTAACGTAGTTTTCTATCGGCTCTTGCATTTCTGAAAGTTTGAGGCTGATATCTTATGCATAAAAAAAGTTCGAACGTGAAAAAAATGTCGAGGTTCAGAAAAAGATTAATTTGTTCGGAAATAATTTTCAGTGAAATTCCGACTCAAATGCAGTATAAAAGTAGTTTATGGTTTTTCTTGTACATTTTCCAAAGTTTTAGTCCGATATTTTATTTACGAAAAAAGTCCTCAAGTTTAAGGTGAATTCAGTAAATTGAAAATAGTGAGGTTGGTAATGTAGGTCTTTGAACATGTCAAATGCCCTTAAAAATAGATGTTTATGAAATTGTTGTTGTGAGTTTTTGGCTTTAGAGTCAAGTGATTGATTATATTTTTTATTTGAAATACTCATTCTTTTGTTGTAAATGAAACTTTTTGTCAACTGTTTTTTAAGAATTCGCGATTTTCGCAAAATTGACTAAAAAATCTTTTCGAGTTGAAAAATCCAGTCATTTATTGAAAATTTATCTTTTTGGTTTGAAAACTCATCTGATTTGGCAGAAGTTTGATACTGTTTTTCTTGAAAACGCAACAGTTTGGTTTAAAATTAATCTTGTTTTGATGTAGGATGCAACAGTTTTTTTACGAGCTTTTCTTTCTTGGTTGAATTTAACTGTTCTTGATGTAACATTAAAATCATGCAAGGTTCTAATATCAACTATTATATATTTCGTTTAGAATTATTCTATTATGATTACAAATTATAACTGTTTTGTTTAACATTTGTTTTCATTGATAGAAAAATCATACTTTCGTAATGAAAATTCAACTATCTTAAAAAAATTATTTCATTTGTCCTGAAAATTCAACTGTTGGTTAGAAATGATTATTAAATAATAATTAAAAAAAAATAATTAAAATTTAATTTTTTTGCTTAAAGATTTCACCAAATTGTTGTAAATTTATCTTTGTAGATTGAAAATTCAACTATTTTAATGAGCATTCGTCTCTTTTTCTAGAAAATTGAAATATTTGGTTGTTAGTGAAATTGTATGGTAGATAATCAATTTGACTGTTTTTTGAAATAAAAATATTTAATATAGAATTTAATTAATTTATTGCTAATTCAACTATTTTCTTAAAAAGTCGTTTTGTTCTCGAAATTAATCTTTTTTTTTTTTGCTAAAAACTAATCTTTTTTGGTAGAAAAGTTCTGGGTTAAATCCCTAGCGGCTGGAGTGAACGAAAGTGATACACTACAGAGTATCCTTATAGTATCCACATAGTATTCCTTCCGTATCATGCAACAAAAACTAAAAAAACAGTAAGATCAGTTTTTAACGTAGAATCCAAATTTCAACAATTTAAAAGTTGACCTTACTGTTTTTTTAGTTTTAGTTGCATGATACGGAAGGGATACTATGTGGATACCATGAGAATACTCTGTAGGTGTGGAGTATCCTTTCCGTTCATTGGGTCCGCCAGAAAAAATTTAACTGTTTTCCAGAAAATTCGTTTTTTTGGGTTGGAGAATCAACTTTTGGATTAAAAATGCAAGTGTTTGTGATTCAAATTAATTCTTTTCTGTTTGAAAATTTCACTATTTGATAGAAAATTCGTGTTTGGAGGTTGAAAATTCCTTTATTTGGTTAAAACTTCGCCTCTTTTGCTTGACAGTTTAACTATTTAGTTGTCAATGTAACTGTTTGGTCTAAATAAAAATTTTTTCGTTCTTGAAAATTCAACTATTTAGTTGAAAAATGATTCGACTTTTTAGCTTGGAAACTCAACATTCTCGCTGAAAATTGGTCTCTTTTTTCAGTAACTTTGTATCTCTAAAACTCTCAATATTTTCTACATCTTTCTTATCATTTTAAATCCTGCAAAATTCTAAAATCCATCGTAAGCATAGAGAATTTATTTAAAAAAATTAATTTGGCGATCTTTATGCACAAGAAATACAATAGTTTTTGTACACCTTTTTTGTGGTGACTGATTAAGTCTGTCTATTTTTGAAGTGGATATTTCAAAAATAGTTGAAATTTCAACGATTTCCTAAATATTCAATAACGAAAAGTTGAAAACAATTGCAATATTATTTTTGGTAGTAAAATAATTTTTGTAGAATATATATATTATTCGGATTTTCTTACCGATTTTAAACAGAATTTTGAGAGCAATCAAGTCTTTAAAGAGAAATTTTGTTAGCTCTGGCATAATTAAAATTAAGAGAACTTGATCAGCCATAATAGGGTAGAGAATATTGAAATAATATACGTAGATTTAGATTGATAAGAGGGTAGAAAAGATTGATTGAAAAATATAGAACTGGACAGATGTATGGCACGATGAGATAGAAAAGAGATTAAAAAAGATAGACGTGAACAACTTTTAAATTTTTGAAATTTGGATTCTACGTTAAAATTTCCATTAAAAACTTTTTCAATTTCAGCAATACTTTTTCTTGTAGCGTTATAAACATTAAAAAATAAAATACCTTTCATTTACATGGGCCGAATGCGGCTTCAAGTGCATCTTCTTTACTAGCAGTTAATGAGTATTCTGTCGGTAATTTTAAGAATTTTGTCTGGACGCTAGCGCCACGCAGTGGAAACCTCAGACAAGAACGCTGCGATGCAAGTGAGAGCAGTCAAGCAGTGTCCTTGAGGTTGCGAGACGAGATTTTTACAATCTACAGTACTTGCTTCTTTTGTATGTTAATTTAATTATTACATATATTTATTTCATTTATTTGCCAATTTTAAATGTTATTTTTAAGCTTCGCGCGCAACATACTACTTGAGATATTATGGATGCGCTTGAAGTCACCTTCAGCAGAAGTTACTGAAATTTAAAAATTGTAATGCTGCAAAAAAAGGATTGCGATTACTCCGTGAGTGTCTAATGGAAATTTTAACGTAGAGTCCGAATTTCAACAATTTAAAAGTTGATCTTGCTGTTATCCCTGTCGGCGGGATGGCGGAATTTAGAGTAGGAACCTGGAATATACCAAGGATGTCCACATTGATCATGGAAGTAAACAATACAGAATAAAACAATTTTCTTCTTTCTTTTCGCCGACATACCAAATATTCTATTGATTACAAATATTACAATAGTTCAAAAAAAAATTGTCGCTAATCTCACTTGCACATTGCACAACATACATACACAAAATAACATCCAACATCAAAATTCGTACTCTTATTAATGATCTTTACTTCTGAAGCCTTCATCCTCAGAACTAGGTCAACATGATTTCTATGCATTCTTTGTGTTGGGGATATTTACAAATATTAATTTTTCGGAGATTATCTGAATTCAAGTGATATTATGAAATTAGTAGTATAGCTATAGCAATGTGACGCCTCTTGCTGACTGAGCAAGTTTCTTTTCCAGGTTGAGTCTACAGTGGCGCCATTTATTAAGAGATATCAAATGACATATTGACTGGTATTCCTGTTTTAACGACTGATATATGGCGCCATCTATTGGGAGAAATATCAACTAACACTTTTTCAGAGATTCATGTGTACCGATCAAAGTTATCTTCTATCTTCTAATCATCTTCTATCTGCTCTTCATTTTTCTCCTTGGAGATAGATAAGGAAGAGCTCTTCCTCGTATATCTCCTGCTTCTCATTTATATCCCCCTCTTCCTTGTCCTTCTTCTCATGTTGGTCCACATTTTCCTAGTTTTTTTATTGTTTTCAATACTTAGTTGATATTTCTACCAATATATGGCGCCACACATCGGCCGGTTAAATAGGAACATCAGTAAATATGGTAGTTGATACCTCACGCAATAGATTTAGATTTAACAGGGAATAGAACCTTGCTCGGTCGATAAGTTGCGTGACACTATAATAGCTGTACTACTGAAATTAAATCTATTGAGCATAATCTATAATTGATATTCAGAAACAAAATAAACAATTTTAACGGTCGATATAATATGTAATTTAAACATAATCATTATATATTTCAGCCAGCAATGGGCACAATCATTTAAAAATATTGCAAGTTGCAAGGAAAATAATTGTAAAGCTGTAAGGAAAGCATAAGTACATTAATCGCATCTGCGATTTAAATTCGACGCACTATAAATATCTTTATTATGTAATAAATTGCTAATTTAATAAATAATTACATATTCGAGCACCTGGTAACTGTTACGCTTTTAAAGCACTATAATTACGTATAGTGTTGAAATCAATTGCACTTGGCCCACAACTGGTTTTTAGTTTGCTTTTTATGTAAAGGACGGATCCAAATCGCGATGAACTCTAACTTGACTTGAACGAATCATCGATCTTTAATGACATACTAAACATGACAAACTTCTGGTTTTAAATCCAAAAATTATTTTTACATACATATATATTTGCAGTATGCTATTTTTCTTGCGAAAAATAATTTACGTACTGCATGTAGCGCATTATCGAACGAAGGGAATTTTTTATCCTAATTTCCATCGTAGTCATGTTGATGATGACGCATATGTATATGTGGTGACAATTCGACCGGAACTCCTAAGCTGCTTGTCTGAAAAAATTTGTTATTAGTGTCTTTTAATTAAACTAGAAACAAACACGCGTGTTAAGCGCGCGATTATGTATTTTTTTATCCAAAACAATTTTGCAATTATATAATATTTCGTTTTTATTAAAGTTACATTTTTTATTAAAGGTGTTGAAAATCGTAAGTTTAATTTTTGAAGTAAAACGATTTTTCTTTAAAATAACCTATTTTACGGTAAAAGAAGCTTACATACCTGGATAAAATATTCTTTTAAGCCTAATGTTTTTGTTAAAAATCATGTTTTTTTGAAGATTCATCATTTTAGTTAAAAAAGTCTAATTATTTTGTTAAAAATTGATCTTCTTTAACTGGAAATTTTACTACTTAGGTAAAAGCTTTATAAAATATATATTTTTTTGGTTGGAGGTTAATCTCTCCTGTTGAAGATCTAACTAATTTATTGCAAATTTATTTTGTTTCTGGTTTAAAAGATAAACATTTTTTAAATAAAATTTTAACTTTTCTATCTTTAATTGAAAACTGATCATTAGCTGAAAATACCTTTTTTGCCGGAAAACTAATTTTCTTGGTTAGTAATTTTCTTCGTTTTTAGTTCATAATGCAACTGTTTCGTTTAAAATTAACCTTTTTGTTTGAAATAAAAATTGTTAGGTTGAAAATTCGTTTTTTTTTTTGGTTGAATTAAACTGTTTTTTTTTTATATAAAATTGAAAACTTTTTTGGTAGAAGTATCAACTGTTATATGTTTCGTAGAAAATTCATCTTTATAGGAGGAAATTACCATTATCTGGATAAAAGTTGAAGTACTTTGCTAAAAAATAATTTTGTTGTTGTTGAGGATTAATCTTTTTTGGTTGAAATATTTACTATTTTGTTAAAAATCTTGGTAGAAAACTAATGTTCTTCATTTGCAATTTCCTCTTTTTTGTTTTGAAATGCAACTATTTGGTTAAGAACGAATTTTTTGTTGAAAATTAAAATTGCTGGGTTGAAAATTCAAATTTTTTTTACGAAAATCCGTCTTGCTTAAAAGTTCCATAATTTGGTTGAAATTGTATTCTTTCTTAACATAATTATCTTTCTTTGTTGAAAATTTTCTCTTTCGTTTGAGAATTCATCTATTTTGGTTAAAAGTGCAACTGTTTAGTTAAAAAATTATCTATTTCGGTTGAGGATTTAACTGCTGTGTTGTAAATTCATATTGTTGTTGCTTAATTTAACTAATTTTTATTTAAAATAAAAATATTTTCTATTTCAAGTATCAATTATTACATTTATCATTTTTTCGTCTTTCATTGTTGGAATTTCCACTACCTGGTTTTAGTTGAAAATTCTCCTTTTTTGGTATAAAATTAATATTCTTGATAAAAAATTTGTCTGTTTGGTTTTAAGTATCATCTCTGTTGGTAGAAATTTCATGCTTTTTCGTTGAAATATCATATATTAGATTTTTGTTAGAAATTGCTCTTTTTAAGTTGAAAATTCAGCTCTTTGGTTAAAAATTTAACTACAGTCAAACCTGGATTTAGTGATCCTCCATTTAATGTTTCCGAGAATTATTATTCCGAGGATGGGTGAGTGGAGCTGCGGGGTATTTGCGGTGCTCACTCAAGCGTGACAAGCCAGGAGCGTTGCGGTAAGGCCCTGTGCCCTAAGTGCCTACCTCTGTAACTGCGTCACGACGTTTCGCCAGTTCACCCTAAGCGGGAGGTACACGCGAATAATCAAGATGGCGAGCTCATTTTAAGTAATAGTGGGTCTGAGTGGGTCTCCGATGCCTACTGAAGCCGATCGGAATGATCGGATTATTACGTACGATCAGATACTTTTAAAAGCGCTATCTGGCACGGGAATATATATCGCGAATTAGTATCGCGAAGTTCTTGAAGCTATAATGTTCATGAACAAGAGCAGTGAATAGCAATTCATTTTAATCAAAAATGTTATGGTACAGTTTAAAATTAATTATTTAATATTACACTTCTTGTTAATATTTAATTGAAATGCACATTCTTTTCAGAAACGGTGGCGTTTTCGTAGCGAGCCAATAGGCTCTACGATTTGACAAAGAAAACAAAGAAGAAGAAGCAGTATTGGATAGACAGAGATAGAGAGAGTATGATCATTTCGAAACAAAGATCTGTCATTGGAACACAATCGGATCGTCTCTGTCTACCTCACATGTTAGAAAGAGAGGTCCGAACGATGGCAGACTTCGAAGTCCCAACGTCCAACAGCCAAGTGTTGACGTGAGAATAGTAGAAACTGTGTTCTACTATTTGTCTACTAACTGTGTTCTACTATTTTTTTTAATTCTAATATTTGTAAAAGTAAGTGATTTTCTATTAAATAACTTGTCCGTATGTCTGGTCATGAAACTGCGTCGCATGCATAGGTTGATTACGCAGTAGGGCGTTCTCTCCACTTGAAGTTTTAAGGTGCAGTGTTTTGATAAAAATAGTAATGTGTTTTTGGACACTGCTGTCTTCAAATGGTTCGAGCAGGTGAAGGACAGATGTGATTCAGTATCTGGACCGATTATTCAAGAGGAAGCTCATTTTTTTAAACGAGATGCTCAACGGCCCGCAAACGATTTAAGTACATAAGCAGGAAAAACACATTCATTTGAACGTGGGACAGAACATTTTCTGTCCCGTTTCCGTTAAATATTTACCTTACCCTTACCTCCGTATTAGAAAAACAATATTCAAAATATTTTGTACCATGCAGTAAAATCCACCGAAAACGATTCATACGCCCCTGACTATTTACGTTCTGAGAGCCTGAATTTAATGTTATCGTACGTTTAAAATTGGCATTAAGTCCAGGGTTGACTATATTTTCTTTAAAATTTAATTATTTTGCTGAAAAATCAACACTGTGATTACAAATTTTAATATTTTGTTGAAAAATTGTTTAGGTTTTAAAAATTAAACTTTTGGTGTTTAAAATTCAATTGGATACTAAAAAATTCGTCTTTTGGCTTAAAAATGTAACTATATTATTGAAAACAGAAGGCTTATTGGTTTCTTGATAACGTTCATTTTATATCACAGTTAAGCTTACCGCAAAAATGACTGTAGACAAAATAAATTTTGTGTTACGATCAAAATGCATTCTGAATTTTTTAATTAGAAAATTAGTTCCAAGGCTACTGCAAGCCATGCCCGAAACTGGTATTAAATCCAAGTTCAAGTGTATATCTATATTGTGTAGTCTATATTGCTCTGAGGGCTGTGCTACTTACTTGTGTAGAATTGAAACCGACCCAAAATATTGTGTACTCACTTGAGTTCGCAGCCCATTTATGGGAGTTTGTGTGGGATTGTCTGAGGGATGATAACTTATGACATGAGTTGAACATTTTTCGCAAGCTCGTCTTCTGCGAGATGGTGCCCGACATCGCAGAGCTCGACATAATTCACGTGCCATTTCCGCGCAAAGTGATTCTTGTTGATGGCTTTGCGGTTGCTGTTGTACATTTTGAGGTAGACCTTGTAGAGATCCAGAGCACGTAGGAGGCGGTACTGGCGACTGTTGCTGTGATAACCAAATTAAAAATATATGTCCACCTTTTTTTATGAACAATAGGCAGAGAAAATGGCTTTTAGTATTCATCAAGTAAAACCTACACAGATAACAGATCATGCACCCCTCCTCATTATGTTGCTTGCAGTTTAATTTTTAAATTTGCACGTTATTTGAATAAACTTTTTACTTTTATAATTCATTAAGAGTCGTCTGGAAAAGAAATTTAATATTTATAATCATCCACAGGTCGTATTTCTTAACCGATTTAAAAGTTATTTTTAGAAATTCTCAGCATGACCTTTTTAGGAGAATGGCGGTTTGCATTTTTTTAAATCTTTTTCACAGAGAAAAAATATATAAACAAATAATGCGACGAAATTGGCTATTTCAGGTTTGTGCATTTTTACCTGACGAAAAAATATAGAAAGAAACTCACTATTAGCTGGGATTTATGCATCTGCAAACGTACAATAGAAATAATTATAATGCAATTTAATTTAAAAATTACAAACAACTTTTATAAATTAATTCTTAATAAATGAGTTCTCTCATAGTTTCATTGCTTTTTCTAAATAAAAGTGATTCAGAATTGTTTTGAAAGGCATTTATGTACTTCGAGCTTAATAAAAAATAAATAATATAGATGGTTAATAACAATAACGACCTTTCTTATGATGATTAACCAACGAAATTAATTTAAAAAAATAATTTCTGCGATTGTTATAAACACTTTTTAAAACAAAAATTAAAGTTTATCTTTTCTACATGCAGAAGAGATGTTTTTCACTGAAATTATACCATAATAAACTAACAAAGGTGAAAAAACTAACTGCCGTTAGATTGTGGAAAAAAGTAATTTTTTCTTAAATAATTTTTTTGTCAAGCCTAATTATGATATTGAGCCTACTAAATTGATTCGCAATTGATATATCTGATTGTTATCAATAATTTTGTAGACAAAAACTATATGCTTTTCATTTTAAAATAGGATGAAGACTAGCCAAGAGCAGTGGTAATTGATACTTATGATAAAGTATTATTATAATAAAACGTTAAATAAATGAATTAAGATTCAGCACTTGAGTCAATCTTGGATTCGAATTTTTCTATTAATTCTTCGGGTTCTTGATAACGTTCGTTTTATATCAGAGAAGCTTACCACAAAAATGATTGAAGGCAAAATAAATTAATAAAAATTAATAATAATAAAAATTAAATAAATAAAAAAAGTAATTCTGAAATTTTTCATTAGAAATTGTTATTCACAATTATTTAGCGGCTCATATCCATTTTTTGAATCACTGTTAGTTTATTGTCATATAATTTCAATGAAAAAAACCTCTTTTGAAAAATGGCAATTACATGGTTAAACCATAGCCCTCTTCAATTATTTCTTCATATAAAAAAAACTTATTTTTTAATATATAATTTGTTTTCTAAATACCAATTATTTTTAAAAAAATTCCTAATGTAATGACGCAAAGAATCAGAAATCATACATTTCGATGGCACTATTTGCCTAAAAATAAAACTAACAAAAATATTTATTAACGAAATTAAAATATGACAAAAGTAAAAATTAATGCAACTAGAAAAATTCAGTAATTTCAAATTTCTTAAATTTTAAAACAAAAATGTTTAAAATCATAATATTTTAATTTTACAAAATTATTAATAAATTTCCAAAAGTTCTAATTACAAAGATTAAAATTTCTACAAACAAATTTTATGTAATTTTTTTACCAATTACAAAAATATTTTATTTTATATCCCACATAATGAAGATTCAAAAGAGGATTCATATTGAAAAGAGCTTCTTAAAGCTTTAAAATATGTGCGTATACATGTAGAATAAAAAAAAATTTCTAAACATTTTTTTTTATTACCTAATGCTTTTCGCCTAAATCACCTTTTTCAAGCATAAACTGTTAACGAAATTTAAAATTGTTAAAAAATGGTTATTTTTCTTTAAAAAGTTGTGAATCTTCCCTAAAATATACATTTTTTTCATTAAAAAAAAACAATTTCTGACGAAAAGCACTGACATGAAATGACATAATTTTAATAATTTTTATTTGAAAATTACAATTTTCGATGGGAAATCCCATCGGTATCTAAAAGTTTTAAGAAGTTATTTATCTTCTTTGAAATATAATGATTTTTGAATGTGTTTTTTGCAAAAGATAGTAAATAAAGTTTGTTAAGGCCTATACCGCTTTTTTTGATGTTAAAAAATTTTTATTATAAAAAATTTTCCGACATGGTTCAACCTTTATT
Source organism: Druon quercuslanigerum (assembly GCA_010014905.2). Lineage (NCBI taxonomy): Eukaryota > Metazoa > Arthropoda > Insecta > Hymenoptera > Cynipidae > Druon > Druon quercuslanigerum. The sequence goes on along the minus strand of JAAAKG020000008.1, from coordinate 7,000,643 downwards.
TCAGGTTCTTTTCAAGGCATACTTATGGAGATAAAAGAATAATCGCTAAAGACTACGTTAAAATTTTAATTAATTTTTTCATACTAATTTTTATTTTTTGGTGTAATTTTTGGATAAAACTGTTAAAGAAACTGAAAAGAACCTGAAATACGGTTTGAACCATGTCAGCAAATTTTGTACAATAAAAAATTTTTTAACACCAGAAAAAATTCCTAATCTATATTAATAGGTAAATAGATATAATCTTCTTTAATATGGTTAAGGGTTTATGAATATAAAATCCCTTTGTAATTTGTAAAAAATTTGGTCAAACTGTTATGTAGAATTACAATTTCTTATTTTGAAATTGCGATTTGCAACATTCTCGAAAATTTAGAAAAATCAAACTGAAAACAGCTGCTTATAGTCATATTCATGCGAATATTTTTAAATTGTTTAAATGGTTCTTGTATTCTTCGTTTTGGAAACTTTAAAACTGCTTATCAATTTAACTGACTTTTCTAGAAACTATAACATTAAAATAATGTAAAAAACTTTTTTATTTTAAAAGTTTTATGTATAATATTTTTTCATTTTTAACATTTAAACAATTTCAACTTTCAAATTTGTAACCGAATATAATATTTTTTTAAAGATTGTAATTTTTAACTTTTAACTCACATTGACTAATTTCGAAGTTTATTCTCAACGGAAAATGTAATACATAGATGATATTTCAAACAAAAAATATTTTTATTTAAAATAAAAACAGTTGAATTCATCCTATCAAGAACAAATTTTCAAAAAAAAAACAGAGGAATCCTAAGCAAACAAGAAAAACATTTTTACCCGTTGCATTTTCAAACAAAAAGATGAATTTTGATCAAAAAGAGACAAATTTTCTACAAAAAGTTAAATTGTTTAACACGAAAATATGAATTTTCAATGAAGTAGATTCATTTCCAACAGACACAAAATACTAGAAATCTTAAAAAAAAACAGAATAACTTTTAAATCAAAAAGACGAATTTTTAACTAAATATTTCAATTGTTAACCAAAACAGATTTTTCAGCCATGCAAGAAAAAAAGTCATTCAAATGATAAATTTAGCTGATAAATAATTTTTATTACAAAAAAAAGTATAATTTTCATTTTTCCTGATTTTTCGAAATTTTAAGAAACATTAAAGTCAGTTTAAAAGATATTTAGGACACAAAATATTACTAAAATTAAAACAAAATTAAACAAAATGCACTTCAATATTCTAGGTTCAATATTCTTTTCTTTGAAAATTAATTTAAAAAAATTAAAAGCCATGAAGAATTTCCCCAGGATTTCAAGAAAAGTTTTTTACTTTATTGAAGCCTTTCAAACTTCTTAAAAATCTTCGACGTTTTGTTCAAGATCTAAAACATTTACAATTTGTTAAAAATTTTTGGAAATCTTTTCAAATTTCAAATTATGTTTTTATCATTTCTAAAACTTCTAAACCTTCTAAATATATTTTAAAATTATTCGAATTTTGCAAAAAATTTTGAAAAATTTTGAAAAATTAAAAAAGTTGCCACACATCTTCCAGATTCTGTTATTTCAATTTTGAAAATCTCTTAAAATATTTTTAAATTCTTTTAAATATTCTCATGAATATTAATTTTTAAAAAATATAAAAAATCAGTTTAAATTTTCCCATTAATTTTAAGAAAACGTTGTTGTTAACCGTAATAACTTTAAGAACTTTTAACAATCTTTATTATTGATAGAATTATTTTTTGAACCTATCATTTAGATAACCTCACATTTCTCATAAGCCCGATGTTTGCATGCATTTAATTTTAAACAGCATACAAAAAATAACAGCATCCTCCAATCATGAACGGGGGTATCCATAGAACAATAGTTTCGAGATATTAATCGAAAATGGTGACATGCACTTTTTATTAATTGGACAACTAGCAAAAGTACGCTACGCGCGCGCAAGCATTATTTTAGAAATTTCAAAAAGATATTTAATTTTGTGGATCAAGAATAAGAATTTTGAGAAATAAAATATGTCTTTACACTAATAGGTTTAATTTTTTGTTCCTTATAGCCCTATCCGGAAAATGTCAGGGAATGTTTTTGAGAGCATAATCCATTTTATCATAAAATATAAATATAAAAAAAACAATGATGCTTTTTTCGTAAAAGTAGCTTTTCCCCATTGAAATTAATTGTTTTAACTTAAAATTTTACTGTTATATTATTGGTTAAAAACGGATCTTTTTTTATTGAAAATGTATATGTTTTGTTAAAAAATCGTTCTTCTTCATAGAAAATTAATCTTCTTTGTTGGAAATTCACCTTTTTGTTATAAAATTCAACAATTTTTTAGCCATTTTTTTCTCTGTCGGCTGAAAAATCTTCATTAGTTAAAAACTTATCTCATGCTGAAAAGTCGTCTTTTTGGTTGAATTCAACTGTTTTTGATAAAAAATTAAAACATTTTTTTATTAAAATATATCTTACTATATTTTTCATTCAGAATTCATCTTTCTTGGAATAAAAATGTAATTACTTTGTTCAAAGTCTTTTGATAAAAATTAATTTTGCTGTTGAAGATTCATCATTTTAATTTAAAATTCATTAATTCGGTTGAAAAATGAAAAATTTTGTTGAAATTTCGTTTCTTTTTTTGGTATATAATTCAGACTCAGTATTTTATAAGTGGAAATCAAAATTTATCTCCTTTTTTGATAAAAACTTTAAATTGGCTGTTAAAAATTTTTTTTCTTAAATTTGTTTAACTTTTGGTTGAAAATCTAACTATTTCAGTTAAAGTTTCACTATTTTAGTTGAAAATTCATAACTTTGAGTAAATATGTAACTATATCTTTCTAAATTATTTTTGTTGTTGAAAATTTAGCTTCATTAGTTGAAAATCCGTGTATTTTGATGAAAAATCATCTTTTCTGGTATGAGTTAAACTTCATGGTTAAAAATTTGTCTTTTTAACCTTAAAATGCAACTATATCAATGAAATATTCCATAATTTTAATTAAAAATGCGTCTTTTTGACTGAACTTTAAATTTTTGAATTGAAAATTTAAGTATTCAATTTGGGTATGAAAATCCACCTGTTTTAGTTGTAAATTAACGCATTTCGATGAAAATTCGCCATTTTTGGTAGAAGATCTACTTAAATGAAAATTTATCTTTTTGTTTGAAAATTCAACTATTTTAGTCAAAGATTCTCCACTTTAGTTACAAATTTATAATTTTAGCTACAAATTAATCAGTTGTGCTGAAAAAAATTTTTACTGACAATTTAACTATTCCATTTTTGGTTGAACATTTATCTTTTTGAGTTCAAAGTACAACTATTTGATTGAAAATTTATATTTTTTAGTAGAAAATTCATGTCCTTCATTGAAAACCTGACTTTTTGGTAGAAAATTAATCTTTTTGGTTAAAATATCACTTTTTGGTAGAAAATTTAAGTATTCCAGTTAAATATTCATCAATTTATTTTAAAATTCATCTTTTTGGTTATAAATTAAAACCACTTTGATGAAACCCAGGTAACAAAGTTATATATGATTTATACATAGTGGACGAAACACTAATATTTTTCATTTGTTTTACATAGGAATGTTCATAAATCAAATGACACTTTTTTTACCTGGAAAGTTAAACTTTTTCGTTAAAAGTCCACCACTTTGGTTAAAAGTAGAACTATTTTGTTGGAAATTCGTTTGACTTGTGGTTAAAAAATTCATATTATTAGTTGAAAATTCAAATATTTCAGTTAAATATTCATCATTTTAGTTGAAAATTCTTTTTTTATTTTAATAAAAGTTCCAGTCCTTTGTTAAAAGTTCATATTTTTGGTTTAAAGTTCATGCCTATTTCAGTTGAAGAATTATTCATTCTGAAAATCTTGAAATAATTCATCCAGTAATCTGAATTTTCTCTTAAACACTAAAAAAAGTTTAAAACCTATTTATTTTAAAAGTTTCAAGGAAACTTAGCACGTTAGACCTAGATATTTTAATTAAAATAGTGGGGAAAGTTTTTTTGTAGATATCTGCTTAATTATAACTAAGAAGAATCTCTATAGCTTCTCAAAATTATCATCAAACATTTTTCAGCCGAAACTTTCTACTTTTAAAAAATCTAAAAATTGAAAACATTTCATTGTATAGTGTGTAAGCATTATAGGTTACACTGCCGTCAGAAATTATGAGATCGATTGACGCAAGCACTATTAAAAATCACTTCTGGCTTTGAACAACGATAACTCAGCGAAAAAAGATGACGGGGCATTTTTAAAAAAACAGTTAGAAAGCCTATGAAATTCCACGTCTAGTAATGTCAAACAGATTTTTTTCATCTGCGGAAGAGAATACAGCACGTGATAAGTTTAAAAAAAAAGTTTTAGATTTTTATAAATTTTTTACCTCGACTTCAACTTTTAGCAAGACCTAGGAAAATTTTTGCATAAATCTGACAATTACGCGACATAGAGCCTGAAATTTTATCTTTAATTTAAGCCAAAGAAATTTTAAAAAATCTCCATCGGTTCCCGAGATAAGATTAAAAATGTTCAATCGTATCTGAATTGAGTTTTAGTCGACGATCACGGTTCTCGACCGGTCTGCTACTTGCCTCCTTCGTTGAGAAAGGACCGAACCACCTCTGTGGTGCTTCATTGTGGCCTTATTTTGTAATTTTGATAATCAAAAAATTAAATAATAAGCGAGTTGTTTATCTAAGAAAAATGTTTTTGAAAAGGAAAATAATAAACTGCTTATTAGAAGTTGAAAATGTAATTTTCATTACACCTACGCACTGTTTTGTATTTAACTTATTTTGGAAATTCTATTATCATTCACTTTTAATATTTTTGAGTGTTTTTCATATAAATAATTTATTTAGAATTTATCTGCTTAATTCGTTTGAAAAATAGTTTACTTTCGTAACAATATAGCTACAATTTTTATAAATATTCCAGTTCGTAAAATAAATAAAAATTCCGGATTGAAATAATTGTAAATAATTAAAAAAAAACAATGAATAATTTAAAAAATTTACCATAATTTGAACTAAGAATTAATGATGAGCAGAATCAAAAGTATAAGAGAGCCCCAATCAAGCACCTCCTCTGTGCGTGGCCTATTCGGTCCTGCTTCAACGAAGGAGGCGAGCAGCAGACCGGCCGAGAACCGTGATCGTCGAATAAAACTCAACTCAGATATGATTAAATATTTTTAATCTTATCTCGGGAACCGATGGAGATTTTTTAAGTTTCTTTGGCTTAAATTAAAGATAAAATTTAAGGTTTAATGTCGTATAATTTTTAAATTTTTGCAACAATTTTCCTAGGTCATGCTAAAAGTTGAGGTCAAGGTACAAAATTTTAGAAAATCTAGAATTTTTTTAAAAAACTTATCAAGTGCTGTATTCTCTTCAGCAGATCAAAAAAAAATCTGTTTGGCATTACTAGTCGCTGAATTTCATAGGCTTTCCAACTTTTTTTTTTAATGTCCTGTCATCTTTTTTCGCTGAGTTATCGTGGTTCAAAGCCAGAAGTGATTTTTAATAGTGCTTGAGTCAATCGATTTCAGAATTTCCGACGGTAGTGTAGTTTGGATATTCAAACTTTAGTTTTTAATTTTTAAAGTTTATGTAAAGCTTTATCGTAGCTATGCATACTTAGATTCTATGTTAAGTTTATTGAACTGGCCAAATTAAAATTTGTATTTTAAATTATTGAAGACCTCAGTTGCATTGATTTTTAATATTTCAAATAGTATTTTTCGTAAACTTGAAGTTTGCACACTTTTCATTTTAAACTGGAAAAAGTAACGGAAGCTTCAGCCAATCATGATTGTTAGCAAAAAACAAAAAAGGCTTCTTTGATATTTTACCTACAAATGATTCACGAATAAAGTATTAATCCTACAATTAAAATCGTGATTTTAATTTAAATTCGGTCTTATTTTTTGTATTTACCCCCATTTCAATTTCCTGTCATCTACTCTTTGCACTCATTTATAATGAATTCACTCTCGAATATTATTTTGACGTGCCGTATAAATTAAATCTGGACAAGTTGAGAATTAAAACAAAATAGCATTTAATCTCAAGACACGATTTTTTAAAATATTAAAACCTGATTGAAAATCTAATATTTTTTCATTCGATTTAAGTTATGGCTTTTCTCAAGATCACACACAAATTAAAAAACTTTCTCACCTTTTTGCTTTTAAGCCAAGCATGTTTCATAAAGATGATCAAGAGGGGCTTCAATGCGTAATGAGTTCGTGCTAAAGTACATGCAAAGTATGAAAAGACGAGCAAAATTAAAGGTAATGACTAATTCTAAAAAATGTAAAGGAAATTATTAAAATATAAATACTGAAATCTCTTCTATATATAAGCAATTTTCTATTTTTAGCCGAATTTTACCTGTTCTGGTGGTGCGTTCTTTTTAGAATTGTAGCAAAATTCGAAGATTGCGATTAAAACGGCAAAAGCTAATCCGCAAAGAAGAACCACAAAAACTCCCCCTGAAAATAAAAAAAAAATTTATAACGATATTCCAATTTTAAAAAATTGAGGTTTAAAATTATTGAATTATTGTTTACCTATGTTATCAACTCCTAAAGCATTGGCTTTGCTTTCTTTTCCTTTATCATTTTTCATGCAAGTATCACCTTTACTTTTCCACCAGTGATTATAAAGAGCTTGAATTTCCCCTTTTTCTTGCAGTTCCAAAATAGCCAAGGATATTTTGTCCCGCCAAGGAGATCCTGAAAAATATTGATATTAAAAATTATGAGTATAAAAAATTAGTGCCAATTTTTTACATATTGGTTTGAATTTTATCTAATAGAGGAAACCTACAATGGATAATGAATAATTACAAATAATAATGTATGTACCAACTTATTTTAATTTAATCAATAGCTAAATAATAATTCACGGTTATTAATTAAATTGAAAATTAATTATATGACGTATATTTCCGCTGTCAATCAGTGATTATCCATTGTAAGTTGCATTATCCACTGTAAAAAGGTTTCACCTATATTTCTTTTTATTAAAAGAATGGCCGTCTCATTACTAGAATTTTTAATATAATATTTTTTAAAATACTTATTTTAATTGAAACAATGAAATGAAAATAAAGACAAATTTTTCAATAACCTATATAATATTGTTAAACTTAATTATAAAAAAAGATGTTAAAAATTTTTGTATTTAATTTTATATATGCTGTTGTGCACATTTTAAAGGTCTAGGATAGAGAGCGTCACTGAAAAATTTATTTAAAAAAGTAAGCTTGTGAATAGACTTACGAATATAAAAAATAAATATATGAATATAAAAAAAACTATAAATATTTATAGTTTCGCCAACTAAATACAAAATGTAACTGAAGTGGTAGATAAATAAAACTATTATTAATAAAATTAGAATATGTAAATAATTTATATAATTATACATTTTTCATTTTGGTACGAAAGTTTGGCAATTTTTAAAAAATAACGTAGGAAAAAAAATCAACGTGGGTTATAATTTAAAAAGGCAACTTTTTTTAATTTGAATATAATAAATTGAACATAATGAATTTTTGATGCTCTTCGCATGGGATGTTTGCTAGAGAGATTGATCAGCGACTTGGGTAGGAGCAGTATTGCAGAACAAACGCGTTATTGAGAAACAAGCCAGTTCTAGAACCAAATGAGTAACGCTCACCACAAAAGAAATTTGGTTTAATGACATAATATTATTAATAATAATAAGATATAAAAAATTCAAAAATGTTCAAGAATGTACATTTTTCGGTTTTATTAGCGTTTAGTATCAAAATTTTTTTTTATTCAAAAGAATTAGATTTCAAAGAAGATTCACAACTTTTTAACAAGTGTTTGTATTTTTTAAGTAAAAAGTAATTAGATTTAAGAAAAGTTTGAAATGATACTCGAAAATCTCGAGATATGATTTTTCAAAATTTGATAATCGGGAAAAATCATTTGTTTTCAATCGCTCACTGTAAAATAAGTTTTAAATAGAACAAATTATTCATGTACTAAAAATACGCATTTACCCACAAGCTTTGAAAAATAGTATAACATACTTCCTGTTGCTGTTTTTTTTTCATAACAATACAGTGCATTTTTATAAACAATTTTATTTTTTTCGAACTTAAAAAATCCCCCCCCCCCCCCTGGAAAAATTTAAGAATTGAGAAATTAAAACTCCAAGCTTTACTTAGAGTTTTAGCTTCAAGTGTAACTTCTTAGAGTTAGCTCGCTCTCTGTAACGAGCGCGACGGATTATAAAAATTCGTAACACTTGGAGTTTTCATTTCTCCATTCTCAAATTTTTCCTGCATATTTGAGAATCTTATACAAAAATGTTAAGGGGAAAAAACAGAAAAAAGATATTCCAAGTTAAAAATAAGTCAAAGTGTTTATGAAAATGCATTAAATTCTTATGAAAAAAACAACAGGAGGTATGTTATACTAGTTTGCAAAGTTTGTAGGTGAATGTGTATTTTCAGTACAAGAATAATTTTTTCTATTCAAAACTTCTTTTACAGTCAGCGATTGAAAACAAGTGCTTTTTCCCGAATTTCAAATTTTGAAAAATCATAACTCGAGATTTTTGAGTATCACATTGAAATAAAAATATACGTGTCGATTACTTTTTATAATATATAATAACAT
>JAAAKG020000008.1:6968858-6991849 GCA_010014905.2 Druon quercuslanigerum | reverse complement strand
AAAATAGCTCACGATATTGGATGTACTTTTCTAAACAGATATTTATAAACATAAATCAATTTATTTCAAAAAGCAAGAAATTCCTTTTTGTAGTTTCTTATGATTCTTTAAGATATATTTGGGTTTAGGAATATTCAAGTAAGATAAACTTAAGATAAAAATATAACAATCTTTTTAAAGAAAGGAATGCGTAAAATGTTCCAATTAATATAATAAGCCTGGCTTGATGAAAATTTATGAATGTCATAAACGTATTTTAAATTATATTTAGCGTAAATAATTCTCCTTATGCAACCTTAATATGTATAATAAGTAAATAGACTACTTCAGGAAACCCGCAAGAGTCATTAATTAGAAGTTTGGGTCCTTTAACGAGGAAATTGTTTCGCTTCATGTAGTACAACAACCTCATTATATTCTCCTGTACTTTCCCTTCGTCTGTACTTCATTATTAAATCTTGCCTGCAGAGAATAAAGGAACAACTATAGTTTCTACAAATTCGTCTATTCTACATTACTAGTTCACATCGTTATGTTCAGAAAAACATCCATCTCGTATTCGGATCCAACTCCTCCATCCTCTTTATGACAACTTCTACCGGTCCCTGAAATATGTTTAAAGAATAAAAAAAACTTTTACTTTAACAAAAACATAATTATTTGTATGGAAGAATAGATAAAGTTTGTCATAAACAATTAATATTTGATGCAAAAGATTCTTTTTGAGATCAAGGAAAATCCGATTTACTTTAGATTCAAAAGGAAATTTCATCTTTGTCGAGAGATAATTATTCGGCACAAGAGGACATTTCTCTGAGAACCTGCAATAAAAAAATATTTATTTAAGAAAACAACTTTTTCATTTTCACATTGAGAGCATTAATTAACGAATAGTAAGATTTGCGTGAGGCTGGGAGATGGAGACATTTGGGGAAGGCTTAAGAATATTTTGTTAGTCTCCTGGTACCAAAGGAAAAATCCTTTTTATTTTTCTCAACAGAATTCGATCATGAAATTTCATATGAAGGAAAATATTTTTGCTTTAATAGTATTGGAAATTGAACATGATTTATGGTATGACAATATAATGTTTAAAAGTAAAAAACATATTAAATCCATAAGATTTAAAAATAATTCGACTTAGTTCTTTTGTAGTTTTTGATAAACAATTCTTGGTCCCGACGTTGAGCAGTTCTATGCTCTTTTGCACTCGAATGGAGGCCGTCTTACTTTTACTATCATTTTAGAATTATCACTATTGATGATCTACTTGTAAAAGGGCTGCAATGAAAAATTGAATTTTGGAATGTTTCAAACGCTATCCACTAAATTTTTTCCTTTTAATGAAAAATCACAGCCATAAATTTTCTTTTATTCGAAAAAATGATGAGTGGTTCCGCTGTGTCGTTTTGGAACTAAAAAATACATTTTTAAATAAAAAATTTTTGTAACGACAATTTAGGAAAAAAATTCGTCCTCTTCTAGCAAATATTAATTATTCAATCAGTAATATACCTCAAATTCTGTGAAGCAACAAACAAAATTTTTAAGGATATTACCGGGCTCAGAATACAAAAATTTGTAATCTTTTTACAATTGATGCTCTTAAATGGACCCTCAACATTCTTTTCCAGGAATAATATGCACAGGATTCCTTTTACAAAATAAAAAAATATATTTTCTTCATAATGAATAAATTAATAATAATAATACCTGCACGGAGAAAAAATTGAAAGATATTAATTCACGGAAGGGCGTGATTTTAGAGCTACAGTTTTTACGTGATTTAAAGTAAGCCTGGAACTCTCAGGCGTATGCTTTAAGAGGAAGGGTTCCCAGATCTCAGTTCTCGTGCCAAAGCGTAATAAAATCATGGAGTAGTGTTGTGAATAAATGTCCCGAAACTCCTCTAGTGTATACTTGTTCAAAACGTGTTTTTAACTTAAATTTATCTGAAAAAGATAAAATCTAATTTATTAATGTAAATTTTAGTGCAATTCTATGTTTTTGTGGATTTCGATTATTTTCGCAAACCAATTTCAATTCATTTGTAATTGCTGAACATAAAGATTAATATCTATGAGAATAGCAAGGGTTCCTTGTACAATAGGCTCATATAATGTACATCGGAGGTTAAAACATAATTCAAATAATCTAAGCAAAAGAATATAATTTCTATTTTTTTTGCTTTTATTATTTTAACTCTACTATCATTTTCACATGTAATTTATAACATCTTATCCTTTTTACTTATGTATATCAAGCCTGACTTTTAGCAATTACAAATTCAAATAAATCGATTAGTAACACTTATCGAAACGCTTAAAAACGCAAATTTGCGACTTATTTCTCGAAATTAATTAATGTAAGAACATAGAAGAAAATAGAAGAAAATTTGGGGCAGTTATTTTGTTATTATCTTATAACATTTATGTAAGCATTATTTATTTTGAATTATATTATTAATTGAAAAAAAAACTAATGGAAATGATCAAAATGATCTAATTAAAAAATATTTATAAAAATAACCTGATGAAACTTTAAAAATTATTAAAGCGAAAACTGATACTATTATCTAAAAAAATGTTTAAATGGGCCAAGTTAAACAAAAATAACTACATTTTTAAATAATTAACATTATATAAATAAGAGTGCCACTTTTCTTCTAGATGTTATTTTAGGAATTAATTAGATCAGTGGGATAAGAAGCAAATTATTTTTGGTGAATTAAATTTCTCAATATTTTTATTTCGTGTCAATTCTGGAAGACATAATTTATTATTTACTTATAGAGCACCGACAGTTAGAAGACTTATGTGATCCAATTTTGAGGGTAATAAAATATTGCAAAATTCGTAGTTAAATAGCTTTCAAAAGTTTAAATAATTGTTCTTAATTATTTGCCCATCACCAAACATCTACAAATTTCTTAAAATAAGAAACTTCCAGAAATATATATATTAATGAGAAATATTTTTTTTTAGTTTAAAAACCAAATTTTCAAATCTTCAACGTATTCGTATCTCGTCTCGGAACTCAAATTTATATTATTAAAGATTATTCAACATGAATAAGGTAAAAATACAGTAGCTGATTTGCTTTGGATAAAAATAATTTTGAACATAACTCATGCCACGTTTTTGGTATTATCCAATTCAGTTTTTCGGCCCGATTACGATTTATCTTTGACATTTAATAATTCTCAGCACGTGGGGACCTGTTATGCGTACGATAACCGCACCTAATTTACGGAGATACTGGTATACTATATATATATATATATATATATATATATATATATGTGTGTGTGTGTATACATGAAAGAACAAAGTTAATCAACAGGGGAATATAAAAAGTTAATTAATCAAATTTTGAAGATAAAGAATGATTTAAAATTCGAATATAAGTTTTTACAATATTAACGACAGTAGTTAAAAATACTAAAGGATGTTCAAATTATTCATGAAAAATATTGAAGGAGAATACTCTAAGTCGCATTAACAATTTTATAAATGAGCTTAAAGAAGTGAAAACAGAGTAAGGTTTAGAAGTGATTGGGGTAAAGGTAAGGGAATGGTAGATATGAGAGTAAGATCAATTTCAGTTTTGAATACTGGTGTTTTATTTTATATAAATTATTTTATAAAAATGTATAAAAGCTATAAATACCTAGTATCTATCTATGCAGGAGGCGTTTCGCCATCTATATACATTCGTTCATTCACATAACGGGCTGACCTACCGTAATCTACCGGTCTCCTTCGCTTACATAATAAGCGAGTGTGATAATGTGTGTGCTGAGGTGGGTCAGTATGTGTGACAACTGTGATCTACAAAGTGCAATCAAGAAGTGTCTTATCTCGAGTGGTGGTGAAAAAAAAATGTTGCCTGATAGCATCGGCCTACGAAAGATGACACACGTAAGCTGGAACATGTAACAACAATGGATGTTCAGATAACAGAACAAGACTGGTTGTTTTAATCGTGTGAAAGCGCCAAAGCTCGCCTCATGACTGGTTCATAAATGCATGACGGGCTCAGTACATTTTCCTTCATCTAAGTGTCAATATGATCTTTATCCGTTCCACTGACCGTGGCTCGTTAGAGGACGTTCGAGTAGTCGGGCTGAATATCACTTTGTGATTAAGTAACTACTTCGACGTCTTCCACGCTCCAATGATGTATCTGGCTTTGGTGAGGAGATTTTGAGCACTTTTAGCATCGTTGACCGGTAGCATTGTGGAAGTTTGCCGATGTCGACAAGTCGATATGAATGAGTTGTTGACCCGTTTACCATTTACCATATCCTCCATCGTTTCCACCGTTTCCACCACTGGTTCCTGCACCTGCTCCGGCACCTGCACCTCCATGACCTACATCAAAAAAGATTGATTAGATGATAAAGAATTCATTAAAAGTGCTCATCGAAATGTAAAGGATTTAAGATACTCACCTCCAAAACCACCTGAGGGAGCAGCAGCAGCAGCGGAGCCAGAGCTACCGTCATCACCGTTGATTCCACCGGCTCCGGCGTAGAAAGCAACACCACCATAGCTGGGTCCAACGAGGTGGGCGGTAGCCTGGGATGGTCCTACGAGGGTGGCAGTTCCTTGAGATGGTCCTACGAGGGTAGATGGGCCGGCAGCGGGTCCAACAAGGCTGGCTGGTCCAGTACGGGGTCCTCCAATGGACTTGGCTCCTTCTTGGGGTCCAACGAGGTCTGATGGTCCAGTCTGGGGTCCAACATTAGCCTTGGGTCCTTCTGCAGGTCCAATGTCGGACCTTCCACCGTACACTCCTCCGGAGACAACCTGTTGCACTCCCGCGGATCCAGCAGCAGCAGCTGCTCCAGCAGCGTAGCTAGCACCAAGACCACCGGATCCCAAGCTGGATGCACCACCCTGGAGAGAACCTGCGGTTTTAGCTCCAGCGGCGAGTCCACCGCTGAGACCAGCTCCTCCGTGACCTCCAAAGCTACCTCCGTTGCCATGACCGGGGTAAGCCGATGCGACAGCAAGGCATGCGAGAACGATCTGGAAAAAGAAGCAATAACTTTAGAGCTTTTACCTATTCGGTTAAACTGAATACACGAATTTAACCGAGTGCTTTTCGAACAAAAATTTTTCAATAACTTAAAAGTGTAGCCGATGAATTCACTTGAAAACCAGTTTTGAAAAATGCAATTTAATTTTCTTTTGAAAGTGAAAATACTGTTTAGATTTTACTACAATTAGTCCAAGTTTTAAAAATTAGTTTGAAAGGATTTTTAAATTATCTTTCTTGATGGAAAAGACAAAGATAGAAATTAAGAGTGTGAAAAATTATGAATAGATGGAGATTGGAAAATGTGAATTCTGTTAAACAAAGAGGAAAATATTCAAAATAAATTATTTTTGAGGTGTAGAAATTTGGAAAACCACTTAAGCTAAACAACACTGGTAAATACTCACGAAGGCCTTCATGGTTGTTTGGTTTGTATGTGGTGGGCTGGTGGCTTGGTGAATGACTGACTTGGGTTGAATCTGTGGGCCTTATATACTCCTACCTGTACCCTAAACTCGCTTCGCAATCGCTATCCTTTCGAAAACAGTTCACCGTCCACCCTCCTCCTCAGTGAGAATACCCAGAATCCTCCTCGTAACAGTGGTCCTACACCTGTCCAAACGGAGAGATTGGTGCAGGCGGACCGTCACTGGAAAGACCGGAATTAGTTAAATATAAGTTGGTATTTACTTCCTCGTGCACGGCAGTCGAGACTTGCCTCTATCCACAAGACGGTTCCGAGACCGAAGCCTGCACAAAGTGCACCCGAGATTACTTAATCTTTTCTCAAAATTTTTGTCTCAACAAAGCACCATCTCAATTCCTAATTAACAATTTCATGTTCATCCTCAATAATTCATTGCACTGTAAAAACAAGTGATATCTTCTCTTATAGAGACGATAAATTCTTCTTCTTTGGATGTCCTGTTTTTGAATAGGATATCTTAAGGCTGTTATTTTTCATTTAAAAAAAATAACTCGGGCTCACTCCAATAGTCACATTTTAATACTAATCGAGAATACTGTTTAATTCTTAGCTTAATACCTAAAAATCGCCTTGAAATATAACTTTTTTAGAGAACCTTGTTTTGCTTATACTTGAAAGAACTATAAACTGTATTTGAATCCTTTACCTTTCTCTCGCCTAAAAAATATCTTTTATTATTTTGTTATTAAACTGTGTTTAGCGAAGACTTTTGTGGTTCTACAGAAAAAATGAAAAAATCTGATCTTACATCTATTTACTAAAAAAAGAATAGTATTCTTCGATACAAGTGCGCGAAGATAGCAATGCCCGCACAAGTGGGAAGGCGCAGCATTATCCCAAGGTGAGTCTTAGGGAATCGAAGATAACGTTGCAAGGCACCTTTAATCAAAAATGGATTTAAAATTGCAGTTAAAACAAAAGTGCAACAAATTTTTTAAAGAAGAATTGGAAAATTGCTTAAAAATGTATAAAGCAGATGTTTTTATATTTCACGTTATATTATTAATAAAAAAGCAAAAGCATTTCTATTTTACTTATTTTTGTTGTGGATTGTCTTGGGGATATTATATGGTGGCTCCTTGTCCAGTCCTAATATTTTTGAGAATCATACAAATATCTTCCTTATTTTTATCGATAGCTTCATAATCAAACTTTATAAAGTGAAGAAGACGGTTTTGTTTATAAATAGTTTTATTTTGAGTTCTAAAAGCTAGATTTTGGCTTGGAAAAATGTAAAAATATGAGATAGCTTGTAGTAATTTCTACGAAGTGCATGAATAAATAATTATTTAAAAAACTGAATTCTTCGTAGATTATTATCACTATAGAGTATCTCATGTTCACAGATAATGTATTTCATATCTCTTCATAATACATTTTAAATTCAGTTTCTAAAGTAAGACTGCCTAGCCATTCCGGAACGTCCAGAATCAAATGCTTAAGCCTTAAATTCAAGTAAACTTTTCGTTGACCATGATGTCCATTTCAGTTTAAGTTTCCCTTCAATGAAAATTCAATATTAAGATTCGGTCAAATTATGGCAATTAAAATAACCACGACAATACTTTAAAAATTATAATATGTAGTAATCTGATCTTTCTCTTAGAATAATAAATTATATAAATGATTAAAAAATTATTTAAAAAGTTTAAATTAAAAGTAGAGATTACAGTTTATCTCATAAATTACATTTTAAATGATAGAATTTTTAAAAGAGCTAAGCATTATTATTTTTGAATTCGTTATTAATACTAAGTTTATATAAACTCATATTCAGCTATTTAAATAAGGATTTATTTATTATCTCGTAACATTTATTTCCGATGTATAGGAAAATAGTTTTAAAGTTTTTCTTTCAAAGTAGAAAAAGTAAAAATTTATTGAATCCACTAAGTTGTTCCTTCAAATTATTATCTTCTTATATGCTACAACTCAATTTTTAAAATAATAAGACGCTGATCACTACATGTACCATATATAGATTAAATATATTGAAAAAGGATTTGAACAAATGTCTGCCAAATTTTTGTTGTTTCAAAAGAAAAAAATATGGCATGAATTAAACTGGTTGTAATTTAAAGGATTAATAGCGAAGTAATTTTCCTTGGTTAGAGAATAAATAAGATTTGTGGAATGAAAAAAAACTTATTAAATATTTTTATTTAATTTTATAAAAAACAATTTTTTTTCTTAAAAATCCCGCCAAAGTGCGACATAATATCATAAATAATTTATATAATGTAATTTAATAAACAGAAAGGACAGGTCTTGTAATAACGTATACTTTTAAGAAGAAAGTTTGAAAATCACCTTGTAACAAATTTTTGAAATTTTAATTATTTCAATCTATTATAATTTTTATAACTCTATTTGAATTACGAAACAATGTAAAAACTAATTTTTTTCTTAAATTTAAGATTTTTCTAAATACCTACAGCGATTTAAGAGCTTAGAGCAATTACCTGAAAGTGTTCTAAATTCCTTAGCTAATTCTCTACGCTTTTAGTAAAAACGCTAATTTGCCTAATTATCTACGACATATATATGTATATTGAGACCTTATTATTGTTGATGTGCTTTTCAAAGCAGATATATTCAGATTTCAATTTATTAAAAAAATTAATAAACTCCTTCCTTCTTAGTCTTTTAAACATCATTAAGTTTATATTATTTTCAAATCTATTGTAGTCCCTTACGATTCTCCTGAATATATTTAGTTTAAGGGATATTCAAGTCCAATTTTTTAAATCTTGTTTTGAATTAAGAAATGCGAATGACAAAAATGCTTAGTTTGTCAACTATTATGCTGTTCCCAGAAGATAAAATTGATAGTTTCCGGGCATTTTACCTGGAATTTGGTAAGTATCATAACTTAAAATACCCGCATTTACTACACTTCTTGCACATGTTGCAATGTGAAATGGTAAAATTTACTAAATTCCAGGAAAATTGCGTTCAGAGTTAAATACTACTCGATACAATGGAAAATTTAGCCATTCACTTTTTTCCGTGCAGAGTCAGTTCGATATATATATATGTAATATTATACTGAGTATGCCTAAATGCAAAACTATGAATCTTAAAAAAATATTTTCAATTATATTTAGTGTAAATAATACTTCTTATGCAACGTTTATGTGAATAAATAATAGACTACTTAAGGAAAACCGCAGAAGTCATTAATTAGAAGTTTCTGTCCTATAACGTGAAAACTGCTTTGCTTCATGTGGTACAATAACCTCATTAACTTCTCCTATACTTTCCCTTTGTCTGTACTAGAATATTAAATCTTGCCTGCAGAAAATAAAGGAATAACTATAGTATCTACAATTTCGTCTACTCAGCATATAATAGTTCTCATTGTTAAGTTTAGAAAAAATTATGTCGTATATTTTCATCAAAGTCTGCCATCCTCCTTCCATATAAAAATAACTTTCAAGACTCTCTAAAATATATTAATTAAATAAATAAACATTCCTTTTTGTATTTTTAATTTAAATTATTATAATACTAGTGAAACTTCAATAGTGAACAATAAGTAAATTATTTATTGTATTATTTTTTAGTTATATAATTATTTACCTACGCTAGATATTTGAGGATCAATCATTATGTAGGCTAAAGTCAAGAAGTCAAAATTATTCAATATTAAAATTTTTTGTCAAAAGAATTTCAGAATAACATACAATCTGCTTTGGCTTTTTGTATTGATCCCAATAAGTTTTAATGACGAATATTAAATTTAAATCCTTTAAAAACATGTTGAAATAATAATTATATCTTTATTCAGATCCTTTAGACAGGTGAATTAAGATTTATTGTTGTTTTTTAAAAACATATGTAATCAATTACAAATTAAGTTTTAGTTTTTTTGTTTTTACTTTTTTGAGAATTAAAATATAATAAGAATATTGATTATTTTGCTGTTTTTAACTAAACTCATTGTCTAAAAATAAGTTTTGTGTTGCTAGATGACCAGGTTATTTATAATTTTCATAATATTTTGAAGCATATACCTCATAATAAATACATGTATTTATTAATATTTTGTCGTGCTGGTTGACAAAAACTTCATTGATGTACCACCCTTTCCGGACTATTTAATTTAAATTCTGAAGTTTAAATAATTATCTTCTATTGTTAATCATTTAAGTGGAAAAATTAAACTTTGACATCATAAAATTTACGATAAAGCGTTTTTTAATAAACTTCAGTAAAACGCATACATCCGATTTTTTTAAACTCACTGTAATAATGTATATTGACACGCCCATTATAAATATATAATAATGAGAATTACCACAAATTTTATTTTATGGTGAAAAACATGAAAGACCCATTAAAGGCATAGTTTATTGCGTTAATTTAAGCCAATACGGAAAATATTTTAGACAAAAGTGGTGGATCTAATCAAGATAAATATTTTTTGTTGCATGCACTTTTTTCCATCAATGATACTTTCAAAAAAAAATTAGTTATAAATTTCATGAACTACAGTCTCGACCACCTTACTAGTTAGATCAATAATCATAATTTTTTTGCAAATACTAAATACTGAATACCGGTTGAACTGATATTATTTCTATAACTAGTTAAAGAAGGAAGTAACTCTTACTGGACTTTAGAAGAGAAAAGACCATATGTAATATATATTTTTGTTCATTAAACATGAAATATACCGATTTACGGTTACTATCAACATCTGAATATAGTCCCAATTAATACACGGTTTTAGTATCATCTCCTACTCAAGTCAAAAGCGGCAAAAAAGGCCTTTTTGGTGTGGATGCTCACAAATATAAAAATGTATTAGTGAAAAGAAAAACTGAAAAAAAGCATTAAACGAAAAAGTTTGTAATCAGTTGTAAATATTTATTAACACTAATTCGCGCTTGGTACTATAATTATCTCGCACTTTACTCGCGATAATGTATTTACCTCGCGCTCCGCGCTCGGGTTTTTTACTTCTCCAGTATAAAGGCTGGAATTCTTTTTAATATCGTTTTCGTCCTTGTCTTTTGAATTCCTACAACAGTAAAAGTTTTCTCTTAAACCTCCCTTTACTCAGTGATGAAAATATTGTTCTAAATACTTTTGGATATCCCAAATCACAAATGAAATAGAACAGTTTCAATCACATTTAAATATGCACATTGACCTGTTCTTATTTACTGTCTTTCGAATAATAATGATGGGAAAAACACTACAAAAAGACAGATTTAGTGATTTTATGTTGTCAAGATTGAGCTAATGAGATTGAACTAATTAAAAAAAATTTTATCATGATTTTATGTTTTTTAATGATAAAATTTAAACAAAGCGAAAATATTGTGATAAAATAATATATTGTAATGTACAACCCTACTATATTTTTAAAATTTTATTATTTTGAAGGGCCTTTTAATGCGCTAAACCAAAATGTTGTTCTTAATTTATTCCAGGTTACGTTAGACAGCTCTGATCGGTATTGAAAGGATGGGCATCTAAATATTTTCGCCGTCTTTCTACATTTAGTTTAACATTATTATATCAAATGAATGTTATATTCATTTATGTATCTCGGTTTATGACTGCTTATTTAGATATTGCAAAATAATGTACAAATTTTATTTTGCATGATTGCCTTAATACGTGTTCCTTATTATGAACTTATTTTTATTCTCAGCTACCATAAAAAAAGTTTTATTTTAATAAATTTGTACTATTACAATGCATAATATGCATTGGTATTAAAACATATGTATTTTAATTTTTTTATATAATTCAAAAAGTTGCGCATCCTATAAATAAAAACAATTTCTTTATTTGAAATTTTATTATAACTAGTGACGTTTTCCAAAAAATAACTTTGTATATTTTCAAGGTTATGTTTTACGATTTAACACAAAAATACGCATCCTATCAAAAAATAATTTACGACAAGCTTGTAGGTTATTGTTAGGTGAACAATTTTTGTTTATTAATCTTTTTCGGACTTTGTATTCTTTCGTCATTCTAAGCGTTCTAAGAAAATTATTTTTATTAATAAATGTATATTTCTTTTTCGAAAAGCCAACTATCGTTCTTTCGTTTTTTTCTAGCTTGTGTGGTTTGTCCAAAAAGTTCATTTTTTTTTATTTTCATTTTTATTTTTTTTGTGATCAAAAAAAAATTACACATCTTATCAAAAATACTTACTAAAAAATGTGTATTTCTTTTCGCCTAAACAATATTTGTTGATTCATTTTTACGCAGCTCGTGTCGTTTTTCAACAAATTAAATTTTTTATTATTAATGATCTTTTTAGGATTACAACAAAAACTAAGCGCTCTATTAATAAACGATCCATAAAAAATTTGTATCTCTTTTTTGTTTAAATAACTTTGCACAATTAATTTGTTTCGTTTTTCTTTTCCTTTATTGACAATTTTATTTTTTTTTTATTTTTAATGTTATTCTTACGATTAAAACGAAAAATACACTTTCTCTGAAAAAGTGATTATTAAGAAATTTGTAGTTGTTTTAGGTGAACAATTTAATTTAATTGATTTTTTTTGTAGCTTGTGTCGTTTCTCCAATAATGTCAATTTTTTATTTCTAATATTACTTTTCATAATTAGAAGAAAAACTATGCATCCTGTCAAAAAATTATTAATACTAAATCTATAGCTCTTTTATGGATAAACCACATTTGTTATTTAATTGTTTTCGTAGTTCGTGTCGTTTGTCCAATTTTTTTAACATCGTTTTTACGAATAAAAAAACAACAATGCCTAGCCAAAAGGCAACTTATCTTTTTTTGTATTTGCATATTTTGTATGAAAAAAAGATTTTAAATAGCAACGCTCTTCTTTTCTTGACTTTTTTTCATATCGTGCGTTGTTTGACTTAAAATTTTCGTTTTCGTTTGAGTAATTTTAAAAATGCTCTAACTTTTTGAATTTGTATTTAAATTTCCGGAGAAGATAAATCCGTTTTTTTTTTTAATTTTAAATATTAGGACGTGCAATCAGGTACTTCTAAATCCCATTTAATTAGCATAGGGCAATTTCAGATTTTCGGAACGATTTTCTCGTCAAACTTTTTAGAGATTAAAGAGGAGTATCTACGGAATAAAGCCATACTAATAACGTTTATTTTTAACCCACCCTCATCCCCGTGCAAAGCCACAAATATGACCCAAAAGTAAAAAAGTGAATTTTTACGTATTATTTTTAATTTTTAGCAATTTCTGTCGTATAACTTTTTGAGCAATATATAATTGTTCAAATAAATGTGACTTATGTTAGCAATTATTTATTCCCGTAAACAAGAATCTTACTTTATCACTTAAATATAATAGTTGGTCATTGTTTGGAGAAGCATCCTTTGCTACTTTTTGTTAAATAATTATAAAATATGTTCACCACTTCCTAATTGTTTAAATAAATATAATTTGTCTAAACCATTATATTAAAAAAAATATTCTTCAAATCCTAATTTTTTTGAATGGAACATAATTTTTAATGACTTCGAGTTGTTAATTATGGTATAAGCTTCATGTTATTGTTTATATAATTTATCATTGCATCCTTTATATTTTTACAATCTTAACCATGATTATATTATAATATAAGTGGATTCACTTATGTAAATTTGATTCAATTTTCAACAATCATTTGAATAATAAAAAGCATAATACAAGCCAATTTTAAAATTAACGAAAATATTAAAAGTGACGAAAGTATAAAACGCCTAGAACCAATGAGCATGAAGTAATTATTGGACAAGGAAATTCAGCACTTCATCCCGGCACATTCACGTAACTTGTTTTCGCGATTTGGAATCTTTACATCTCCTTCAAGAAAACGCACTGGAATGGATGAAGAACGAAGATTACCTGCGAGGCTTGACAATTGATTAACATTTAATAGTAGTGTCTGATACAGTTGAAAGAAGTGTTTAATTAATATCCAAATTTAACTGCTTGATATTAAAAAATGAGAATCAAAAACTTTACTTACTAGAAGTATTAAAAAATTACAGAAAACAATTTCCAGATATCAGAAAGAAAACACTTTATGTGGCGAAAAAGGAATTTTTTATCAGCGCTGTAATTATACTAAATTTAAATGGAATTAGATTATATTTCGTTCTATAATTTGAAAATCACATGAACACCAAGCCGACGTATTGGAAGACACCAAAAATATATATTAATATATATTTACGAAAATAATTTTATATTTTATATTATTGATACACATTTTGTAATAGAAATTTGCTTGAACAAATACAAATTTTTTAAACAATGAAATGAAGTTTTAAACCGAATTTACAACTCCTCGAAATCAATCAATACTATCTTTAATTCAGGAATTACGATTTTAAACATACTTTAGGAAAACTAATTGTTTAAACAAATTATATTTGTTTACATAATTAAAACATGGTTAATAAATTTTTTCCATATACTATATATTCAAGAGAATAATAATTTGTATATGTATTCTATTTTATTTCTTCAACGTTATCAAAAAAATTGCTTTAACAAATAAAAATTGTTTCAACAAAGAGAGATTTGTTAAAAATTAGAAGAAAACTATCAAAAGTATGTAACGATTTAACAACAAGTAGCATATGAAACCAGTTTTAGAAAAAATTTGACATCTATGGCTCAATTTTGAAACATTTAAAATATTCAGAAAGTATGATTATTTTTTACATTCTTTGTGAATAGATATTTGTTTCAATAAGTTACATTTCTTTAAAAAATTGAAGGTGGTTCAAAAAGGGATGGGAAATATTTAAATTGAACATTAGTAATTATTTGTTTGGGTCATATTTGGGGCGCTAAAGGTATGGTTTTATTCCATAAACTCTCCCCTTTAATCCATTAAAGTTTGGTATGTTTCGATGAAACACTGGAGCATGAGATAAATTTTTCGAAAATTTAAAATTTTCAACATAGTAATCAAAAGGGATTTTAAAGTGCCCGATGATAACAACGACATCATGCAGGCAGGGACAATAAAATTTTTTTTCTGACTTAAGAGGTTTCAGAGCGTCAACATTTGTGAGAATGTAAGAAGATAATATAGAATTTTATTTTTATGTTGTTCCGAAATTTATCTATTATTTAATTTCAATAATGCGATAGTTATATAATTTCTTTTTAACTATATTTTTATTGTTTTCTAAAAAAAAATTTAATCTTCTTTAATTAACATTTTTTCTTAAAAATTCGTTTTTTATTAATTAAGAATGTTAATGGAGAACTTTGTAAGATTGTTATGGCCGGTATCATTACAAAAAGAGTACAAAAGTCTATTTCAAGATTTAAATCTCGAATGGATGGAAAGTCGAAAAATAGAGTTCATCTAGTCGTTCCCAAAAATTGCTAATGTTGCATAAGTTTGTTTATTCGAGAATTTTCAAATTCAAAAATTTTAAACTGTCGAATACTTTATAATTTGGTAATTTTTTATTTTGAATGTTTTCTTTTTAAATAGGTTTACAATATTAGACATATAATTAAGAAATATTATCTTCTGATTTATTGTTGGATAAAATTGAAGATTTATCTGATTTGAAATCATTTTAAATATTATTTACCCCATATTGTTAGTGTTACTAATAATATAACGAAATTTTTCATACCTTGCTTTATTTAATCCAAATTTTTGGCCCGCTTGTAATTTATGTTTGATGTTCGTTAATTCTCCTGTTATGTGTAGACCCAATCATAAAATAAATTACCATAACCATACTTTTTCGACAGAGATGCTCGTAGTATAGATATGAAACAAACAAAAACACAAAAAAATTAATATCGGAATATTGACAATTAATTAATCCAATTTGGAACAAAACCAATAATTTTGATTTGAAACATTAATTACTAGAATATTAATGAGACTAGTTTAAAATACTAAAGTACGTTTTGAATATAAAGAGAAAGTATTGAAGCAGAATAGTAAAAGTCGCATTACCAGTTCTATAAATGATTATAAATAATTGAAAAGAGTGAGCTACATAAGTAGTTGGAGGAAAGGAATGGGTTTGGTAGATACAAGAGTAAGATCAATTTGAGTTTTAAATACTGATGCTTTATTTTATATAAATTATTGTATAAATGTATAAACGCTATAAATACGTGGTATCTATCTATGGAGGAGGCGGGTGAGGTCGGGGCCGGCGGCGTTGGGCCATCTATGTACATTCGTTCATTCACGGAAACGGCTGACCTACCACAATCTACCGGTCTCCTTCAATAACATAACACGGGTATATGTATAGCATCTATATACGAATAAACGGTATACACATAGAGTATATTTTGTGATGAATATGGATATGTATATATGTGAGTGTGTGCAGAGAAGAAAGAAGAAGTAGTATTGTATATGGAAATATATACTATATATCAGTATTATATACTACTGTATACCAGAAATCGTCCATGCTGAAGGCTGGCAGGATAGGCGCTCGCGATCTCAGGATGAACGGGAATTGACTAAATTTTTCTGGATCCCAACTACCGAAGGAATCTCGGCAAGAATCACGACGCGCGATTACCCTGGATCGATTCGCCCGTTCCCTCTGCCAGAGCAAGTATCGATTTCCCTTTCTTCAGTCCCACTGACCGTGTCTCCTTAGAGGATATCCGAGCAGTCGGATTGACTATCACTGTTTGACTGACTGACTACTTCGATGTGTGCCATGCTCCTAGGATGAATCAAGCTTTGGGAAGAAGACTTTGAGCGCGTTGAGGATCATTGACCGGTGTAACTGTGGGAGGTTGCCGTAGTCGCCGAGCCGAAATGATTGAGGTGTTGACCCGTTTACCATTTACCATGGCCTCCATAACCTCCATCGTGTCCACCTCCGATTCCTGCGCCTCCTGCGCTGACACCAGCGCCTCCAAAACCTGCATCAAAAGAGATTGATCAGACGATGATGAACGTATTAAAAGTGCTCATCAAAAGTTCATCAACATGTAAAAGCCTTGAGATGCTCACCACCAAGACCTCCGAAAGCACCTCCGGGAGCAGCAGCAGCGGCGGAGCCAGAGCTACCGTCGTCACCGTTGATTCCACCGGATCCGGCGTAGAAAGCAACACCACCATAGCTGGGTCCAACGAGGTTAGCGGTAGCCTGGGATGGTCCTACGAGGGTGGCAGTTCCTTGGGATGGTCCTACGAGGGTGGATGGGCCGGCAGCGGGTCCAACAAGACTGGCTGGTCCAGTACGGGGTCCTCCAATGGACTTGGCTCCTTCTTGGGGTCCAACGAGGTCTGATGGTCCAGTCTGGGGTCCAACGTTAGCCTTTGGTCCTTCAGCGGGTCCAATGTCGGACCTTCCACCGTATACTCCTCCAGAGACAACCTGTTGCACTCCCGCGGATCCAGCAGCAGCAGCTGCTCCAGCAGCGTAGCTAGCGCCAAGACCACCGGATCCCAAGCTGGATGCACCACCCTGGAGAGAGCCTGCAGTTCCCGCACCAGCGGCGAGTCCACCGCTAAGACCAGCTCCTCCGTGACCACCAAGTCCACCATAGGATCCGTGTCCACCATAACCACCGTGGCTAAGACCAGGGTGAGCCGATGCGACGGCGAGGCATGCCAGAACGATCTGCAAAAAGAAGCAGAAGCTTCAGCACATTTTCCTCTCCACTCATGCGGAACACCCGAATTTATCAAGTATGAAAATCAGTTTAAAAAAATGAAAATTAATTTTCTTTTGAAAGTAAAGCTGAAACTTAGATAAGACTACAAATGGTCACAAGTATTACGTCATACAAGTTGAATATTCAAATTTTTGAAAATTTATTTTGCATATTTTTTTAATTATCTTTCTTAAAAGGAAAGTCAAAGATAGAAATAGAAAGAAAAAATTATGAATAGATCGAATTTCAAGAAATTAAGTTCTTTAAATTAAAGAGGAAAATGACGAAAGGAAATTATTTTTGAGAAGTAGATGTTCGGAAAATCGGGAAACAATCCTAGCTGAAAAAGCCCAGTGAATACTCACGAAGGCCTTCATGATTGTTTGGTTGGTATGTGGTGGATTGGTGGCTTGTTGAATGACTGACTTAGGCTGGGTCGTTGGGCCTTATATACTCCTACCAGTATTCCAGACACGCTCCGCACTCGCCATCGTTACGAAAGCCGCGAAACCCTCCACCCCGCTACGAAAAACCAGAATCCTAATAGTACCGGCGGTCGCCCACCCGTCGGTAAGGGGAGGGTGACGCAGGCAAGCGGTCATTAGCAAGACAGAAATTAGTTGAATATGTGTGGTTGTTTACTTCGTCTTGCCCGTCAGTCGAAACTTGTCCTAGTCCTCCTTTTTCCCTCAAACATGTTACACATGTTGGTACCGAGACGAAAACCGGTACCATGTGTAGCAGAGATTACTTTATTTCTTCTCAAAAGTTTCTTCTCGGCAAAGCATCATGTCAATCCTTAGTTGATACTTACAGTCTCATCTTTAATAAATTATAACTCAGGGTCGTTTATACTTAATGACAATACAAAATGTGATTTATCCTTAATGTTTACATCACCTGAAATTCTTTTTTATTACATTTTTTTAGAATATGTTCAGAGAACATCTTTTTAAGGTTCTGCATAAAAATGCATCAAAAACTAATTTTGCACATATTTATGAAAATAAAGGACATGAATTTTCTTTTCATGGTCAATTTAAATCGAACTTGTTACGTAGCTTGGTGTAGTTGAAAATAAAAATTTAAGATGGCACGAAGTATACTCCATTAAGCACATGCTAAAATAATAATTTTCAAAACAGAATTCCTTGTCGATCTAAACCACCATAGGGTTTGAAATTTTCACAGAAAACGAGTTTCATAATCCTTTCTAATATATTTTAAATTCAGTTTCTAATGTACGAGTACCTAGGCACGCTTGAGCTACTTAGTAAGTTTAAATAAGTAGTCGATACCAAAACCAGGGACTTCGTTGAAAAGGCCTTATATAATATACTAAATGTTTCTCTGAGAAGCAGAAATTATAGAAACAATTAAAAATAAAATAAAAAAGCTTAAATTACGAGTGGAACTTATAACTAGTATCAAAAATAATACTTGAAGCGATAAAATATTTGAAAGAGCTAAGCATTATTTTGCTAAGTGCGTTAAAATTACGAAATTTATTTATATTCATTCTCGTGGTATGAAAACTGTGTTTTCTCATGTATGCTGTTTAAATGCGAATTTAATTATTGCATAACACTTGTTTCCCGTGTAAAGACTTAGTTCTATTTTTAAATAATAAAATACTAGTAACTAGATTTTCAAAATTGTAAAAATAATAAGTAAAAAGATCTAATTAGTTTTAAAAAAAGTCAAACATGGATTTTGAACCACTTCTGAATCGAATGGAACTAAAATCAGGTCGAGAAAATTAGTTTAAACCAATAAAACGCATTTCCACAATTTTGCACATATGCCTTGATGTCCCGGGACTCTTCCATTAATTAGAAGTAAAAATTTTTATTTAAATTTTGTGTTCTAAATATATACAAAAAAAATCATTTTGGATAAGAATCCATAGCAGTTATTAAGCCACTTAGCTTAATACAGAGAATTAATAATTAATCTTTGAAATTGTAGATCTTTAAGGAGTAATAGTTTTGAAATTTCCTTTTCAGATCAAAAACATCTAATATAGAAAATTTTTATTTTCGATTCACGTCTTTTTGCAACCGAATCTAAGATATAAATACAAAAACTTGTTTTCGGAATAAGATTTTAAATAATACCTAAATATTTATCTGAAATTAGGGGTCGCTCATAAATTACGAGTACATAATATATTTTTAGAAGTGAGAGGTTAAATCAATATTAATACGTAATATTTTTAACCAATTAACCTTTTTAGAAAACCCGAGTAATTAAGATTTATTGCAGAATATTAAAATGTAGTAATTTTACAGTAAAATATTAAAGTAATATTATAAGGACTTCATATCGGCTTATTATTTTGATTAATATTTTGATTATTTGCCATAATTTTGTAAAAAACATATATAAAAAAAGTTTTTTTCAAAAATTTAAAAATTTATAATATCCGCAAAATCATTCAACGTTTTCTAAGTCTACTGGGTTACGCTAAAACATTTGAAAAAATTCCAAGCGATTTATGAGGATTTCTAGAGATTGCAATGAATATCTAAGGATTTTATGCAATTTAACGGGATTCTGAAGGATTTTGTAACATTTTAATAAGGTTTTAAAGAATTTATTCCGAAAAATTGACTAACTTCAAATATTTTAAGATCTTTTCAAGGATTTTAAAGTATTCAAGGTATTTTAAAATATTCTACGGAAGTTTCAAGATCATTTCAAGGAATTTCAATAGATTTCGTATAATTAAACATAAATGAAAATATTTTATTTATTTTAAAGGATCCCAAAGAAGTTTTGACATATTAAAAAAATAACAAGGAGAGAGAAAGCTTTAGAAAATTTTAAAGGATTTCAAAGTATTGGAAATATTTCACTTTTGCGGGGTTTTAAAATATTCGATATAACATTTCGAAGAATTTTTTTGCAATAAGCAGGCGATTTTAAAGAATTACAAAGATTTAAAGATATTTTAGGAAAATAAAATGTATATATTGCACGCGATGAATTATTTTTTTAAATCTTTTCATTTACTAAATACACGCTTCTCTTGTAATCTACTTTTCCAGATTTGGCATCAGATTAAACAGGAAGTAAAAATATATAAAAACTTTATTATAATGTTTTGATCTACTAAATCGTTATTAAAAATATAATCTTAAGTAATTTGATAAAATATTTTATAAAATAGCATGGTCTCTTTTTATGTTACATTTGATCGACGTTTATTATGATCACAATCATATTTGAAAAATAGTTATGACTAATTTTCACTCCTTAAAGTTCCCTGTGAAGTTCCCCCCCCCCCCCCCCTCTATATCAAAAGTTTAATTTTTAATGAAAGTTTTTGTTACCTTTTCAATAGTTATAGAATTCTTTATATGTTTTATCGCAAGCAGTTCCAAATAGCTGAATTCTCCGATTTTACTTAAACTCCGGATAATTATTTACTTTGATGCGCTGATTACGAATTTGATAGTGAAAATTAGCGAATAGGCCATCTTCGTGGTAAAACCATGACAAAACCATAAAAGTCATAGCTGCGTTTATCTAAGCCAATATACAAAATTCTGTAAAAAATTTCAGACAAAAGTTGTAGATCTCATTGAGGTACAAATTTTCATTTGAAGCCTTTTTTCCACGAGTGATAGTTCCCGAGATAATTAGTGATACATCTAACGATCAACTATTTGGGTACTGTGCATTACCGTGGCAACAGGCTCTAAGTGGCGACAAGAGTAATTAGGTACCTCTGTGACTTACATTACCATGAATGACCGAAAATTTATAGACACTTTTTAATGGAATTTCGGGCCATTTATAATAAGTTACCATTAATTACCATTTAAATGATCGTAGATCATGCTTCGGTTATTTGAAATGTAAAGTGGGTTGCAATCATGACTGTATTTCGAGAAATGTCTAAAATAATCAATTTTTTTTAATATCGTATAAAAATCGTACAAAAAAGTTAATTTCGTTTTTTTGAGTTTTATTTTAAAAATAAATTTTTTTTAGCTCCTATGACAAATTCAAAGGGCACAACATGCACAAAAAAAACCTATTAGGAAATAATTTCCTATGTGATTCCTCGCATCGTTAGGTTAAGTAAAACATCCATCTTGTATTCATATCAACGTCTTCCGTCCACTTGCCTCACGACAATAAATTCCAAGGATCTCTGAAATATATTTCATGAATGAATGAGCATTCATTTTTTTGTATCATATTCAACTAGTAATACGATTAGTTAAACTTGAATAATGGAAAGAATATTTCATCAAAGTAAATAAATTTTATATTATTTTTCCTATGGGATACTTTTAAAGCAGTAGCATTTTGTATGTTTCGCTAAATATACAAATGATATATTATAGAAACTTTGTGATTTGTTAATTGTTGAGGAGCTTGAAGTTAATTTTTAAAATATGTCAGAATACATTTAAAAGCAAAGTTCAAATTAAATGTATAAAATTTTACATATAGTGTTTTTGTTTTTGGTGAAAAATATACTACAGTAACTTTAATATAATAATTAAATTAAACTAATTTAATTGTATAAATAGATAGTAAAATTCCCTTTTCATGTTTTTCGGAGAATCACTTATTATTTAATTTACAGAATGTGATAATAATAAATTTTCTATTTTAATGTATTTTTTTAATAATATACATATAAATGTATATAAAATCTTACAGTAAATATTACATTGAATATTATATTAACTTTGCAGAATAAGTTAAAAAATTTATTATATTAAATTCTTTACCTCGCCCGGGACTGCTTATTCAGATAATAATCTTTATTCGCACCTAATGTAAATTTTCCATTTTTCAAAAAAATTCCAAAAGACGTTATGACAATCTTGTAGGGTGTGCAAAGTAACCCATTTTTCTCGTATGGACTTTTTTTCGTATCTTGCTTTGTTTAGCTGATAGTGCTCATTTTTGTTTCTTTTTTGTATTTTGAAATTGCTATAGCTCTGAAATTTGTTTTTATTGGTAACGTTGTTTTTTAAGAATAAAACAAAAACTACACGTTCTATCAAAAAGTGATTTGAAACAAATTTGTAGAAATTTTTTAGCTGCACAATTTTTGTCTGTATATCTTTCTTCGTGTCTTGCATAGTTTGACCGCAAAATGAAAAATTTTATTTTTTGTTATTTCTTCTGCGATCAAAATTTGAATTTTCAGTTTTTCTAAGTTCAAAAATTTATTATGATAATTTTGCAGAGCTTTAAAAAAACAACGTTTTTCCTCTCCTGACTTTTTTTGATATCGTGCGTTGTTTGCCTTAAAATGTTCATTTTCGTTTGTTTTTTTGGATTTTGAAACTGCTATAACTCCGCTAATTTTTTTCTATCGAAAAAAGTTATAGTGATAAATTGTTAGTATTTTTGAGTACTACTAATAACTGTACATAGAATTTTCAAATCCTAAAAAAAGTGGTCTAAAAAATTTTCAAAATGTGCACACTTTTTGAATTTTTATCCAAAATGGCTGGCGAACGAACGTGACCTTCAATTTAAGACACTGAAGGAGTATACTAAAGGCCAATCTAATCTGTTGATTTTTTCGAAAGTTATCGTGCTCACAGCCAGACGTACACACAGGCATACATACACAGACATACACATATACAGACACACATACATACAGACACACATAAATACAGACATGCATACATACAGACATACATACGCACATACAGGCATACAGACATACATACGCACATACTGGCATACATACATACAGACAGACACATTCGTAAAAACCTGTTTTCGGGTTCAGAAGGTCTCAAAACGTGGACATTTGACAAAAAATGGGGGGGGGGGGGGGCAAATATTAAACTA